>SEMN01000084.1:902784-1468491 GCA_005408345.1 Macquaria australasica | reverse complement strand
AGCTCTGGAGACTGCAGCTGGGCGCGAGCAAGCTCTGGAGACTGCAGCTGGGCGCGAGCAAGCTCTGGAGACTGCAGCTGGGCGCGAGCAAGCTCTGGAGACTGCAGCTGGGCGCGAGCAAGCTCTGGAGACTGCAGAGGCTGTGGCTGGGCAAGAACATTTCACTAGAAGCTGTAGCCGAGGCTGACAGCTAAACTGCTGAGGCGCCGGAGGCTGCCAGGCGGACTCTGGAGCAAGAGGCGGCGGCGGCAGCCGGATAGGCACTGGAGCTGGAGGCAGCACTGGCGGCGGCAGCCGGATAGGCACTGGAGCTGGAGGCAGCACTGGCGGCGGCAGCCGGATAGGCACTGGAGCTGGAGGCAGCACTGGCGGCGGAGGCTGCGGCGGCAGCTGGACGGGCACAGGAGGCTGCGGCGGCAGCTCGGCGGGCTCAGGAGGCGCTGGAGGCTGGGGCGGCGGCTCGGCGGGCTCAGGAGGCGCTGGAGGCTGGGGCGGCGGCTCGGCGGGCTCAGGAGGCGCTGGAGGCTGGGGCGGCGGCTCGGCGGGCTCAGGAGGCGCTGGAGGCTGAGGCGGCGGCGACGGCTGGACGGACACTGGAGGCTGCAGCTGCAGCTGGACCGGCACTGGAGGCTGCAGCTGCAGCTGGACCGCCAACTCCGGAACAGAAGCGGACGTCGGCTGGATCACCCACCGGGTCCGTGGAGCGGGAGTCGGCCGGACAGCCGACTCAGAGACTGGGTCCGGCGCCGGCCGGTTCGTCAACCAGATCCTGGGAGCCGGAGTCGGATGGACCACCGACCCATGAACTGGATCTGGAGTTGGCCGGGCCGCCAGCTGGGAATCAGGAGTGGAAGTTGGCCGGGCCGCCGACTTGAGAGCAGAAGTCGGCCGGACCGCCAACCGGGAATCAGGAGCAGAAGCGGGCTGGACCGCCGACCGGGATTCCAGGACCAGACGGTAAGCCGCTAGTAGAGGTGAGTCGGGGTGGAACACCGGTGCTGGCAGCGGAGACTCCGCGGCACCGGCCTGCCGAGATCGCGGACGGCGTCGGGAGCCCCGACAACCACCTCCTCCATGACCTCCGCGGGTCCCCGGAAAAATGGCCAGCCGGGTGCCCTCATAGGGAGAGGGAGGCTGATCCCTCACCAGTGGTTCAATCCCCAGGAACCTGCAGACGGACTCCGCGGGGGTTAATGGAGCCCGGTAGTCCTGCAGGCGAGGGTAACTGTCCGCTGGGTCCCAATCTGGTCGTGTCATTCTGTTAGGGAGGGCCATCGAGGCAGATTTGCCACGATAAGCCATCACGGCAGCAGGGAAAGGACCCAAAATGCAGACAGGCTGAAGCAGTTCCAAGATTTAATAACTCATAAGCCAGACAGAAGCACAGGGAACAGGACATCCACATTACACAATGACGCGACAAGGAACAAAGGGAGAGGACCGGCATATATAGGTTCCCGAGACAACGAGGGAAACAGAAACAGGTGAGCACAAGACACAGGTGAACCAAATCAAAACTCGAGGGAAACGGAACAATGACAGGAAGTAAATAAGGCACAAGAGACAAGACTAGTGAACTTCAAAATAAAACAGGAAACACACAGTCCAAACGAGAGTCCTTGGATCCTGACACTCTATATCTGTTGGATGTGTAGATAGGCAACTGTTTGCTATCAAGATCTCCATATCAACTGACAAGATGATAATATGTCAGTGTTGTCTTTGCAGCTTGTTTCTGCTGCCCTAAAGTGCCCCAAAACAATTATAGCAGATTAAAGTAGAACTAACTAAGTCGTGCTAGTGGTTGTTAGCTAAGTGCTGGATGCTGTTGTTTACATCTTAGTCTAGTGTGTTAGCATGCTAACATTTATTAGCACTAAACACAAAGTACAGCTGAGACTGATGAGAATGCCATTAGTTTTGTAGGTATTTGGTCATAAACCTAAGTATAGTAGCAAATTGAAATTTTGAGCTGATAATGGCACTAGACAAATTACAATTCAGAATTTTCACTAAGATCCCAAAAGGAAAAGTCAGGGGATCACCAAAGTCAGTAGGACTCATCCTCTGTGGACCATGAATTCTTGTACCAAATGTTATGGCAGTCTACCCTGCAGTTGTTGAGATTTTTCAGTCTGGACCGAAGCGGTGGACCAACCAAAACTGACCAGCCGACCTTGCCTTCCATAGAGCCACGTTGGTAGCGTGGCTAAAAAAGTGACGACATGAATTCAGAGTGTCATAGTTCAAGAGAGAGTCGCACAGGATGTCTGAGCTCTGACGTGCGTCACGACTGGATGACTGCCTTGTCAGTTAGCTGGGTGTATTTGCAGCTTGACAGAGCAGACAGGACTTGCACGCACAAACACACACATAGAGCACACACTCATCTTCTGCAACCTAACCAGGCTGCTAATCTGGGAGAGCTGCAAGGACTTCACCACTTGAGACTGTCTTTAAATATACGAGAGATCGATATATCCAGATCATTGAAGTCTAAATCAAACTTCATACATTGATTTGAAATAGACACTGCATGCTGTTTTATAACCTTTCCATGGATTGCTAAACTGTCTTCTCTCTTTGTGTTTCTCTTATCTTGCTCCTCAGGATATTTGGACCAGTCAGGAAATCATTTAGCTAACAAACCACCCCTGGCAGACCAACAAATGAGTTCTTTCTTGGCTGTCAGTATCTGTACGCACATCCATTTCCTCTCCCTCGTCACACATCAGACGGCTGCAGGGCCAACAACAGCTGAAATACTTGATACCTCTCTTCATTAGCTGCTTCGTCTGTTCATTTTATGTCTCCCTTACTGCGAACAGAACTACTGCCAGAACTCACACACATATACACACACACATAAATTTGGGTGGAGGGTGGAAGGAAATTTATTGTGGAAAGTGTCAAAACAACTGGATTATCTGAGGTGTGTTGACAGAGGTTCATTGTGAATTTAATTAGCTCTCTTGGCACCAGAGAATGAGAACTGAGACCCGGTACTTTTCGTGTCATCATGCTGATCCCCACGCAAAGAGTTCGATTACTGAGAGAGAAAAATGACTGCAATTATACTGAGTCACTGGAGAGAGAGAGAGAGAGGGACTGTGAGGGGAAAAGTGCAAAAGGAGGGTGTGTGTGTGTGTGTGTGTGTGTGTGTGTGCTGATCTCTGGACCTACTGATCTCATGTATCATCTCCAGGCTCTCTATCACTCTCCTCCAACAATGAATTCCACTTTGCTCAGGTGCACAGCTGGTATCCATGGAGACCAAAGATGGTGCTTCTCTGGATGAACGCCCTCCCGAGGAGCGGATAACATGTAATGTCATTGGGTTGGCTGTGACACTCATGGGAGGCACAAGACAAAGACACACACACACACACACACACACACACACTCTTAAAAGTGTTTCATGGAGGAAAACACACAAATGTGTTGTTTTTCAGCACAACATAATGTTTATATCAGTGATTTATAATTCTACATGAAATCTGATAATTCACTAACATGTTCCGGCGGTCTAAGGTTCCATCAAAATATATTGTGAAACATATAGGACAAAAACAATGCTGTAAAGCAATTTCAAAAATGAAATGTCACACTTGAACTGTTTTCTAAAATCTTGACTACTTTTACCACTTATACTTCGAAGTGACAGACATTTCAACTGCTTTTATCTCATACACTCTAAAGGGCAGTTCAACTGATTTCAGTTGTAACATGTCAACTGACATTTCAGCTGCTTTCATTCCTTTCTCTCCAAATGTCAATTAAACTGCTTCCACTGCTCTTACACAATTTACTTCGACTGCTTTCAGTGCTTACACTTCAGACGACACTTTAACTGACATCATCTTTCAGTTTATACACTTGAACTGGAACTAATTTTTTTCAGGATTTCCACTTCAACTGACACGGCCAACTCCTTTCAGTTCTTGAGCTTTGACTGAATCTTCAATTCCTTCCAGCACTTGGTGGGGCTGAAAGAACAAGCTTCAATACTGAAGCAGCAATACTGATGCGGGGCAGCAGTGGCATTGACAGGCAGAGGGAGAGATGGGACATTTTTGCAGTTTAAATAGACCGCCAAATTGGGAGGGTGTGTTTGGTAGAGTGAGGTATATCACATGTGTAGCAATGCTTGCAGGCGTTGCTCCATATTAGGAAATGCATTACATACTGTAAAGCTATTTCAAAAATGATCAGAAATGTTGATTGACTAAAGAATTGAATAAAGGTTGAATATAAATTGGAATTAAACATTTCAAACATTTCAAATAGGCCAGAGTTATGTCTGGAAATGTGTGGAAAAGGAGCTTTTACATGATTAGTTATAAATTTGCATTAATTCGTGTTAGCAAACAATTGCTTACTTACACATCCAGCGGACACGAACAACATTAGAATTCATTTGAAGTCATTTTTCTGACCACCTGACAAATGTAAGTCCAGTATTCACTCTTCTTCTAGCTCTGCTTTGGTCTCTGAAAACTGTTGAGAAAAATATCTGCTAAATGCTCTACTGTTTAGTCAGCAACTTTGTCTGTCTGCAGTTTGATGCTGAGCAGGTAGGTTACAGTGGGTTTAGTGCATTTTCACTGTAAAACCTAAATATTGAGCTTAAAGATGCTAAATGCTCCGTAAAGCTAACATGAGAAGAACTGCAGAGTCGGGTGATAATTATCTGTGGCTTCGTCACTACAAGCGACTCCTTTCACATCACATATAACCATTTGATCCATTGTTAAAATAAAAATATTGATTAGAGCAGCTTTAAAATACAGGATGGGAATATAAGGGAAAGGACAATTATCTGTATAAATTGCTCAACCACAGTGTTAAATATGACATGATTAGCTTAAGATATGACATTCATTTAGTTATTTCCACACAAAGGACTGGTGTTAAAAGTATCAAATTACAAGAATTGTTTCATATACGTTTAAAAAATGTTTCCAGGATATCAGTTATTCTGTGTACATGGACGCCCTGTGACTCATAAGATGTCTGTCAGATGTCTTACTGACAGCGGAAAACCTCACAGGATGGCTTTATTGCTTCTACAGTATACATACTGCATGCTGACACTTCACTTGAAGCATTGCAGTTATGTAATAGTTATTGTCAAACAGTAGCCTTAACCGGCCTTTAGAAAAAATAAGCCTTTTCCTGTAAAGGTCACTGAAGGTAGAAAGAATCAAACAGAGAAATGTCTAGGGCCGCTGTGATAAAAGACATTTCATAAAAGGTTGCTATTGATGTGGAGATCCATTCTTGCTGACTGTGTGTGTGTGTGTGTGTGTGAAGTGGGAGTAAATGATACAGTATCACACTCTTAAATCTTTGGCTTTGTTTGGATTAAGATACACTGTGAAACTGCAAATCTATTCTGTGATTGAGGAGGTGAAGGTAGGACTGCCTGTTCTCATTAAGGGTGGAGAAACAGCGAATCCAGCTGGGGATACTGTTGGATGGTTGAAAGAGAACTTTGAGTTACTCCTAAGCTGTTCAGGGAGTGAAGTTGGAAGATTTGGAGGGTCAGAGCTCATCTTGTTTGCAGAGGTCACTGTAGTCAGGAAACTCCTCTGGGGCATGGTGGTGGAGGTGGATTAGATTGGTCTTCAGATACAAGAAATTGTCAGGCTACTGCGGTCAACACGTCTGTTTGGTGATGTGTGGATTTTGGCAACAATGGCAGAGGATTGTCAGTTTAAAAAAATATAGATTTTAAAGGCTTATAAGTGTGTCTCCTTAGGTATAGTTGGAAGGTGCAACAGTCGTATGGGGTGCTGTGACTGCTGCAATCCATTCATTACCTGTACACTCACAGTATTAAAGCGATGCTCCATCTTTCCTTTGAGTACCAAACAATTATCCATGGTGGACTTCAAAGGTGGCTTTAAAGGACCATGTCACCTATAGTAAATAATTTCTATTCTCATAGCCCTGGTGGTATCTAACCATGCTGATAGTGCCTCTTCTGACACTTCTTCCACATCCCCAATACAATGGAGGTGAATGGAATTTGATTTATGGTGCTCAGCATAGAAGATGAAATGTGGAGAACTCAAAAGCAACATTTTAAAAAAACAAAAACCGCTGTGAATCCAAACTGACTACAACCAGTAGTAGGGTGGATGACTTGATTGGTTGATTGATTACCTTTATTTTCCCAGAGGGAAATCTGTTTTTGAACATACAGTACACAGTAAAAACACATGCAGTAAAAACAGTCAGACATATGTCAGGTTTCCATCCAAATGTAATGCAAATATTAACAGAATTTCCAAAAAATCTGAAAAAAAAAAAAAAATCATATTAATATGCGTTTCCATCCACTACCATTATGCAAATATTAGGAGTTGATCACATTGAGATAAACAATTGGTGGCGCTAATTCTCCAGTCAGGTACCATTAAACCATTGCAAAACAAGAGGGTGAAACAAGATGACGTAATTAAAAGAGTGCAAGTCAAACCTCCAATGATAAAATCATAAATGAAGTAGAAAACATGATGGAAGTATGACATTTCTGTTGGTTTCATGTATTAATTTGAGGAAGGTTACAGTCTCCTCATCGCTCCACACAGATCTGATGTTTCATCTGCCGCAATTGTTCATCTCTTCAGTGGATGTTTAAGTCACATGCATGAAGCATTTACGTCATGATTTATTTAAGTCTGTTTCCATTGCACTTTGCCACATTTTGTTTTCATCAATACACCAACTTTTCCAACTCAGCCAAGTGAAAGAACTTTATTGTGATATTTCAAGTTAAAACAGGTGGATGGAAACGCACATACACCCAATAACAGTGCGAGTATACATGGTGTCATACCACACAGGCAGACGGAAAACAATTCAGCAATAAACAACAAAGAGTTTCATGTGCAAAACTAATGTTGGCAAAATGTGTGTGAGGTTCTGCAACTCATGCATGTGTGTTATAAAGTGCAATGGCTGATGGGATAAAGGAATTCCTGGCTCTGTTACTTTTGCAACTGAGGGCCCAAAGACAACGTCCTGAAGTGAAGTAATATGTTTTCAATTTTAAAAGAGAGAGCGCGGGTTTATAGATGTAGACTGTCTTCCTTAATATGATTTTGCTGCCAATACTAATGATTTTTTTCTGAGCTAGTTCTTCTGAGCAACATTAACATTACCATGCCAACAAAGGATGCAGAATGTCATGATGCTCTCAATAAAAGCCTTATAAGATCCCAGAATAAAATGGTCAAATTATGGTAGCTTTTGTAAGAAATATAGTTGTTGTCAATGTAAATCCCAAAGGATCTGTATTCCTTACCCCACAATCCAAGACTGTCCTCCCAAGAAGATCTACAGCATCAGTCGTTTCATACGTTTAAGTTCACGTGACAAAGCCCTCTAGCGGCCGTAGTAATGTTAGGTGATGTTATCACAGAGTGACAAAGAGAGACGGTCAACAAAACATTGGACTTTAACACGGGAGGCAGCTGTTCGTTTCCTGTTTCCTACTGACATCGTTGGTTTGTTGTAACAATGGCCAGAAAAAGTTCAAATGTGTCAATTTGGAAGGTAATTTCTTCTCTCCCTGACTCTCTTTTCTCTTTAGCTTAATTAATCTCCACTGTGGAGGCAGGGAGATATGAAGTAAAACTGTTTCCCAGCAAATGATCATTTTGTGACATCCGCCCCTAATGATTATTGCTCTGTTTTGTCCCTTTGTCTATAAAAACCCTGAGTGGATGAGTCATAAGTCACTACATTGTAGACTGCATCTCTTTCTCTCTCCGTTGCAACATAGACACACGCAACAGATCAAAGTAACGCTCTAAACAAAAACTTTAATTAAACACATAATTAGCAACAATAATCTAGTAAAGATTTGATAACTATTCACTCATTCAGACTCCAATCACTCTGCCCTTCCCTCTCCTCTCAGACAGAGAGTTGTCATCCAGGTCATTTGTGTTTGCCTCCAAAGCGCCGGCACCACGGAGAATAACAGTCCTGGGGCTGCTCAATTTCCTGTCCAGACAGATGAAGGCAGCCATTTGGAGAATCTGCTGGAGATCTGTGCAGCGGCATGGAGACTGATGATCCACTGAGGTAGCAGCCCACACAAACTGTACACAAGGGTTCAACAATTTTTGATTACCAATACTGACTCTCAGACATTTAATGCATTATATTTAATCATTATATTATCCATAATTATCATTAATATTTGAATACATGTTGATATGATGTATTGTACCAAAAACAAAATGATAGCAGAGACAATGAAACCAGGACCTTTCTTAACTAACAATGAGGATATCATATTATAAAAACACAAATACTAACACCTTCTAACCCCAGCGCTGTGTGGGAGAACTGATCTAATTAGCACTGCTATGCAAATAGCGGTTATTGTTTGACTTCCGTGAAATAAAGTCTCAAATTTTTTCTTCCAGCTCTGTCAATCCTTCAATTCAATTCAATTCAGTTTTATTTATATAGCGCCATATCATAACAAAGTTATCTCAGGGCACTTTTTCGAATAGAGCAGGTCTAGACCGACTCTTTATATTTACAGAGACCCAACAGTTCCCACCATGAGCAAGCACTATGCGACAGTGGCAAGGAAAAACTCCCTTTTAATAGGTAGAAACCTCGAGCAGAACCAGGCTCAAGGTGGGCGGTCATCTGCCTCGACCGGTTGGGTTGAAGGGGGAGGGGGGGAGCGGGAGAGAGAGAGCAGGAGGAAAGAGAACATACAGCAGCTCAATACAGCATAGATATGGTAATGGCATTGATGTTAACACCAACAGAAACAACACTAAGAGCAACATTATAATAGCAATACTAATAACAGCAACAACAGCAACAGCATCAGCGGGTGCAGAGCAGGAGCACGGGGGCAGCAGGCGGCAGCAACCACAGACCCAGACTTCCACAGCTCCAGAGGCAGAAACACCTGCAGCCTGCACCTGCACCTTCATGTTATACATTATGAAACAGATCAGATATTTGCTAAAATGCAGGCGCAAGGTGGTCTAAAGCAAATATATATATATAATCCACCTGGGGGCAACGGAACAAGCTGATAACCCAACATCTAAAATTTCATCACCTTATAAAGTTGTTTTGTCAAATGTATTACTGTTGCAAAAAACCCAAAACTATTTAGCAGTTTGTGAGCTGGACAACCAAAGCAATGATCCAATTTAGGCAAAAAATGCTCCAGAGCTCAGGGGAACTGCAGAGGTGGGTGATAATTCTGTGTCGGCTCATTGTGAGGGACACCTTTCATTTTACCCATTGTAAATATAATATAAGTGCACCTTTAGATCTGAAAATATTCATGTCAACAAACTTCCAAAAAATTCCAAATATAAAACGATTTTCCAGAATTCTTATTAATTACCCCTGAAATAACACTGAAGAAGAAATAAGGCATAATTGGGGGATTTCGAATTGACATATAAACAAGTCAGTTCCTTTGTTGTCTTCTTCACAGGGGAGGAGCAGGGTGATGCATTTCTGGTTCAATTTACTCACAGTTCAGCTGAGTTAAACTGTGTGTGTGTGTGTGTGTGTAATAGTTGTACTCTTTCTTCTTAATGCTCCATGTCTTTACTTCTTCCCTCACTCTCTCGGTCTGACTCTCTCCATCGTTTTCTACTTTGTTCTGTCACCCCCCCCCCCCGCGCAGCCCTTGTTCATTAGTATAAATAACTGCTCTGTACAAGCTGTTGTTATGCAGTCAGTCCACAAACAGCCAGTTACAACATCAGCAGCTCACTGTTGAAGGCTGCTACCTGCCTGGTGCTAATTAGGCAGATGATGTTACATGATCTTGGTGTTAATGAGAAACAGGTACAGAATATAGACTGGGTTCATCTTACTACATCAGTAACCAAGTGATGTGATTGTGTCTTTTACATTTGACTAAATAAGGATTCAGTTCGTCCTAACATCAGTTTGAATTTAATAGAAGTGACTGTATTTTCTATAAACACACAGTGTGTGCCTAACTGTCCATATTCAACTTTAAAAAGTTAACTTTAAAAAGGCTCTTCACTAAGATTCAAGAATGACATTTATCAAGTGACTACTTATGGCAAAGTGTAAGAGTAACCTTTAGGAACAGCTCTCAAGTAATCCCGTGATTAATCACATAATATCCTCAGAGCAGGAGCCAAGTACAAGGATTTAGGCTACATATAATAATGTCTGTGCTGTACACCTGCATGAATGCGATTGGACGTTACTTGCCACGCAGCTGTGAATGAGCCAATCATTGTGAAGCATGTAGCCAATCAGCTGATGCAAATCAGTCTATAAGCGCGACTTCAGTCTGCCTGAGCCAACACCATGCTTCATGATAAGCACAGGCTCTAGCCACAATGTTGGAGGAATCTGAGTTTTGTGAGCACAGGCATGTTTGGGGGATTTAGTTAAAGCCCACAATACCTCCAGAACAATTTGCTGGAAACACAAAGCAACTACTTCAGTTCAGGCCAAAAGCATTTGTGTGCAGAATGCTACCTTAAAAAAAACCTTTTGTATATTTAACTAAGAACTTTAGTCCCCTCACTTCAAGGCTGTCAGTTCAACCACACAGAAAGTTCCTTATGAAAACTAATGATGTAATAACCACCTGATAATTTAATACCTTCTGAAAATGTAATAAAACTCTTTCGCTAAACTGGTTGTCGGTGGTGTAACCCCATTTTGAGCTAATAAAATGCCAATTTACCCACTGATGAAATAATAATTGTGAAATTATTTGCATCACTCAAGATGTTGCCACATTAACAGGCTTTATTAGATTCTCAACCCTTACGGAATGAAATTTGAGCTTATAATTACTTAAACCATATGGCAGTTAATACACAATTTACTGCCTTGTACTCCTTATATCCGGACAAGGTGTGATTTAGAAACTGACTGGCAGAGCTGTGACATTGCAGAGGTATCAGAGGCATTTAATCCCTCCACAGGGGAAACATTTCCCGCATGTATCAGCTATCAGCACACTATGTACCAGTGTGCGCAGCAGTAAAGTACTCATAAATGTGACTCAGACTCTTGACTTCAGTAGACACACCACACCAGTCACAGGATCTACGGTTCAGTCACACAAAGTGCAGACTAGGAGGAGGATTAACTGAGTTTTCTTACTTGAATCAGTTGTGTTTATTAATGACAGTAACACAGTGCAGCTTTCATGCAGATAATGATGGAGACTCCTGCACTGGTGTATGGTTGTCATGGTTACAAGCCTATAGGGGACAGGTCTTTGAATGCTTAATTAACCAGTGTGGCCAAATGTGCCATTCATTAGACAGGTGTGTTCAAACAGTCAGGAGAAAGCTCCTGTTTCTTCTGCTGCGTGCCATTAAAGAGAAGGATTGTACATGGGCTGCCTTTGGTCCAGTGAGATTTGGCTTTTCTGCACTTTGACAGTGAACTATGATTGTGCTCATTAGTAGTGATCCAGGCAAAACTGGCAGTAAGGAACAACACCTCCCACTGACTTAATGAAGCTTCACACACAGCGCTAACAAAGCCGTGACCAAGTATTTTCAGACCTGGTTAAGACTTGCTACGCCTGGCTTGATGTCACACCCCCAGTGTTTCACATTAGTCAGACTCTTTTCTCAAAGGGACAGCTCATGCAGTGGGTGACATGATATTTCAAAGGAGACATCACATATCTCTGGTACCTTTAAAAAGAGTGTGTTGTTTTGGAACAAATGACAAAAGGCGGAAGTTTGATAGAAAACACTCAAGTTTACTGATACTGATATGACCTTTTTTTATGAATACGATAACAATATACAGTAAGTGCCCGTTAAAGGAGTAGTGCAACATTTTGGGAAATACACTTATTCGCTTTCTTGCCAAGAGACAGATGATAGATTACCACTCTTATGTCATGACGCTACAGCCAGCAACTGGTTATCTTAGCTTAGCTTAGCATAGAGACTGGAAACAGGGGGAACAGCAAGCCTGGCTCTGTCCATGGAGACTCCAGAAACGACCCACAGTGTCATTTTAACACTTTGTTTTTTTTAACTTTACAGGTCCTGGTAGGCGGACTTTGTTACCTTTGGACAGAGCCAGGCTAGCTGTTTCCAGTCTTTATGCTAAGTTGAGCTAACTTTCTGCTGGATGTAGTCTTATATTTAGTGGACAGATATAAAGTGGTATCAATCTTCTCGACAAGAAAGCAAATAAGCGTTTTTACCAAAATGTTGAAATATTGCTATCCACAAAACAGAAGCATTATTCTGCCATTACACTTTAAGCTAACTAAAGTACTTCTTATAGAGACTACATCCTATGTACATTGCATCAAATGTTTTATAGAATTTTAAATAAATAGTCAAATATCAGCCAGCACTCAGAACCAGCAGATGGAGCATATTGTTCTGAATCTACAGTATCAGACTGATTTTCCATTGAACAAATTACAATCATCATAAGAATGAAATGTGCCATGTGTCACTTATTAATTTACATTATCTAGGCAATTAATTGTCTTTTTCATTTATTCAGTATTTTGAAAGCTCTCCGCTTTTTTGACTTGTAGCAGTGATCTCTCCGGACCAGCAACACAGATGCAAATTAGCCTTTGTCTTACGTTTCCATAGTAACACTCATTAGGTAAAAGTTTGACTCTTGCCTGCTGTTTGTGTACTGGAAAACAAGGCTAGCCACACTCTGAAAGCAACACATTTAATTTGCAGACAAGCAAACATCCGATTCCATTTGCTTTCTCTTTTGTTTGTGCTGTTGACAGGTGTGGGAGTGCAATTTTGGATAAGGGACAGTTGACGAAAACCGGCAGAATTAGTTAGTCTATTCAAAGAGGAGGAGGTCAGCACACAAACCAATGCAAATTGTGTTACAGGCTCTAAAGGAAAAGGTGAACACCAAGCCAAAATCTCATTAATTCAGTCAAGGTTAAGTGTCTCAACAGACAGTGAGTCCTGCAGACGTCTGCGATTGTTTGAAAAAGTTAATATGATCTTCTCAGGAGAACGGCACATTAAACAAACACAATATAATGAGAAGTTTTCCAAGATTAGACTCTAATGGTCTCTGAGATAAAGATCAAAAGGTCAGAGTTGAAATGAGGACTCTAGAGAATGTTGTGGTTCTTATAATAAGCTCATCAGCAGTCCCTCGTATCTCTGAGTACGCTTCCAAAGGTTATTACTTTACCAAAGAGGCTGTGAGCTACGGTACGTACAGTAAATAGGATTAGGGAGACATACTGAAATGTCCAACTGACGGAGCTCAGATGAAGAGTGTCAGCTCATCTCCTCAATGCTCGCCATCCCAGTCAGGTGAGAAAGAAAGGTGAGGAAAAATACAGGACCATTTTTGAACATGAAAAGAATGCAGCTCTAGATTATATTTCCAAAAATGGCACACTAAGAGAATTCAAATGATCAAAGACCCTTAAATATGAATTTAAGACATATTATCCTTCATTTAACTGTACTCAAACATAAAAGTACATCATTAAGCTGTTAGTAATCTTGAGTCTATCAGGCAGCCTGACTTTGACCAAGTGAAGTTTTCAGATTGTTCCTTAATGATAACTGTCAGTGCTGGTAAGAGCCTGAGTGACGCAGACCTGCTACATCGCTGTAATTGCTTTGATGTCAAATTATAATTTGCTCAATCTCCATGACCCAGAAATGGTCTGGTCATTTATCACAGCCAATGCAGGCTTGCATATCAGCTGAAAAGCGATTGGCTTTTTATCAGGTGGACTGATTCAAACAACCAGCTTCATACCGGTTAAGGATTGGTGGAGAACAGTTGGATACATTTATGTTTTTTCTCGGTTGATATTACTATCAAGCACCAACCTCTGGGTCTGAAAAGTGAAGCCAATGCGGAAGTGCTTTAAACCTGCAATCTTTCATATGGCCAGCAGGGGGCGACTCCACTGGTTGTAAAAAGTAGTCCAACTGTATAGAAGTCTATGAGAAAATGACCCTACTTCTCCTCCAGAGTCGCTCTTAGCTGCTGGCGTGTCTCTGGGTTAGGCAGAGCAGACAGGCTGGCCAGCTCCAGACCTGGCAGCAGACCGCCCTGTGGACACCCGGCCTGTCCGGACTACTGGGAATGTGGGAACGAATTATTATTATTATTATATTTTTAATTAATCAAAACGTGGGAGCTAATGTTTTCTCTCTATGGCCACTCCGGGGCTCCATACATTTGACCCATTGTTCATGTAAAAATACTGATTAGTGCAGCTTTAAATTTGATCAATGTTATGCCAACACATAAAATGACAGGCGTTCAGTGTCTCCCCCAAATGTTTACCAAATGCTTCTGCTAATGGTAATACTTACTAATACTAATGATACTTTCATGGAATGCAATTGAATGAAATTCCCACTGACAACCAGAGCAGTGAATATACACCGATCAGCCATAACATTATGACCACTGACTGGTCATAATGGAGGAACATTGATTATCTCGTTACAATGGCACCTGCCAGATATATATACAGTATATATATATATATTCAGTATATATATGTGTGTGTATATATACGCACACACACACATATACATATACTGTGTTTATATATATATATGTATATACTGTATATACATATACATACATACTGTACATACATATATACATATATATGTATATATAGATACACACATATGTATATATATATACTGTATATGTGTATACACTCACACACACATACACACACACATATACGATCAGCCACAACTTTAAGACCACTGACAGGTGAAGTGAAGGAACATTGATTACCTCGTTACAATGGCACCTGTCAGATATACATACATACATATATATATATATATATACATATATAGATACACACACATACAGTATATATATATATACAGTATACAGTATTGTATATAGTATATGTACAGTATATATAGTATATATACATGTATACACACATATGTGTGTTAGTGTATACACATAAACAGTATATATACATATGTGTGAATCTATATATACATATATATGTATATATCTATGTACAGTATGTATGTATATGTATATACAGTATATACATATATATATAAACACAGTATATGTATATGTGTGTGTGTGCATATATATACACACACATATATATACTGAATATATATATATACTGTATATATATTTGACAGGTGCCATTGTAACAAGATAGTCAATGTTCCTCCATTATGACCAGTCAGTGGTCACAATGTTATGGCTGATCGGTGTAGATCAGTTATACTCACATTACCAACACCCCTTTCTAATGAAATCTAAACTTAATGAAAAGAAGTTTAATGTGGAGACAAAAGGGAGGGAGGAAGGAGGGGGTAAGAGTGGAAACAGGGAGAGAGATGGTGGGTTTGAAGCGACTCATTAATGGTGTGTATGTGTGAGGCCCGAGGCAGGACACAGGCCCCACCATCGACTCCCACAGGGGGACACTAATGACAAACATCCTGCTTCACGGTTCAGGAGACACTCCATGCATCACATCAGCTTCTTATTCTCACCCTGCTTACTCTTACTCGTTCTTTCTCCTGAGAAAAACTCTGTTGCTTTGTGTCCCGCTATCTCTGTCACACACACACACACACACACACACACACACACACACACACACACACACACACACATAGACACGCACAGCTGTTGCACCATAGAGGAGGACGAGGCAGCTTGCACATATTTTTCCTGCTCGTTGCTAGAGACACAGCAGTGCATCCCCCTCAACTTCCTTATTGATAATAAATGAATGGTTCACTGTGTGGTCGTGTGTGTTTGTTGTATATGAATTATTCAGTGGGGTATTTATGTTGTGAAGGAAATACGATTTGAAATGCTTCAACAAGTCTGTATCTGTGTCAAATTGTCCAGAAGATAGGAAGACAGAGACGGAGAGACACTGAAATGCTTTTTAGCTCTTCTTTTCACAGCAATTCGCACTTATTTGATCTCTCTGTGGGCACAGAGAAGATAATTCAGACTTTTAATAATGGTTTCTTGTATTTTTGTTATCTAGGAACTTGAGCATATTCAACCCTTCCACTAACAGTGCCTATAAAAGTAGTATTTTCAATTTTTCTGAATCAAAGGGGATTAAATGTAGCTTTTTTTTACACTGAGCAACAGAAGAAGATCCTTTAATGTCAAAGTGAAAACAGATCTCTACAAAGTGATTTACAAAGTATTCACCTCTTTTAATCGCTAGAGGAAAAATTAGAGGTTCATCCTCTGGGAACCACAGATAAGTGTACCAAATTTCATTTCAATCCATCCAATAGTTGTTGAGATATTTCACAAAAAGCTACAAATGTCAACCTCATGGTGGCGCTAGATGAAAAGTCAGGGGGAAGTCATTAGGGTTCATTCTCTGTGGACCATAAATGTCTGTACATCTCATGAAAATCCATCCAGTAGATTTTGAGAGGTTTCAGTCTGGACCAAACCGACTAAAGACAGACAGATAGACATCGCCATCCCCACAACCACTCTGCTAGCATGACTAAAAACTGAGTGACCGTGCAAGAAGGAGACAACTGAAGGAGGTCACCAAGAGACCTATGACAACTCTGAAGGATTGGATATACTGTGTTCATACAACAGCTGGCCGGGTGCTTCACCAGTTGCAGCTTTATGGGCGAGAGGCAAAGAGAAAGACACTTGCATGACATCTCAAGAGACCCTGAAGTCAGCTGGAAGAAGGTTCTATAGTGTGATGAGACCAAAGTTGAGCTTTTTGGCCATCAGACTAAACACCATGTTTAGACTCTGAGCATGAAGCCAAAGCTCCACACGTCTTTAAAAAGAAAAACCCATAAACAAATAGTTTGTGACAATGTAGCTGATTTCCTGCTAGCTGTTGTGCCTACTGAGTCCTTTCACTTCACAAAGATTTATTTACAATGCCGCTAAATTGAAAATGCCTGGATGAAAGAGGAGAAAGAAACCGAAATCCATTCACACACACACACACACACACACACACACACACACACACATTTACCATTTACCTTTGGGCCTATAAGGGCTATTACACTGTCAATACATGTACGTCATAAAATCTATGCGTGTATTCCCTCTGGCCATTATTGTTGGTGTGGTGAGCTGTCACTGCAGTGAGTTGTGGGACTGAGAGCCTGCAGCGCTGCTGATAGTCTGTGTTTGTGTGTGAATGTGTGTGTGTGTGTGTGCGTGTGTGTGTGTGAGAGAGAGAGACAGAGTTGAGTGACGCAGCAGAGAGAAAACACAAAAGAACGCTGCCTTAGAGGAAAACAGAAAACCTGAAGGTGCCTCCTGGCATCTTTCTCTGTTTTTTATTTTTTTTTTTATCTTCAGGCAAGGAAAGTGTTCATTGAAAGACGAGAGAAAAGCCTCAGTGACCGTCTTCTCTGGCAGTCAACATGTAATAATCCAGCTCTGATGGGTCTTTAAATGGAGTCCATGATGCCTTAGGGGCTCTTTTGCATGACCATAAACCTCCACACCAACGACACAATGCTAATAAATAAAAAAATCAACCATCTCCTTTCTGTTTCAGGCTCCTTAATTGCCACCAAAAGTCTGAGCATTGTCAGTTTTAAACATAATTGGGATAATTGGGACACAGCCTGCTGTCTCTGTGTAAGAAACAGAGGGTCAGAGACAGGTTTAACTGAGGATACGAGCTAAAAAAGATGAGTTATGGTGCTTTGGTGGTATTAATTCAGTTATTATCTGCCCTATTCTGCATTATTCTAATGATCTAATGTAGGCTATCTCTAAAAATAACATGATAATAATAGAGTCACTCTTTTCCTTGCTTCATTTCCCTTTCATCTTCCTCATTTGTTAAAAGAAAATACAATCAGAAAGCACTACAAGAGTGCCCTCCACTGGAGAAACATCATAGTACAACAGAAAAAAAGAAGAAAATAAAGCTCATGTCATTTCATAAGCATTTATTTTATCTGAAACACTACAAAGACTCCATCTTAAATTAAGCCTCATGAAGTGAAAAATACAAACAATATGTACAGTGCATTGCTCCCATCAAGTAAACCTTCATCACTGGCTGTGTATGAACAGTGTCGATCATGAAGCTACAACAAACACGTTTTAGTTTAGACAATCTTTCAAGTGGGTTCCAGGTACGTTTCAGTGCTCGAGACCGTGTTGGCAAGAGCAAGTCAAGTCCAGTCCAAATGGCCAAAAAGCAAGTCTCTCACTCAGTCCCCTGCAGGGTGAGTCATCAGCCCAAACCAGCGAGCTGGTTCTCAACGTGGCATCAGGAGGGGACTCAGGCAGGGAGGGGTCACCACCAAATGAGGCAAAGTCATGCAATCAAATAAAATATAGTATAATAGTATCATTCATCTTTTTAATATTTTATTCTTTTGTTATTACTTGTGTGTATATTTGGATATTCATGTTTCTCTGTGAATGTATCGATTAATGATTCCAGCATATAGCCTTTGATGTGTGTATGTTGACCTGGGTGGTGAACTGCTGCATACAACCGCCCTTGCAGGGATAAATAAAACTGTATGCAGTTGAAATGAATTGAATAATTACATCACTATCTATAGGTTATCCCAACATATAACTGGAATATAGAAAAATGGTCATTGTAGTCATGTGTTTCACTCTCCCCACTATTATCCTGTCATTTAAAATTATATTTAAAGAACTAAAAAAATATTAATTTGGCCATATGTGGCCTAGTGTGTGGTTTCATGTTGTTACTGGGAGGTGTGGCTTTGGGTCAAAACACACCAAACAAGATCTATTCTGGGCCAATGTCCCCTCTAAACTGTCAGCTATTCACTGACTAAGGTCTAATACACATCATATTGGCCACTTAGTCGTTTGCCTTTTTCCAGCTCTTTCATGGATGTCATATCATGTTGAGTTTTTATGGCAATAGATGATTTAACCGTGGCTGGTGGTTGGGCTGTTTGAGCCTCTGTGAGAACCTCCTGGTTTCCTCTCCAGGTGTTGTTTCTCCTCTTTGTGGCCGTGGAGGGTAACGCACAGTTCTTCTGGGCGGAGTTCAGCCTGAATCATCCGCGCTGTTCCCGTATCCTCCCTTCGCGTTCTCCTCCGGTTCCCCCGCCGTGCCGCTGTCCGACTCCTCCTCTATGGCGAAGCGCGTGTCCGCGGAGGAGCACAGGGAGCTGATGCTGCTCTGCTCCGTGCACAGCACGCACGCGAGCGGAGAGGGCAGCGCGCCCTCGTAGTGGAGGTGTCCAAAGTGGTTGCCGTGGTTACCGCAGAAAGGCAGGGACACCTGCACCGAGCGCAGTCCCGACACAGCGGCGGGAAAGGTGAGGCTGTGCTTCTTGGGCAGCGCGCCCCACTCCCGCTGCTCCTCCTCGTGCACCAGGCGCGTGAAGATGTTGATCCTCCTCTTCTCTCTCCTTTTGGAGCGGAAGTAGCCCAGCATTATACCACAGAGGAAGATCCCGTAGAAAGACATGACTATTAATATGTACAGGTACGCGTTCCCGTCGCTTTTGTCCGCCTGGGAGCCCGCGGCGCTCTGTGTGTGCAGGAAGAGGCGTTTGGGTGATGCTGTGGAGTTTTCCAGGTGCTCCATTCTTTCAGTGCAGCCTACGTGGAGGACCTAGAAAGTGCGCTGAAAAAGAGAAAAAGACGCAGAAGTACATCAATACATGTGAGGATTTTTATCAGCTTTACGCGCGCTTTACGCACAGGGATAGGTTCCCAATGAGTGGAGTTTTGATGTACAAGTGATGAAAAACTATGAAAAAAAAAACATTTGTAGCGTCATTATACACCCACAACTACGACGTTATGGACAAAAAATGTTTTCAACTTCTTCACTTACTGATAACTGATGATGACATTTCTTTTGGGAAGGGCAAAAAGTGAAACCTGCTGTACTTTACCCCTGAGGCATGGTCATTGCAATGGAAAGCAAAGATAACGCAAACAAAAAAGAAGTAATCAGTGCTTCACTTTGGCAGAAGATTTTGCATATGATAGAGCATACGCTTTACGGTTTATTGCATTTTTTAAAACATGAAACTTTATAGTATAGCAAGTAAAGTAAGTATATTCTTAAGTTCATGACGCTTAACTAAACAACTTCTCATTCTTATAAAAAATTATTATTATTATTATTGATTTTGAAGTTTTGTACCTACTTTTAATTTGGCATTTCTGTACTTTCTGTGTTGAAGAAAACGTTTAGAAAAAGTTACCAAAAGTGTACAGAAAGTGATTTAGTTTATCTATAAACATCAATCTATAAACAATAATGACAAAGTCATACATTATCTACTCACCAAACTGAGGAGCTATGTGAACCTTTACGGCTTGTGTCGTCTTGCAGCTCTTCTGGAGTTTGGCAGCACTGCTACATGGATGAAGTTATTTATATAGAGACCCTGGAGTGTCATCATGAGTCACGTGATGGGGACAGATTGTAAAATGAGCCCTGTGCCTGCAGTATGGAAGCCCTGAAGGGACGTTATGTTAAAAAATAATAAGGAAGAAAAAATTAACATTATTAATGCCTGTAGGGGATTCTTGTGATATCATCAAATGCCCATGAGTATATTAAAGTTACTAACTTCCTGAAGAATGACTACATCATCTCCAGAGTCCAACAGAAATAGGTCCAGGGGTGTGTGATGGAAAACTACAACTCTTTAAAAACTGGAGAAAAAGTGAGTTAATCCTATAGGGTCGCTCAATCACACTCTCTGTCAAAGTGTATAAGGATGCACGGCCACATCTACGCCACACTGGACCAGTCTGCTTATTTTCCATCAGGCCTCCGTACTATCCTGGGGCACAAACAATAAATACATCTGCTCTCCTCATCTCATCACACAGGATTGTTCAATTTCATTGCAAATGAACCCAAAGCCTATGAATAAAATCATGCAAAACAGACAAGGTGGAAATGACAGATGGACTACACTGATTTCTTTCAGTAACCCCCCCCGAAGTTTGTTGGCATGCAGAGAAACACCATGATTGCATGAGGGAAATCATATTCCTAATGACAAATATTAGTCTAAAGGGACATTTATTTTTTATCTCCAGTGAAATTCCAGCGGTAGAAGAAGTATTCATATCCCTTTACTCAAGTAAAAGTGTTATCAGCAGAATGCACTTTAAGCTGGGGAAGGCAAAACCTTCCGCCTCTCTCTCTGCTGCCTCGTATCACTCCGCTGAGCCCCTCCCACCAAACCCACAACTTCGACAGGCAGCAGGAGTCAGTTCCCCAGTGAAACCGTATCCCTCGTAGGGCTCGCTCTCCACTGCGTGAGCCTCACCGAGACCGCGGTCCCTCCCACCGTGACTTGTTTTCTCAAAGACGCCCCTCCATCGCTTCGTGGCCGCAGAGCAGAGCGCCCCAGGCTTTAGAAGCAGCTGCAACGCCGTCCAGCAGCGGGAAGAGAGGCTAGTACACACACACACACACCTCTGTCCCCCATCAAAAGTTATTCCCCACTGTTTGTCATCATGTCTCTTTGCCACTCGTCGTTATGAGCACCATGGCATCGAACATAATGAGCCTGAAGCTCCGTGTGGAGCCGGGACGTGTTGGGGGGACCCCTCCAAACACACGAAAACATTTGGGTAGGATAATTAATGGGGTAGGAAAGAAGTGAAAATATTCTGCTACACAAATTTGTATTTTTTGCATTTCTTGGATAATTTTACCTCTTTGGACTTCAGATATTTAAATGACACAATCTGAGAAGTTTTTTTGGTGTAACTCATAGACTCATAGACATCTGAAACCACTGGCTGCATGCTTCTCGCCTTTAGTCTTTAACAATGCATTGCATTTTATAAGTGTGTTTTTTCAACGTAAAAAAAAAGTAACTAGTAACTTTAACTGTCAAATCATTGTTATAGAGTAAAAAGTGCAAAATCTCCCTCTGACATGTAGAGAAGAAGTATAATGTTGCATAAAATGGAAACCCAAGTGAAGTGAGTATTTCGAGGAGCTCAAAGTTGGACTACTTCATTTACTTAGGAGCTTTGGAAACAGCATAGGTTTAGTAACATGACCAAGTCTCATAAAAAAAGAGGTATAATCCTGCAGCTGCTTAGTGCATGCAGCACCCACTTTGTGATGCCTTTTTTCCCCCTGGGACTACAGAAAACAAAGCTCAGAGACCAAAGCTCATAAGAGCGTAATAAGTATCAAATTCACAGGCAGAGGACATCTTTTTGCTGGTTTAGTGCTGTTTACAGCGTTTACAGTGATTTTGTGGTCACTCTAAGGGTGGCTCCTTTTCTTTTAAAAATGCAATCTCCAAATGACTGATATAATTTGATATTTGTCTGACTGAACCCCTCCCTTTCCACCAGACACAGCCAGGGATCAGTCTGACAACACTGGGAATTTACGCCTCAATACCGTAATAAATGGTGAGCATTAATGGTTGAATTGGATTAGGTTCCAGTCACTCATGACTATTATTGAATCTGTGAAGGCTGATTTCACTCAGTTACTTTGTTTCGGCTCTACAGACATAAACAAACGTCATCATCTGTCTGTCTTTTGGTCACATAGGCATCGATTTCACGCCCAATGAGGCTGATATGCTGAACACAAAAGAATTATAGTGCGTAATACTTTCAATTTAAACAATTAGACTTGGTGATTATGGCAGAAATATTCAATGTATTTCTCTAAAACAATAAAATACTCCTGCATGTAGACCAAACACAATCTTTATTTACTTCATTTGAGAATTTTTCCAAAGGCAAATTACAAATAAATAGTTGGATGCACTTATGTTACAAGGCAGGCTCTGGAGACAAAGAGGGAGTGGAGCTCCAAAACAGGTCTATGATAACAAAGCTTAAGTTAAAATATAGGCTATTCATGTGCTTCCTCTGCCGATCACAGCTCCACATACATATGTACACTTGAGGAGAAACATGGACTTCAGAATCGGTCAGGAATTAGAAAGACGTAACTCAGAATCACAAGAGAAGGCAACAGGTGTCGCATTGTGAGGGATGCTGGGGCCGTGTTTGTGCCGTGTATGGACTGGGTGAGTCACTCACTTAGTCACACTCGTGCAGATGACAAAAATATGGGACAAGGCTTTAAGCTGGTGATGACAGTCCTGTGGAATAAATGTTACACATTACACACAGAAGTCGCACTTACAAAAGTGTGCTCATTTTTCAACCGGTGCACCCTCGCACATCCAGAAAGTGTTATTTATGTCCTCTCTGTAATCAACGGCCTTACTTGGACGGAAAGGATACATTTTCATATTGCACTATGATTTATCAAAGATGACAATGATTACACAGTCATTTCAGCTGTAATATGTAAATGTGCATTTTTGTGCACAATGTGGTCTGTACAGCATATAAAAAAGTATACTCTATCACTGTAGGAAAATACAATAGACTAAACAACAGTGCATCTTTGCTCTTTTTTCTTTTTAAACAAGACTATTAGGTGCAATCTTTGTCATTTTCCTAAAAAAGGACAATGACCTTAATGCTGTTGATGAAAAGGTATCAACTGTTACACCAGATATGACCTTAGTGTTTATACCAACCCGCTCTCATTTGCCCTCAAATGACTTTGTGCTTTTGGTATCAAGATGTGCTGATTGGAGAGACGTCCCACGAACGTGAGAGTCAAAGTCTGACTGTGGGTGGGGGACAAAATAAACCACTGACAGAACTCAAAACATGTGAACAAAAAAACAAAAAACAAAAGAGTTAACCGCCTCCTGACCTGCAGGAAGAACGAAGTTGAAAGCTTTGAGTTTAAAAAAGTTTAGAGGAGGATCACAACGAACTGAAGGAAAGATTTAGAGACATACATAACCGATCTAGTGTCTCATGGGTGAACACAAAGCAACGATCCTGTCAACCCAACCTGAGCTTCTGCTGTGGCACTCGGCAAGAGCTCAACAGACAACATCAGCTGTTTCATAACTCACATCTGGAACAATAAAGAGCTCCACACAGAGGTCATACACCTGGGAGGGAAAAGGGAAAAGGCAGCATCTTTTGAGTTTCCTGCAACAACTTTTTCAGCCTGTCTTTAGTTACAAATTCAAGTAAAAGCTACCTCCATGTTGGAATTGTTAACACCCTATCCTTATCCTTCTTTCTTTGAGAGGAGTGTTAAGATTTACGACAGGTTACGGTGGCGCTTATGTTCATGGGGCAGGATGTAGGGGAGCAGTGAGGGGAGTACTGGGAGTGTTCAGAGTCAAGTGTTGGTCTGTACTTTGAGAATGAACAGTGCTGCCCGTTATTTGCCACCATACATTCTCTCAATGTCATCCTGGTAATGTGTTTTCAGCTCCTTGCGTCTGAGCTTGAACGCGTCCGTCACTAATCCTGTCTCTGGAGTCCATGGTTCTGGGCTCAGACAGATCTTGCGAGGGATCTCAAAACGCTCTAGCTGGGCTACAACAGAAGAAGACGAAACATTAACTTGTAACTCAACACTTAAAAAAGGTCCAACGTGGTCAGTTCTGTACAGACTTGTGTCTGGAGCTCTAAGCTAAAGTTTGACCTCTTCTCACCTGCTAGAGCAGCCTCAGTGATGAACTTGAGGACCAGCTCCTCTATGGCCTTACTGTTGCACAGCTCATCCAATGAGCCTCGGATACCGTACTGGTCAGCCAGAGCCAGCAAGTGTTTCTGATTGGGCACCACAAAGCCAATCACATATGTCTCGTCACTGCAGAGCGGGAGGAGGGGAGACGACGAAGGTTGTCAAAGTGAAAGAAAAACAGAGTGCAAATATTAAGTGACACTGGTCTTTGTGTGTATTCTAGCAACTGAACGTTCGGCAGAATAAGATGATGGAGCACAAACATGTGCATGCACAAACCATTAAAACCATTATTTACCCATAAAAGGAAATGGACACAATACATGTCAGGACAGAGTGTGAACAGATTGCAACCCCCAAATATCTTTGAAAAAAAGTATCTGTTGCACTATGACACACAACTGAATAAACATTTCAGGCAGCAAAAATATGTTCAGATCAACATGTTTGAGTTTTCTAGTGTAAAATGCTTTCTGTGGTATCAAATGGAGCAGGAGGCACCTCCTTCAAAATCAGCTGTTATGTAAATGTGTAATAGAAGCTATGATCTCCCTAAAAGTCCCACAGTGTGCCCCCTTTGTCCCAGTATGATACAATTTAGATTTGTAAGGCAAAGATTGAATGTTTGAAAATGTCTATAATGTTTAAATAAGATGATGGTTAAAGCTGTATTAATCATTTTTGGGTCATTAGGGGGCAGAAGAACTCAACAACAAGCTGAACATACACCAGCAGCCATGACACATTAACACCTTATAAAAGTGGATATGGCAAACATGTTAGCAAACAGTTGCCTACACATCCAGCAGACAAGGAGCAACATTCATTTGGAGTCGTGTTTCTGGCCTCCCGCTAAAAGTAAGTCCAATTTTCACTTTCCTTTTAGCTCTGTTTTAGACTCCACCAACTCTTTAGCCTCTAGCTGTTCAACTTAATTCACTTGCTAGATGGTAACTTTGTCTGTCTGTAATTTGGTGCTGGGCAGGTAGCGCACAGCTGAAAATGACACTGATGAGAGCAGTACGACAGAACCAAAACAGTAAAGTTGTGGGCCATAAAACCAAAACAATGAGCTGAAAGACAGCAAACATGTTGAAAGTATAGTACTATGTAAATAAGGTAAATGAGGTATAATATAGTGTATGAAAGCAGTGCAAATATATGTTAATGTAATCCTTGTTTTTTTTTGTTTTATTTATTATTATTATTATTTCTTTATTTATTTTTTCTGTAGTATATTCCATATTTTCCATATCCTGAAATTTTCCTTTTTCTTTTTAGAAATTTAAAAAAAATATTTGTCTGTTTGTATATCTGTGGCAAGCATGTACAGCTGTTTTTGATTTTAATGTTAGGTGGGTTACTTTTGTAAGCCCCTAGGGGTTTTTTTTCCCATCCCACCTGTGCATTTTCTTATTTTACTGTATATTTATTTTCTTGTGTTTTATCTTATATGCACAAATAAAGACATAAAGCATTTCCTTCCTCATAAAACAAAGCTGATTTTGCAAAGCTGATTCTTAAAATGTTGAAACCTTTGTTTACATCTACGTTTACTTGTTAGCAGTCTTCTTCTTCTCTGCCTTTGTTGGCTCATTGCTACATATCTTGGCGCATTACTGTCACCTGTAGATCAGTGGAATGGTGTGAGACCATTGGCAGGAATGTGTATCTCATCACCTCCTTGCTAGTGCTAACTCACTCGTAAAGACACGGCTCCATAGCGCTACTAGTGATCAAAAACTCCACAGGGTACCTTTAATGATGAAACAAACTGGTATTTAGTTCTTGTCACACAAAGGACTGGTGGTATATATCAAATTGCCACATAAACATCATAATTTTCTGAACTGTTTCCAGGAAATTGAAGTAAGAAGAAAACTCTGCAGGGCTGCTTTATATCCTATTATGTTGAAGCTTCACAGGAAGCTTTGCAGTTATGTTACAGTTATTGTCGAGCAGCAGCCTTGACACTTGCTGTCACATGTCACTGAGGATAGAAAACCACCATGCTGTGAGAGGTTAGTTTTGTAGCCTTTTTCTGGTAAGCAGCCACCTGCTCTTGATTGGAACATGGTTGGGGTTGATAAGAGTGGTGAGACTGAACAATTAAGTAAATCTGCAATCTGTAAAACCAACACAATGAGCTAAAAGAGGCTAAAAAGCTTGGCAGAGCTGCAGAGTTGGGAGATAATTCTCTGTAGGTTTATGACTAGTAGTGGCTCTTCATATTACTTGTAGTCAGTCATTTTTACTATAAACAAATTTTGATAAGTGCAGTTTTAACACACTATAAGTGCTTCAGTGGATCCTCTTGCATCTAACTGAAGATGTAAGCAAGCGTGAGCCAATAAAAATGTTTAACAATTCCAGCTGTATTTCATGATTTGTAATGTGTGTAATGATATATACATTTGAACGATAGAATCACATTGTAGTCTTTTCAATCGATGCACAAACACACACACATAAACACACACCTGTTGGCATAGGCACAGATGTTGTCGACCAGAGGGCAGTTCTTCAGCATGGCCTCCACCTTTCCCAGGGAGACGTACTCTCCTGCCTGCAGCTTCACCAAGTCTTTCTTACGATCTGGAAACACAGCAGAGACCGCTGCCTGTAACAACACGTGTGTTTCCATGTGCACATCTATAAGTGTGGGTATGTTTGTATTTCTTAAGAAAAAGGGAAGAAGCTGGGGGAGGGAACTGTATATCTGACCAGTGTTGTCTAGAATGCAGAGAAAATTTGGGGGTTCTGGTTGACTGAAGAAAACAAGACTGTGGAGTAATTCTGGGAAGTGAGGTAAAATCTGATTTGTTAAAAGGTTTCCTGCCAGATGGATGGAAGCAGAGCAGAGGGGTTGCACAATGTTGATCATTTGTGCTTTTGATGTAGAAGCATCCGAAGCAAGACAGATTACCCAAGTGGTAATGTGCATCTATAGTACCACCTATATATCCTCTACACTTCCACCAACTTCTCCATTTAACCATCATCCCTCCATCCACCTCTCCTCACCAGTTATCTTGAGGCACCCGTCTTCGTGAAACTCTCCGATGTCTCCTGTGCAGAACCACCGCTGGCCGTTCTCATCTACAAAGAAATCCTCTTGGTTTCTCGCCTCGTTCTTGTAGTATCCCATGGTTACGTTGGGTCCACCAATCAGAATCTCTCCTCTTGGATGTGGCTTGTCAGTGCTACGGTAACCACCTGAAAGTAGGGTTTGAATTCAGTGGACTGCAAATGAAAATGGCAACAAAACAAACCTTCAGTTCTCCCGATGCTGCAACAAAATAATTTTGTGGAGATAAAAACCTGACAGCATGTTTACTTTAAATTCTATTGCTGCTCTGCGAGTCTAGCAAGCAATAAACTTGACTTGATAAGCATCAAGATTTAACAGAGAGTAATAAAAATGAGTTATGATCCCTTACGTAAAAAGATGGAAGTTGTACAGGAGTGGAAGGAAAAGAAGTATGCTTTCCTTACAAGGTTATGGACCAGCTACAGGGATCTCTCCATGATTAGTGGTAGATGGATTGATAAACTCAGAAAAGGGTTCATGTGCGCATGAGATGACACACGTCAAAGGAAAGAAACAAGGATGTATGTCCCTGTGAGTCCATGTGACACTGTGTACCATTTCATCATGGATTCTGTGTGTGTGTGTGTGTGTGTGTGTGTGTGTGTGTGTGTGTAGTTCCTCTCCCAGTCTCACTCACCCTCCACCCAGTCTTTGAGCTTGATCTCACAGCAAACCAGCGGCCCCCCCACTCTCCCAGTGCTGTAATCCCACACTGGAACAGACAACACACACACACACACAAAATCAGGAAGCACACTAGCATCAAGGCACGACATTTATTACCATAGCAACGCGACCTCACTTGTTCCCTCGCCATGGAAACCCCATCCCAAAGGAATGTCCACAAAACAGTGTTTTCCTGGCTCAAATGACAGAGAGTGACGGGCAGCGGGCCGCTCTGTTGGTTTAGTCTGTCTGGGAAAGGCTGGGAGTGTTTCCTTTATTTGATGAATGTGTTGGCAATGTGTTGGCAAGCCAAGAGATAAGCTACGAACTTCAAAACAGATCATTGGGACAGCCGTCACCACTGCAGATATGAGTGGCATTCTTTTATAAAGATAAGAGATGAGAAAATGATTTCCTTGTTTACCAGAAGCTGTGGGGTGGGGGGGGACCATCATTTGTATTCATTTTATAAAACAACATGAGCACAAATCTTCACATCTCTTAATTTAATTGGTTCACACCAGGCTAAAAGCTTTATGCTATCTGGGTTCTCAGTGTACGATGAATTGTCCTTAATGTTGATTTTCTTCCTTTTCAAAACAGATAACCTACTCCCTTCTCTGTTTACTACAACCCACGCACAATATATCTACTTATTATTTTCCTCTCATTCATTTTCCCATCCCTGCTGTACAATTCTCTCTCCCTCATGTCCTCCCACTGCTTTTATCTCTGCTTGCAGGCTGTGGAAACTCCATTTCTGAGTAACAATTGCTCAATAATGTCCAGCTTTTCCAGTTGATTAATCTTCATTTGGAGCAAATTACGATTTTAACTTCATTCTAGTTAAAAAGCAGTTACTGTTGATATATTGCTGTCCTTTCACAGTGAGTTTTTGCAGATAAACACGACCAAGAGTGTACAGCCACGCTAGCAGCTCTGTGACATTGGCACAGCAGTGCTAGAGCTAAATTCTAACACCAGCTCACAATGACAATGCTAACATGCTGATGTTTAGCAGGTATAATGTTCATCATGGTCACCGTCTAAGTTTAGCATGTTAGCATGCTAACATTTGCCAATTAGCTCTAAACATAAAGTACAGCTGAGGCTGATGGGAATGTCATTAGTTTTGCAGGTATTTGGGCATTAACCAAAGTAGTGGATTTTCACCTGATGGTGGTGCTAGAGGAAAGTTAAGGGATCCCAAAAGCTGTTACAATTCATTCTGAGGGGGGCATAAATGTTTGTACCAAATTTCATGACCATCCATCCAATAGTTGTGGAGCCATTTCACTAAAACCCACATGTCACCTCATTACTGCTTACGCTCGCTAATGGTTCCAGCACCGCAGGTCTCCGTCAGGCCGTATCCCTGACCCACTGGGCAGCAGAAACACACATTCATGAAGCGTTGCGTGGCGGCGGAGAGCGGCGCTCCACCTGATAACAAGACTCGCGTCCGACCTCCCAGCAGAGAGCGGACTTTCCTGAACACCAGCCTGGATGGATAATGGGAGAATGGGCAGGTATGTAAACCAGAGAATAACATGCTCTTCTACTGACTGAAGAAATTCTTTATAGCTCTTATCAAAATGCCACTGTAACAACTCATCTACAGACGTGTCACATAGAGGTGTGCTGTATCCTTTGGCGAGCTGCTCCAGTTTGTAGTTGTATGCAAGAATGAAGAGTGTTCGCTGGACACAGTTCATCTCCTCCACCTTGGTCATCACGTTCTTATAGATACGATCCATGATCTCCTGGAACCAGAAGGGGGTGAGATAGAGATAAAGACAGAGACGTGATAAATGTTGGTCACTAAGTCTTTCTTCTAGTTATCTGTCTGGATAAAAGATACAAGTTCGAGAGATATGAGGTGCAGCATTGCCATTACAGCTCCTAATATGGAGCCCAGAGTCTGCCCAGAAAAAATAAACAAAGCACTGGATCTGAAGTACAGAGGCACATAGTACATATAAACATGATGAGGTCAAAAATCAAGACATTTGGGATATCTTTTTTATTGCAATGCACAAGAGTTTTTTTTTCACGAATTGGCAAATTTTCCTATGGTCAAAACTAACTAAATACTAAACTTACGAGGGCCAGAGCTCATTAAAAAGCAGAAAAGATCAGAACAACTTTCTCTAAAACACAACAAGTCCAGAGGAACAAATTAGTACAATATGGAACACATGTGTTCTTATGTTTGGCTGCATAACAGCAAGGCTCCCCAATGGATTACTCACAACAAGTGACCTACAAAACCAGAGGAAAACCAAAGTGATTCTCTGGGTAAGTTAAATGAAAAACAGAAGAGAACTGCAGTAAACGTCTTTCACCGGTAGAAGCAAGTGAACATGAAACCTGCACATGAAACGCCTGCAGATCTGAATCTTGCACTCTTTTGACAAATTGTTAGGTGTGGTACAGGGCTATGGTAGATAAGACGTGTGAATGTATAATTTAGTTTGACTGCTGTATGGGGAAAAGTTGGCAATAATTATAAACATTGTAAAAGAAAAAGTGATTCCGGCAAAATGTTTGTTAAATTGGAAAAGGACTTAGTGAAACTGCATTTAGTATTGCAGATGGAAAAATGATACACATTTCTTAAAGCTACATTAATCAACTTTTGGCCACTAGGGGGCAGAAAAAAGCTGAAAGACACAGCCACCACATATCTCTAGTATATGGCTAAAATGTTAGCAAACTATTGTCTACTGCTTAAACATCACGCAGACACAGAGCAACATTAGCTTTCATTCAAATCCAATATCTTCTTTTAGCTCTGTTCTAGTTTTGCAGCTAGATGCTTAAAAGTTTCATCAGCCTCTCAGTAATTGCTGGGTCTGCTAGAAAGGTAGAATACATTGGGTTTATCAGAGTGAATTAAGTGAGTTTTGTTTATTGGGCTTGGATTTCTCAGGGATAAACTGGATAAAATGGGGTGAACTGGTGATAGGACCAGGACCGTGCTGGACACTGTTGTATGCCTAACTTGACTTGGTCTTTTGAGTTTCCTACTGCCAAAGGGGCTGTAGTGGAGAGAAGTTACACCCACAGATCAAGAAACCTTCATCATTCAAATCAGCAGAGTTTCCCCCAAAGCTGGACTCATAGTTAAATGGGGTAAAGGGCACAAACAAACAAAACAAAAAAACAATAAAAACCAGCTGGTCCCTGTATGTGTGTGTGTGTGTGAAGCTAAAGCAGTGAGAGAGGAAGTGGAAACAGGATTCATGCAGCAGCCCGTTGTCATATCACAGCAAACAATTTGTATGTGTGTGTGAGAATGTGTGTTAGTGTGTATGAGTGTGTGTGTCGTGGGGATGACCACATGGGGCTTTCTCACGTTCTGTTTACAGCTGTGAATGGTTCCAGACACTGGGGCCCTCTGCCCTTTACACTACGACCACTGGGAGATGGGGCGTGGGCTGAGCTCATGGTGTGAGAGAGACGGAGAGAACATAGCGGCAAGGGCATATTGTCTCGAACTAGCCGGCGTACAGTCTAGCCAACATGAGCAATGGAATTATGATCTCTTATTGCCAGGGATTTATTTCTGCATGGCAAATTTCAAGTTGGCATTACAGAGTGGGTGGTAATGAAGACCACTTATATGCTGAAAAGAAGTTTAGAATTTTCAACCATTTTTTATGATAGCTCGGCCTCTTTGAATCGAAGGTAGAAGCTGCGTCATCGCAGTAGAGTCAGGGTTTCATAAGTCACAAAAGCCTTGACTTTGGGTTAATAAAACTTTAAAATATTGGCAAACAAACACACATAGAGGACAGTGGCAAAGATTGTAACTCTGTAAACTTTACTCAGAAAGCCCATCATGATGGAACGTAACGCCTCCCTTATGCAGTTTCAGTCACTGTAAGTTAGCCACACACAAAAGTAGACTACTTCTCAACTTTTGTCATCACTCATTAACAGGCTGTTGATGTGACGCGCTCTACAATATTTATACAAACGACTACTCAGAAAAAGATGCTAAATGATGTATGGAGAATAGTTTCTTGCATTGTGGTGCACGGTAACTGATATTAAGTGCAGAAAACTTGCGTACTTTATGACCATGGCCAGCTAGCTAACTAGTGCTAGCTGACTAGCTACAGTAGACCAAAAGTATAGCCAGAACCTTAAACTTGCAGCATAAATACATTGTAAACACAACACTAATACGTTATCTCCTTATAAAGTCGACATGGTGAACTTTTTAGCAAACAGCATTTATGGAGCAACTACAGATACATTTGCCTTGCCTCATCTTAGCATTCATTTTGAGTCTTTTTAAGCTCTGTTTTGGTCTCCACCAACTTCTGAGGGAAATATCTGGCACGTTAGCTGTTAAATGCTCCACTATGTTCAGCAGCTAGTTGCTTGCTTTGTCTGTCTGCCATTTGGTACTGGGCAGGTAGCGTACAGTAGGGTTTCGAGCTTTTTTACTCAAAACAGCACTGAGACTGAACCAAATGTTGCGGGCCGTAAAATCAAAGCAAGGAGCTCAAAGACGCTAAAACGCACCGTAGAGCTAACTTAATTATAGCAGCTTTAATTCTCATATTTTTTTGTGCAATGATTCATCAGCCATACTGATGGCTATGTGGATACCCTATTAGATAAATTCTTGGTAACACCCTGACTGCGAACTTTCTCTTCTCAGCTCACACTGCATGACCTACTTTTTGGTTTCTTCAAACTGTAAACTCCTTCTAAAACTAATAAAGCACTCGAGAAGGGCAGAACACCCGCTGTGCGCTTTCATTGACAAAATAAATACAGCCATGCAAGGTTTTGAGTAAAGCCCATCCTGGCGTCATCACTGCTGGAATGGATTAATCACTCAAATATACTTCAAAGACAAGCAGGACTAGCCAACCTACTACTATGCCATTTTAGCTCCTGGGTGTCTAACATTGTTTAGTGATGAAGAGCAGCACTGGCCAGTGGTAGGAGGCAGAGAGTATTTACGTCTCGAGTCCAGCAGATCCAGGCCTGCTGGACTCTGTCACTGCTACTCCACAGATGGACTATGAACAAAGAGAGTGGAATCTGACCTTCTGCCAGACGAGGTCAAACAGCATTGTTTGAAACACAGAAGGAAGAGTGACTCCATGAGAGATACTGTAAAGGTTAAGGCTTCTCAAACATTTTACTGTATAATGCATAGTGCTGTGCTGAGTGGACTGTCTGGACGTACCGGGACAGCTGCCATCAGAGTGGGCTGCAGGACACTGGTGTCTCCCTTGCTTCCCTTCTTGATCTTGGTTGACTTTGGGTGGGAAAAAGAAGCGATACATACATAATCAAAGCTTCTCATTTGAAGCAAGACTTGAAATTTCACCAAGAATACCTCAGACTAAATCAACTTATCCATTTGATTAATTTAACAAAATAAGCCAAGCTTCTCATGGTCTCAGATTACCATTAGTAATTATAATTGTCTTAACACAAGCAGCCACAAGTTATTGTTTGAGTCAACTTTCTGTACTTTACAGTTACCAACGTGCACATAAGTCTAGGGCAATAGAATTTGCAAAAAAACAACAACAAAAAAACCCAAAAAACTAGTGCATTCCCTTATTGGATTGCATTGGAGTACATTAAGTTTATGATAAAATGCAACAACAGTCCTGTTTCAGTCTTACTGTACCTGGTCAGCTAGAGTCTGAGGTGAGGAATAGCCGATCCTACATCCGTGAGAAACACATACAAGCTCTGCACTGAGCTCCAGTACGTGGGCGAGAGGCAGGTAGCCAATGTAGGTGTCCTCCTCACTGTAAACACAAGGACACTCTTATAAACAGCTCTGAAAGCAATCAGTACCATCTCATAAATGTAATTTATACATGTACAATCTGCTGTATAATCAGTTTTAAAACAAACTTTTAAACAAAATCATGATCTTCAGAATCATAAATCATATCATAGTAATCTTTAGAAGATAAATGTTGTGCATCAAAAAGATTTTCTGTACAAAATAGGGGGCTTTTCCTTTGTTTGGACTTAAAAATTATCTCCTGACCACATATTTACCTAAACACAAGTACTTCTGGATCCTTCCCGGGAATCACATTTCAATGGCTGCGTATGCAACTCAGGCCATACACGAGGAGGAGGTTTACACAGTCATATTACTTAATACACAGGGGAAAGCCATAATTTTCACAAGAAGTCTGATCGAGATCGTAACATTCGTAACCCCCCTGACCTCCATCTTTCTCATCCTAACTCACATCCTCCCAGTTTTTTCCTCCACTCATACTGAACTCCCTCCCTTCTGCATTTCCTCTCACCCCCGTCTCGTTCACCAGAGAGAAGGGTCGGTTTTTGTTTTAATGTAAACACTTGCACTGTATGATGGTCCTAGCTGGTTGACTCATACTTGTGCACGTGCTCAGCTGACATGGAAGCCTCGACCAAGAAGTTAGCCCGAAAGAGCATTTGGCATTTTTCCTTAAACGCAGTGCTATCACACAACCTTACAGCTGATAACATTTTAGCCAGTGACAGCAGAGATTAGTCAAAGAGAGTTTGAAAGCAGATAAGAGGAAGTTAATGTCCTCACTGTGCGGATATAGTGCAATTTAAACTGCTTGTCTCTTCTTCAGATACACTGAGCTGAGGAGTGGTGCATACAACACCCTGCTCTCTTTGGGGATGCAGTAATAGTGATAGAAATAAAAAGGCAATAGTGTATAATTCTGCTCACAACAGCTCATAGCAGTGTGAAAAGTACAAAAATACAACTTTTTTGCCTTGAACTGTCTCCCAGAAATATCACCTCCTCCCACAAAATGCTCTACCAGTCAAATGGCTTGAATTGGTTTAAGTTAAAGGAATAGTTCAAAATTTTGGGCTCGCTGTATTGCCAGGAGTTAGATGAGAAGATTGACACCACTCTCAGGTCTAAACGCTAAATATGAAGCCTCAGCCAGCAGTCGGTTAGAGGTGCTGGTAGGTAGATTTTGGACCTTTGGACACAGAGCTGTTTCTCCCTTTCCAGTATTAGAGCAGTATTATGCTAAGCTAAGCTAACCGGCTGCTGGCTGTAGCTTCAAAAATACAATCAAAGTAAAATAAGTAAACTAGATTACAAATGTGACCAGACATTGTTGGAAATGTGATGAATGTATACAGTCTTAGTATATAAGTAGAAAAAAGTACTAAAATGTCCCTCATACATATATCACATTTCCAAGTGTGTAACATGGTTTTTAGATATGAGTTTGCGTTGCCTACCACAGGTTGGGTATCCGCTCCGCCATGCCCGTGATGCCAGCGATGATGTTGCTATGGGAGATCATGACGCCCTTTGGTATCCCTGTGGATCCGCTGGTGTACATGATGACCGCAATGTCTGAAGGCAGTGGCTGCTTACGCTCTCGTGCTGCTGTAATGTGAACAGAGAAAACACACATACATGCACAAACACACACTTGAGCTGATTGCGACCGAACTGCATTATGCTAATGGCTTGTAACACTGTGACACTGTGATTTGTATATAGTGTATTTATATATTAACTGACCACACACACACAAACACACACAAATGAATCCATGTTTATACGTCATCCACACAGACACATTCTTGGAGTAAAAGTAATAGCCTCTGTCTGTTCCATTTCTTGCATGTGTGCAGAATGAACAGATTTGCTAAAAGAAAATGCAGTGGGTGTCAAAGGCCAAGGAAATATTTGAAAGTGTCTGTAAACCAAGAGAGGCTGTGTAAAGTTCAAACACATGGATGGAAAATAGTCAGCTGTGATATTAAACAATCAGGCCCCTCTTGGCACAATGAGGAGTTTGTGTCTGACTGCTAGCCCAAAAACACCATTTCCACTCCTTTACTCATCTTCCTCTCACTCCCTGCTCTTTCTTCTTTTGTCCCTGTCTCTGCTCTTTCATCTATTCCTCTTCTATTTCTGACACTCTCTCATTCTCCTCAGTGTTTCCTATTTAATCTGGTTCTTTATTTTCTCTCTTATCAGGACTTCAGCTGAGTATATTTGGTGGGCACTATGTTACCTTCTGTCAGCTTAGAGTGTGTGTGTTCTTTGGACTTCCCAGTCACCTTGCAGGCCTAAATCTTCTTTGATATTGCATCCACGCATGTTTTCAAGTACCATAATAATTCAGGTACTCGAATGCAAGTGTGATTCTTCAGTTGACACTAAAAGGTGTTAAAGGTGTGCTGGCTGCAGTGCTAACTCTAAAGGCCCGGGTTATGCTTAACACAAACTAGTTCGTTCTATGTGTCGTCCAACCATGTTTAACCATGTCCAACCAGGAATGTGTGTTTGTAGTTTGTAGGTGGGGTAAAAATCCTGCCATCAATGCAAATGGGAATAACATCACAGACTTTTGGACAATCTTTCTTCAAAGGAATTTATGGTGTTGCAAGTTCAAACCCTGGCACACACCTGACCAATCACAGCGTGAAAGTGAAACGTGTGAATGTCGCATTGGTGGTTTCGGAGGGTTATAAAATTTGTCACAGCCGCCCCAAATGTTACGTCAGAACGGTGTGGGGGGAGGGGGTTTCAGATGCTGTTTGACCATCCAACAAGCACTTCGGTTGAAGCATAAGTGGGCATTCAGACTGAAAACAGCCCTGCGTTTAAACAGTGCAAGGGGCTGTGTTGGTGGGGGTGTGCTGCTTCAGGCACCAGTGAGACAATGTAATACAATCCAGGTCAGTCCAGTGTGAGTAACAGATCCGTGATTTTGAAAGTTCATCAGATGCCAAAATGCTGCACAGCGATTTATAATACTATGAGACAGGATTTTACAACTCTGGAAAGTTATCACAGCAACAACTATTTTGTCTTTTGTTGCGACGGTCGTGAGGTAAACAGTAGAAATACATGGTCCTAGTTGCAAAGTAATCCATCAGGAATGTGCGATGTGTCTGTATTTGACTGGACAATGCAGCGTCTTGCCGGCTGACGTCCTGTTGCATTGCAGCAAAAGTTGAGCCAGGTTAAACTTTTTTGCTAGACGACCCCTGCGTTGTTTTGCAGGAGCCCCCTGAGTTGGCACCCCCAACTTGACTGACTCATTCAAATGAATGAGAGGGCTGCGTTTTTTCATGCAGAGCTAAAGTCGGTCTTAACGTGGCCTTAAGGAGAGCCCTATGGCTTCCCTTTTTCCTATGGTTCCTGTTTCTGTTACACAGTTGATGGACTGTTTGCATCATTGCCTGCCAGTAGACGACCAAGAAAGGTTCTGGTGAGTGTTTCTTGAAATTAAGGAATGCATAACTAGGAGATAGTTCATAAGACAGTCACATGTCTAGACGACAGGGCACAGAGTGATGAGTCCCCTGCCTTCTGATCCCTGTCAAGGGGTTTCTGTTGGTGGTTTGCTAGACTAGCAGCGTCGTACTCTTCATGTGGGAAATGAGAGATCTGTCTTGTTTGTCCTCTCTGTTCAGCATTTTGTGGAACAAAAACAGAACTAAGACGAGTGCAGCAGGCCCCGTAAAACCAAACAGAGGATGAAGGGGGGCATAAAGGAGAGGAAGGGAGAGTAAAGTACATTACAGCCACAAGGGGAAGGCCTCTCTTCTTCCTCTTACTTGGATATGAGGCATGTAGGAGTGTGTGCTCTGAGAGTTGATGTCATGTGAAGTTAACAGTGCTGTGTGTAAACATGACCCTCCCTTATATCCCAGTGCTCCATCCTCCCTTCCTAAACCTACTTCCTTCCCTCTTTATCTGCACGACACTACCAGCTTCTCTTGTTATGAGTCAGTCAGTTCAAGGGGCCACAATAAAAGGCGAAGAGGGGGCGGAGATTTTTCCTCCTCCAGCCAGTCCACTAACTGAATAAGCATCGTATCAACCTTAATCTGACACAGATGTGAGCATTTCCTCATTCACATGACCTAATGGGACTGATACCAATCCACCCCCACCCTCCTACCCCAAGAAAAACCCCACCATGACCATCCCATTTAGAGTGGGACTCTAAAGGCGCTCTTTTGGTTTAGGTGGTTGGGGCTGGCTGCTTTCAATAAAAATGGCCTTCCAAGGAATGCGTCAAGAAAAAAAATGTTATCAAGAAAACATTTAACTTTAACATTTAATGATTTTCCTTCATCTGCCTTAAAGCTTCTATAATCAATATTTTTATATTAAGAATGGATCAAATGACTAAGTGTATGTGAAAGGGGTCACTTGTAGTGACAAACCCACACAGAATTATGAACAACTCCACAGATCCCCTCCGCTCTAAGGAACTTCTTTTACTTGGCTTCTTCTAACTCATTGTACTGCTCATCAGCATCGTTTCCAGATACAACATGCAGCTGTTTTCTTCAAAAAAGCTCTGATAAACCAACTGTATACTACCTGCCCAGCACTACAATGGCACACAGACATAGTGGCGCATTTAGTAGCTAAAGAGCCACAGTTTTCTGAGGAGTAGGTGGAGACAAACCAAAGCTAAAATGAGAGTAAATATTGGATTGACAATCGTCAAGTGACCTGAAACACGACTCCGAATGGATGCAATTGATGTTCTGTATCTGCTGGATTTGTAAAGTTCGCCATATCAGCTTTATAAGGTGATAATATGTCAATGTTGTGTTGACAGCTTGCTTCCGCTGCCCTCAAGTGGCAACTACCACACTGTTGCCCTCCTCAAAGCTCCAAACCTTCGCTGGAAGTTGTGTGTTGCCCCATATTTTGGTGAAACTATAACAGTCTGGAACATACTGAACACACAGATGGACAGCATAGAAGTGGATTATGCAGCAGAAGTAGTTGGAGATATTTCTGTGGCGGATTCTTTTTCTCGGCGTGACAACCAAAAGCTTTAATATTTCTTCATTTGAAGTTGATTTTATTGTTGTTTTTCACTGGAATTTCATTTGTGATGGAAAACCTACTCATTTAGAACACCATGAGACACAGAACTCTATTGAAAACTGCAATTAAATAATTTTAGGTGGGTAAGCAGCTAAATGTGTCAGGTTTTAAAACAACCCCATAGTAATAACTCTACAATTCTAGTGAACTCTACAAAGCAAAACAAAATGCTGCTACTTTTTTCTTTTGACCAAACAGATTTAGATATCATATGAGAAATACTGTACTTAAATCACACACACACACACACACACACACACACACACACACACACACACCTACCATTCTCAGGCCTGGCTCCCAGCTTCTGAACAGCAGCCATGTTGTGGATACTGATGCCGCGCGGATAGCCGGGCCATGAGGTTGGTGTGTTGTCCACTACAATGATTTGCTGCAGCCTCTGAACTTTAATTAGGATAGCCTGACACACACGTACACACACACACACATAAATGTAAGCATGAGCAAAAATATGACAAGCATACATATACATGTGTACACGTTAGCACATGATGAAAACCAGGTTTCTTCTTAGACCAACTAAAAAAAAACCCATGCACATCATCTTCATCAATATTTGGGCTGAGAGGGGATGTGTGAGAGAGAGCAGAGGAGCTGTGTTTATGCCTCCTTGATAAAAGGGGAGATGAATTGCCAGAGCACCATTTGTCTTTGCAGGATTTAACCTGTACAAAACGGTCCTTAACATCCAGCACGAGCACTTCTTGTTTGTATGTCTTTGTATGGTGACACACTCAGCCTCCCCTCCTCCTCAATCAGCACTGACCCAATAGTGTAGAAGTTGCCTTAATATTATTGTTCTAGTCATATAAACCAGACACATTTTGATGACAGGAACCACTGACATACTTTGGACCAGTGATATAAACCCACCCAAACTTAGTTTACTTAGCTTTGTGATTGCAGGAACAGAGTTTGTAGACTGAGATGAAGGGAAATGTCTCTCAAAATGTTATCCTTTGTTTGCAGCTGAGATTTATATCACTTTTGGACTTTTTGTAATTCTATTGTTGACAGTATTTATTAACTAAAAACCTTCTTTTTCAGCTTTCAAGCTCATCTTAACATTTTTTGCAACTTCCCATCTAAAGCTCCATAGACTGGGGTCTGCATGTCCCTCCCCTGCACAGACATGAGGTGTCATTGCCACTAAGCCAGTATGCTACAGATGCCCAAACACTACTGCCTGCTTATAGCTTTGCCATGAAGGCCATATTTCCTCTGATGTTTTAATGTGTGTAAACAGATTTGCAGAGAATAATATCACATTTTCAGTATATGTTTGTGTGTGTATTCTAACCTTGAGTCTGGTCTCCAGGAGCTCTCTGCTTGTGATGATGTGGGTGACCTGAGTTTCATTCAGCCCGTGAGCAATGGCTGGACCCCCCAGTGTGGAGTAAAGGGTGACCACTGCAACACACACACACACACACACCCATAAAAAAAAACACTAGTATCAAAAATGACTGAATCATAAATATTCTACCGGCCTTGTTTCTCCAGTCATGTAACAAAGTTAATCATTTCTAGACATAATGTAACAGCCCCTGGTGACTAATCTAACCCAAAGAAGGAAGAGGCATTAAAAGCTGTATTGTCTGTATCAGTCAAACATTCGTTTTTACCAATTTTGACTTTTTTTTTGGTATTATTGTAATTCTGTGCTGCAACTTTACCATTAAAAAATATATTAATATATGTATATGAATGGCACTTGCTTATGGTCAATCAAAGTTGCCTAATAGACAGATACACATCTGCAGCAAAATGTTTTCATGGTACAACACTGGCTACTGGTTATACTTCACAGTTATTGGAATAAACAGACTCACATAACTTTTTTTCTGGGATCTGGCTCACTGTCCACAATGACTCCATATCTGTATGCCTTTTCCCAAAATGTCAGGCAAATGTCTTAGCCTAGGGAAGCATCACTAAACTAAGCCCTAAGATTTGGCTTAAGAGAAGGCTTGAAGATGCCAACAGTAAATTGACTGGCTAGAGATAGCAAAATGTAATACAGTGCAATAGCCCTGCAGTAAGTCCTATCTGATGCCTCTGTCAACCTTAAAATGTTCTGTTTTGTGGAGACTACTGCTATAGCAGTTTGTGTGTTGACTCTCTTTATGGTATGTTTTGAAGTGGTACTTTGTCTTGTGTTGGAAACCTGTTGTGTTGAACTGCACTATAATGTACAGGGGTTGCTTTTTTAATTTACTCGGACGAGTGCAGTAAATGCTACATGGATACATACATCAACAGAAATAGAGGACTAAATATCTACATTTGTGAATAAAGAATGACCCAATTATCTAGACCACATGAATAAATTGTATGGGTGATAAGGTCTGGCTCACAGTCGGCGTTCCAGTTCAGTAGATGGGGTTGAGGTCAGGGTTCTGTGAAGGCCCAGTCAAGTTCTTCCTGCAACTGGCTTAGTGCATGCAGGCACATGTCATGTTGGAACAGGAAAGGGTCTTCCCCAAACTGTTGCCTCAAAGTTTTCTATTGTCTCAAATATCACTGTATGCTGTAGCATAAAGATTTGCCTAAATTATAACTAGGGGCCTAGCCCAAAAGTACAGAACAGTATGCAGGGTTTGAGTGTACAGACACAGAAATAAGGCGTGAAAACAGCCTTCTAGTGTCAAACTCTGCACATACATCATTCTGCACAGTGAAGCTCAAAAAGCCAGAGAAGCAACAATAAACAAGGCACATTTTAAATACATGGCTTTTGCTGTGTGAATTAGTGCCTCTGCTTGTTTTCTGCTTGTGTGTGTGTGTGTGTGTGTGTGTGTGTGTGTGTGAGTGTGTGCATGTGTGTGTGTGTGGTTGTTAAAAGATCAGAGCACCAGAAGCAAATGGGCTTCAGGTCAATCCTTGCATCTGAGAAAAAACAGATAGAGGAAGAAAAAATGGGTGAGAGTGAAAGAGAAGGAGAGAAAGGTGACAGGAGGAAACAACAGTAGAGAGAGCGAGAGCGAGAGCGAGAGAAAAATGTAGAGTAACACAGTCTTTAACCCTGCGTCCCTACACTGACACAGACAGGGGTTTATGGGACAGGGCTTAGTGACATCATATTCTTGCGTCATGGAGCTTCCAGCTCTGCTACTGTGTGTGCGCGCGCGCGTGTGTGTGTGTGTGTGTGTGTGTGTGTGTGTGTGTGTGTGTGAGTGTGGATGAGGGCCATGACACCTCCAGCCGTGAGATCTAAACACTAGATTGGACCCCAGCTTGACACACACACACACACGCACGCACACATGCAACTCACTACAAGTCATTTTAATACGGAAAACTTCCAGGCAATTTGTGAGATATTCAGCCTCGTGTTAACTTGGTCACTCTGCATTTTTTTGAAAGACTCCCAAGAGTCAAATTTCCTCGACATGTAATCCTTCAACTGAAGTCTTTAAGACATAAAAAGCAGCCAAACTGGAGTTATGGGGTTTTTATATGACAACGGCAGTATGTAGAGAATGTATGCTGTGTAATTGATGATTGTTATATCTAGTTTATTTAACCCGCACATATGACAAGTGCATAGAATTCACAAATGATGAGCACATTTGCCTTTTGACAAAGAGCCAATATATAGTAAGTAAATAATATACACACAGAGAAACACACACACACACACCAAGTGTTTGAGATCGCTGGGGGCCTTTGGCTGACTCCTTGATGCCTCTGTCAACATCAGATGTTCACGTAGACTCTCTCACCCCTCTTCTGACGCCATCAGCCCTCACTTCTCTCCCTCTCTTTCCTCCCCCCCGTCTCTTCCTCCATCGCTGTTTCCAACCTTTAACTCCTCTCTACCCCCCCAACCCCCTCCGCACTATGTGTTATCCAGTGCCCCGGGCTTTCCACTGTCCCAGTGTTTGTGTTTGCAAGAGAGAAAGATGCTTTATAAAGATGTTTTATTGGCTTGTACTTGCAGCGTATTTTCAAAGCGTGACAGTTTAATGGAGCATAAATTAAAGCACACAGGGAAAATGAAGGGTCCTTCAAGGACAATCTAAAAGATTGAATGAACCTAAAGTGCTGCTGTGGATGCTCATAGTAAAGAAAGTACTCTTTGGTACAGAAAATATTAAAGAATAAATCAGAATCCCTTAGTGCAGAAAGCTGCTGCTGCTGCTCTCTATAGGTTGAAAGTGCAAGAAGACTGAACATTTTAACCTTCTTTGTGTTTTACAGTGTTGACTTGTCCTTCAACATTAACATCACAAACATAAGCAGCTTTTTCTTAAAGTGAAAAAAAGTAGTTTATTCAAAGGAACATATTGCAGATTTTCTTTTATTTATTTAAAGTAATCCTGCTGTTTTTTTTAATTCTTATAATGTTCCCTGTAACAATCAGCCTTGTGCTAATGTTAAATCATTCATCTGGACCTGTTCACCTGAAGAAACCAAGAACTATTTTGGGCTGACAGGTACAGCATTTTACATTTTTGATTAGTTTGTTATGTCATACATATGTTATGTATGTCAGTATTTGAGTGTGTTTCCATCACAAGAAAATGAAAAAAAAAAAGAAGTTAAGGAGGAGAAATGGGACACTTACATAACAGCAAAGCAGAAGGGACAAATTAACCTTTTTCTGTCTCAGCTGGGCCCTGCATGTTACAGGTTGTCCACTGCAAACACTAACATATGCACGTACACACACACACACACTCAGACACACACACACACTAACAGAAAGGGCTATAAATCAGCCTAATTCAGACACATTTGGAAGATGCTCAGTGGGAAAGAACAAACTGAAGAGAACAGTGCAGTACAAGCTAAACACTACAGTAGACTATAATGTAAAGGGCAGATTTACTTCTTTGCTGTTGCCATTAATACCCATGAAATACATTACTTCCATTTTCCTCAGTTCTACTGCAGGCTCCCATCATTTTCAAAAATACTCTTTTAAACTGTAATTTTTAAACATTAATTCCTATATGAAAAAAGTAAGAATATAATATTATACTTTAAGTATTACAAGGGTATACTAGGAAAAGTTGCATTTTTCTATGTTCACTTGTGCAAGAAGGTACTGTCAATGGAAGTACATGTCTCCATGGATTTCAGTGTTTTCTAGACTTTGACTTTTGTTTTTTAGCAGAATGGCAAATGTCTGAAACCAGATGTAGACCATGTGAAAACAAAATGGCAATTATTAGTTGATTAATCGATTAATTGATAGAAGATCATTCTGTAACTATTTTGATAAGCGACTTTTTTCAAGCAAGAGATACTTGGAAAAAAACTATATTACAACATATGCCAAACACATACAAACAGCATCGACAAAGCAGAGGAGTCGAACAAACCAACAAGGACGTGACAGACATACGCAATATGTAAGATTGATGCTTCTAACTGGCATGCAACTTGGTATGATCCACCTTTACTGCAGTATTTGTAATAAAGATTCAGTTACTTTAAACATTTAATGAGGTATTAACGTTATTTGTCCCTCCTCCTCTATGAATTTCTGTGTGTGTCCATACTCACAGACATGCTGGACTTACATGGGAAGTTGTACATGAAGCAGGCCTGGGCAGCGATGATCCACTCGGCGCGTGTCTCGCAGAAGATGGCGATGTTGTTTTTTGGCCGCTGACCCAGTGACGCCAAACCACTGCCAAGTTGGGACGCTGCTGTGAGGACTTCCTCGTAGGAGAGCCAGAGGTACTCACCCAGAACCACCTGCAGGGGGGAGGGAGGGGAGTGGGAGAGTAGTACAGTGACGTTTTGTTAGTGATGAAGCAAAAGGGGGAATAAAAAAGTACAGTAGAAAAAGGAAGGAAGGGTGAATGCTCCAAGTATGCCCCAAATCCTTATAATGAATTCTCATACTGTAGCATTTCATGGTTGTCATCTGCATGAGAAGAAGATAAACACAGGCTTCTTCTTCACTCTTCAACACTCACACACTGATGACACACAGTAACAGGCCACAAACACAAATAGGAGCTTCCTGCACGTATTGGTGAGGTTATACTGGCTCCTAATGGTTAATAAATGCTAGTGCGCACAAACACACAGAAAGGCACACAGTAATGATAACTATACTGTTTTCCACTTGTTGGAAACAATAACAAGGAGCTAAACAGTTAAGACATGTTCTCTTGCAGCAATAAGTGTTTCAACAGTGGGGTTTAAATAGATTAGAAGGATCAGGCTGTTGGGATTAGTGGGGTAATCCAGAGGTAATGTAACTGCACGTCAAAGTTTGCTAACTCCTGACTGTGCAGGCACCGTACATACTCCAAAACATACACATAGCACTGTTTAGTGCTTGGGTAAAGTTTACACAGTGAATGCTGCAGTATTTTGTTTAGATAAGTTGTGAATACAGGTATTTATATAAATTAGTATATATTTTAAAAGCTAATAGATGACGTGGTCACAAAACATGTCAGTAGCCTACATGTTAACACCAAAATGATCTTTTCTTAGCCAGAATTTTACTTCTTTTCCATACTCCCACTCCTTTTTGAACAAATTCTGGATATACTCTTCAACAAATACCAATCTGTCTATCCTGTTTCCTTCTTTCATTCCATATTCATACTTCTCTCTCCCCTCTCTTAACATTTGTAAAGTTAATTGAATTTAGGTCGTCTAGAAGGATAACAAGCTGTCAGCTGAAAGAGAAACGATGATTGTGACCATTTCATTTAAACTGTGAAAATGCAAGAGGTTTTTCGAGACAGTGGGTCGAGAAAAAGTCACACTTGAAACACTTGAAGGCTGAGATGTTGCAATTCTAAGAAGAGCTAGCTTACAGCCTGCCTTGCTCTCTTGTTAAAATGAGGAATGCTGACAATTTAAACAATCACATTTTGATTTAAAAAGGAGCAGATTTTTTCTCTCCACACAATGTGACAAATGTGTGCTGCAGAAAAACAATTCAAATCTATTCCTTCTCTTCATGCTTTCCCATTCTATCCTTTGTGAAGCTTCTTCAAATGCCTTGACACCACTGTCCAACCCTGGCTGTGCAATCTCTTATTCTGTCTCTTTATCATTCATCCCACCGTACATTTAAAAAACAATAGAAAAATTGCCATAATGCAAGGGTTCTTATGTTTTCATAGTACAGTAGACATAAATCAAAAGGATAAGTCTGGTAATATTCTAGAGTTTTCATTTTATCAACAAATCCGGTGGAAAAAACTAAACTAAAAATCAATAGATCCTACTAACAAGTCTGTGTAGGCAAAGGCTGATATATCTTATTCCTCTGTGCCACGGAGCTCCATTTTGAGTAACTTCTGCTAACAACTACAGTGCCCAGCTGTTTCAGGGAAGGGGCTTTTTTTTAAATTATACAATATATTTATGAGCCGTTTTTAAAAATGTATGTCTTCAGTGGGAACAAATGGGCTTGGGGCTGAGAGCCACCCCTAACACAGCTTCATCCCATGGAGCCATATGGTAGGGCCTTTATTGGTGGTAATTTAATATTATCTATGCTATATGCACTGTATTTGGGAGATATTATCAGTAAGAATTACACCTATGATAAGAATAATCCTTATTCTGTACACTTTAATTAGCACAATGACAAGCGAATGGAAAAATAATTAAATGAGAGCATTCCTTACTTTGCTGGGGATTTCTCTGAGTCAAGGCCCCACTTGGAGAAACACCAAAACAGTGGGTCTATTTCAAAATGTCTATTTCCTTACTGTATCAGTCAGATAATTTAATCTCCATGTATTAATGATTATTATGTTTTTGTACATATTATATTGGAAATAATTCTGTGCCGCTTATTCGATTTCTTGCACAGTTACGCGAGGAGACCGATAACACTCTCATATCTGTACGCTAAACATGAAGCTACCTGTTTCCAGTCTTTATGCTAAGCTAGGCTAACGTAGCTTCATATTTAATGGAGTGGAATCAATCTTCTCATTTAACTCTCTACTCTCTAAGAAAACTTATAAGTGTATTTTCCCAAATGTTTAACTATTCCTTTAAAGTACCTCTAACGTTGTGTTTAATGTCCCTTTATTCCTCTACACTTTTTTCTCCTTGCTGCATGCTATGACTACCTCGCTGCTTCTATAACCAGGCTTTCTGCATCACTCTTTACCTTCTTGAACACCTTCCCATTGCTCTGCCGTTCGTCCTCCTCACTGATCACCTCCCTCGTCCCTAGACAGTCTCTGTGTGGGAACCTCATGGCTGCGTACTCAAACATCTTATCCAGGGTGTCCACCCCCGGGTGCAGCGACGTCACCAACCTCTTGGTGGCGCTCACCGCTCGGTAGGGTCCCTCGGGATGTCCCAGCACAGAGCAGGCCTTCGCTGTCTTGGCTCGCTCCTCCTCGGAGCCGTAGAAGCCCCCGTCAGGTCTGGAGGCCCAGCTGAGGATGTAGGACGGTAGGAAGGTGATGATGGTGTAGATCCATACCATGAGGTGGAAGAGGAGCAGCAGCATGGGGTTCAGGTCCTCCTTCAGCTTCATCGTGGTGAAGCTGTGAAGAGGTTGGAGAGCAGCGAAGGAGAGTGTGGAGGAAGACGAGCTGTGTGAAAAAGTTCCTACTCTTGCTGTTTCAGTTAGGCCTTCTCTTCTTCTGTCTGCTTCTCTTTCTTCCTTCTTTCTTTTAGAGAGCTTGACATGCGTTACCTGGCAATAAAATGCCCACAGGTCCACACTACTCCTGGAAAACAGATGACATTATCCTGGCGTTATAGCAACAACTGACATTCAGTTCATTTTCATTGTTTCAAAATGAGATTATGCCTTATGATCCTGAGCCTTTAGTGACTTAAAGTACAGGAATCTCAACTCATACAGAAACCGAAACATAACAATGAGTCACATGTACTCCAGCACTCACAAAAAGCAGAAGAGAAATGTTGTTGGCCAACCATGGTGTGACAAATTGATCGGCTGTGTTTCAGATGCTCCTTCTCCTTCCTGCAGCCCCTGTATCCAGTGCACTCACTGAGAAAACAACAAGCATACAGCGCAAGCAACTGTAAGTGTCACGCACTGTTAGTGTCAAAGACACAAAGAAAAAAAAGAGAGAAAGAGAAAAAGAAAGAAAGCAGCAGAGAAAGATGAGGAAAAAAAGAAACAGCAAGTTTGAAAAGAGAGGACAGCAGAAGGGAAAGAAATGAAAAAGACTGTCTCTAACAGACATAAACGACAATGAGTGTGAGAAGATGTACAAGAGGTTTCTGAATGAGCATATGTGAGTGTGTGTGACAGGGTACAAGCCAGTAGATAGGAGGAGAAGGCCGAGAGAGGAACAGATAATTACATAGAAAGAACAATCTGTAGCTCAAGTGTGTGTACCGCCAAGTAGCAGATCCACTAGCCAAACTGTACCCATTAAACTCCATGACGTCAGATTTAGAGAGAGTGTGGTGGGTTTTGCTCAGATGGACGGCCACACATCTCCTCAACTGGGTGACAGGTGTTTGTACTGTATGAGTGTATTTTTTAAAATTTATCTCACTTGTTTGATGTAATTGTGATCCTTAGACACACACAGACACACACTCAATATAAACTACTAGGGTGGTGATGGGGACTGCAACATGCAGTAGGTGCTGGCAGAGTTTGGGAGCTGTCCACAGTTCTGAACAGAGGTCAGCGTTAAGGTTACCTCATCACCACGGCTGACAGGTTTCCTGTTAGCACTATTCCTCTATACTTTAACCTATGTCTGCCAACACTAGTCTTTGCATTCAGGATCAATTAGGCAACATTGTTATGGAAATATATGGTGTCTTATAAATAAGGCTTGGTATGGTTTCAAATTTTGATACCAGTGCTGATACCTGATTTTCAGAACCGATTCCAAAACAGGTTTTTTCCTCCAAAACCTTACTTTGAGAAATATTAACATTTTTCTATTAAACCCTTTCTTTCATTTAACAAAGAAGCCAAAGTTATTAAATGTTAAATTTGTCTAAACACAAGCAGCCATGCAATAATTCTGTCTAGTAAAAGTCTAAGTTGAGTGTGAAAGTTCATTCTTGACCTTGAAATAGTTCAGTAAGTAAGAATGACATTTTTTGTGGCTTTTTCTTTACTTCTGCAGATGGAGTTTGTTAACTTAGCCATCTCCATGAAAACCCCATCTGCTGATGAAGACCTTGACACGCAGTTGAAAGCCCCACAAAAAGCTAGAACGTGGGCCTTGAGTTAAAATTATTCTTTCAAAAAAATTCTAAAATGTGCAAAATTTTGATTTAAATCAGAAGCTATCTTATCAATAAATCTGACCAGACCTTCAATGCCGACTTTCTGTACTCATCACTTTTTGATACTTAGTGCTAAAGACACATTTCGGTTAATACTAAAAAGTATGGAGGTTCGATACCCAGCACTTCTTATCAACATAAATCACAAAATGTGACGCAGAAGAGATGCATGTAGGTCCTGGACGATTGGACCTTAAATCTATATCACAATGTCACAGCTAGTTTGACAATGATACATGTTTAAGTATTTTTTTAGTAAATGAGTGCATGATATTTTCTGTGCTATTGCACTTTAGATGTTTTTTTCTGATGAATGCAGTATGATCACTGTATGAACTTCTGGTTATGTATTTCACTGGTTGTTGTAGCTCATCTCCGTTCCCCTCTAGACATATTTTAAGACAAAATATTCTGCTTTGAATAATAATTTGTGTCTAAGTTTTTTCCCACAAATAAGTTTAATAAATAAATCAATTCATAAAATTGTCTGTTCCTTCTCCCTCATTGAAAAATCCTCATTTTGTCAGCTGTGATGTCACAAAGTCCTGCTTGTATGTCCGTGTCTTAAACTCAGATTTAAGGTGAGCACAGAGAAACTTTCCCCCTTCACCAGATGAACGTGAAAACAGCCATCTAGTGTCAAACTCTGCACATACATCATTCTGCAAACATCCAAGTCAAGTAACAATAACCAAAACACATTTTTGAGCGGAGGGGGAGTTCAATTATATTGGATTTATATGTATTTATTGAAAATTTTGATTCAAGATTCAAGGATCTGTAAAAAATCTGGGTCTGTAAGTGTTTCAGATTCTAATAAATGTGGTTTATTGCCAGCCCTAGATGAGTGTCCCATACAATTAGAGATACCACATAGTCATCATTTTTACAACCTTGATTATTATTGATTACTTTGACTATTATTATTGGCCTCTTGGGTATGGTGACTGCGCACAACTGCAAAAATGCTTCTCTTACAACTGAGAGAGCTGGACTCACCAATGACAGCTGAACCCCTTCACTATCACCACCTCCATTAGATATTACAAGATTTGTGGGTAATAAGGTTCTTAAACTGCCATTTGAGGCCACCAGTGTGAGAAATAACCATAATGCATATTGACATTTCTATTCAGTCACATTGACTGTCTTTGCAATCGTACAGCTAAAAAAAAACAACATGCACGCACACAACAGTCTATTCTAGCAGCAGTAATTCATTATTCATATGAGGGAGAGGCTCATCTAGCTCCCCTGAAGCACCACATCCTTCCTCTCCCAAAACTGCCCACTGACACACACTGTACACACCTGTCTCAAATACACTCATCCCTTAAATGTCCCTTTGAGACTCATAAATAAATCAAAGATTTTACCAGCAGTGCTCTCCCAGACTACCATCTGGTCCCTGTGGGATTCTCTACAGAGCTGTTGTTCTGCTCGGTGTCTTGTTACCCAGCCTGGATGCCTTGCTTCATCACAGGACCCTACAGCTTACCAAAACTGCACCCTGGTGGAACAGATGCTTTACTCCATCACCCGCTATCATCCACTGTTTGCGTCTTGGTTTCACCGTCTCTTGCAGTTCCCCCCCCCCCCAATTTGTTTTTTGTTTTTTTGCAGAAAGTCAAGGTCGATGACATAGAGCCCACAGAGGAGCCGTGTGGTCAACTAGGGTAAACAAACTATCAACAGAGCGTCGTGCTGGCAGACTTTTTCCACTGCTGTTTTGTGTAGACAATGATGAGAAATTTTAGGTCTGCTGTAAAAAATATTAGGCTGTAAGAACAGATTTAAATGCACCCACTATTTTAATATGACTGACATACTTTAAGCATCAGAGTGACAATTAGTTTTCTTGACTAACAGCTAAATAACTGTGATTCTCATTCTCCATTTTCTCATGTCAGCTAGCAAAGCTTTTCATTTTTCTTTAGACTAAATGGTTACAGGCGTGTCTACATATCCTGACTTTTTCCCCCGAATATGGGTCAAACTCTGGAAACACTGGAACCTAATTTCCCATAATGCAACTCCATCTTTCTTTAGACCCTCCCTGACAGATAAACACCCATGTCTTTCCATCTCCACACCCCCAGTTTGTAACTCAGGCTCGCAGTTACAAATTTGAAGTATCAATCTAAGATTTTTTCACAATTTGGAAAGTTCTCTTGACAGGTTTAATAGTACTCCAAAAGTGTTGTTTAATAATTCTCTGTTAAACAATCAACTAATAATTTCACCACTATGCCATGATTATATGACGTAACACTGGGGAGTGCTATTGTGTGCAGTGCCAGGTACCAATGGTCAGATTACACAAGGGCTCAGAGATGAGGTGATGCAGTCATAGAAGGGAGGAGGCTGTAACTTGTTGGATTTGTGAATGTCAGATAAGCTTTGCATAAAAGGCATTTATGTATAAATAAAGATGGAGATCCACCTGTAATCAAACTGCTTTTCCATAAACATGCATCTGTGTGAGCAGAACATCAATCATAATCACCTGTAATTTCTTCCTTTTCATTGATATGCATCATTATTTACCGACCAGGAGAAACAAGCAGGCTGGCCTGGAGCTTTCCAGAAAGATCCAACCACACAGCATGATTAACAAGCCCAACTCCTCTCTGTCTCTGTAAAAGGCCAAGACCCTAATTTGCACCATAGCAATACACAAGCAAGCAACCTTGACTCTAATCTCTTACCTTTAATAGCGAGAAATGAGTAGTTGCAATATGTAGACTAGTAGTTGCTCAGTGGGTGGCTTTATGCAACAAGCAGGTGCTTTGCAGGCAGCCTCCACTCACTGGATTAATTGAGTAGTATTATGACATGGTCTGTGTAGTGGTGGGGTGAGCAGGCATGTGTGTGTGTGTGTGTGTGTGTGTGTGTGTGTGTGTGTGTGTGTGAGGGAACCATTGCTTCCTCAAGAGATTGTGTGAATGGGGTCTTTTGTGTGCCAGCGTCATCGTGCTTTCACCCACTCAGCTAAGCAGGCAGGCTGAAGTCCTGCAGAAAGTTCAACATGTCCATTGTGGTGAGACGACGCACAAACACACGACTCAGTCCCATGGGTCAGACTGTGTGTGTGTGTGTGTGTGTGAGTGACAGAGAAAGAGGAGATGTGTGTGGTGTGTTTATGCATGTGCGTGGGGGTACAGGACAGATTTGCACACATGAGGTGTATTTGCCCATTTCAATTAGTGACATAATCAAAAGCTTGCAAAACAGCTGAAGAGTTTTAAGTGTGATTTCATTGAAAGTGAAAGCACAAAACACAATTGGTTGGATTATGTGGATCAGACTGCAGCTTTTCTCTTCTTTTGTGTGCACATGGTGACATAAACCACTGGCAGACATGCCAGTCACCAACCTATTCCTTTCTCTACTGTAAGCTCTCTTAATACTTTTAAGTTTGTGGTTATTTATACCACAGCTACATATATATATATATATATATATATATATATATCAATAAAAAAGTATCTGATTCCGTTTAAAGTATGTTTTTTTTAATCACAGGTATAAAAAGTAAATAAAAACCAAGAAAACTTTTACTCATCACAATGAATATATTTACTTAAGATATGTTTTATAACACCATAATAGTGCAGACGTGTGTCCTCCTCACTTGCACTTCTTAGAAATATGGCTACCAGGGAGAAAGAGTGTGCGTCTGTGTGTTTTCTAATCACATCAGACCACCCCTGCAAGACAATAGCATCTCTGTCTGTAGGTACAGGGGCACTCTAATGGACCTGCATCATTTGATAACCGTTGCCACAGGCCAGTTCACTTCAGCTGTGTTAATAGATCTTAAAAGTGGTGAATAGCTTGAGGTTGTAAAAGTTAGAGTGAAGACTGTTGTGAGGTGACAGATCTTCAGTTCTGGCCTTTGATTAAAACACATGCTGTTATGAAATATGTCCTACTTGTGTGCATTTCATAATTGTATAAAGGTGACCAAAAGACATGTGCTGATGTTTATAAGACTTCACTTCCATGCAAAAAAAAAAAAAAAAGAATATGAGCATTAAATGAGCTAGTGAGCATGCTCACGTGCAGAAATACTGAAAACCATATGACACATAATTCCATGTATTAAAATGGAAGCTTAATAATGAGAACAAAAAGACTCACAACATATTGTCATTATAAGTACAGCGGTCTCAGCAATGAGCGGCAAACGGTCCAGCTGCAACATCCAAGCGCACTAAAGAGTGTGAAGAGCCTCACCATGGCCAGGTTACTTCCGGTTTAGAATTTCAAAATAAAATATTTCAACCCGTGTTGCGACATTTTTGACTACTGCAAATATAATTTCATCAGTATTTATGGCAAACCAATGTTTAAGGCACTGGACATACAAGGTAAGTTAATTACCAAATTTCTTCCTAAAAGCACATTAAGCATGGGCGTATATAGGCCCTGTCTACAGAAGATAACCTAATTTAGCCTTGTAACTAACAGCAAAATTGTCATTCTAAACACAATGTCATTTGAACAGCACAGACATTCATACTCAGTTCTCAGCTCAGTAAAAATATGAATTACATTAGTTACTCTCGCTCTCTCTCTTTATTCGCATTTGATAACATTAACTTAGCTGGCAAAGTAGCCTAACTGCAACGCGCTACATTTGAAACAACATGAAATAAACTCCGCAACGTGGGAGCCAAAAAAAAAAAAAAGAAAGAAGACGAATACAGCTCGTTACTTCCAGAGTTGCCTCTGTCTATCTCGGGCAACTTGACGCGACTGCAGCATCCCGCACATCTTGGTCTAAACGCGCATCACAAACCGGTACCTAAACGACAGAGAAACGTACCTGCGAGTGTTTCTGCCCCGGTGTCAGTTTTCTAACTCGCTGTGTTCAGGCCCCGTATGACACAGCTCTGCGGACCGATTCATCCACCGGCGCCCGTCTAAACGTTGCTGATCGCACACTGAAATATATCCGAGCCCGGAAGTGACACGCGCGTCGTGTTGCTGTAGGATGGATGGGAGGGGGGGAGGGCATTCCCCGCGTTATGATTGGTCTCGTGGAGGTGGCGCGTGCTAGGGGCCGGGCCAGATGAAGGAGGGCTCGAGGTGACTGCATGGGTTACTGAGTGTCACAAGGAACTACAGGCCACGCGCACGGCACTCACACACACACACACACACACGCACACGGCCACACGCGCACAATAAGGGTGAGATCCAAGTCGGCATCCTAGACTGGGCCCACATTAACGTTTCGTTTTGTAGATGATTCATGGTTGCAGCGCAGTGACAATACATTTCTGTGCATCTAAATTTCAACATATGGTGACATGATTTAGACATCTGCTTCGCTGGGTGTGTGGGGGGCTGGGGTTCATCATGACAGGGACAATGCACAGTTTCAAACTGTATGTGATGATGACTCACTCTGCAGTGTGATATATCATGGAGACAGAAAGACATTCACATGTAGACTTATTACAGGAAGAATGAAGTGGTGAAAGGAGGCCGCCTGCCCACTGTCTCATGAGGACTGTGATAATAATCCTTCATTCCCGGCACTCCAGCATCTGATTAATAGAAGAATATGTTCAAGTCATCATTTCATGAGTGGAATGCATCTGTCATCAATTTTAACCACTAAGCACCAAGTCAGATGACTCAAGCTGATTCTTTCAAATTTATAAGTTGAACACCGTCTGTTTTTAACATGTCCTGTTGAAATAATAAGACTTTTTTTCTCATTAGGCTCCTCTGAGCACAAGGGAAAATATTTTAATACATTTTGCTATATTCAATGTAAGATTGTTCTTTTAACCGTTCTTTTAATGTAAATAAACCTGATGGTCCTGTCCTCTGTAATGCCATTTCTCATATGCAGATGTCATCTATTACATGCTGTGCCACAATCTGTTCTCACAGAGCTCTTTGGTGCTATTCATAAGGCTTGTTATTGTGAATAACTCCCTTGATACTGTCTGCATCATTGATATAAGCACATCCAGCTCTGTTTCTTGTCTAACATCCTTGAAAACATGGTCTCTAGGTAACTTTTAGACGTGCTGGATAATGGCAATATATTTTTGATTTCCAATCTGGCCTTCACCAGAAGCAGTCCACGGAGATAATGTCTGAATACATGTTGATTCTGATAAGAGTGCTATACTCACTGTAGTATAAGTCCTGTATGTGATATCACTGGTGTTTTTCTAAAACAAACAATTTTAATTCTTCAAACAGAAATGTTCTATCATTAATGGCTCTAAAGTGAAGGATGCAGTATATTTAACTGCACTATTTCATGTCAATCATGACAATTGGATGGAATTGAACAGTTTGTTTGATATGACGTCCCATTAATAGTTCTAGTTATAACACATGGATGTAGATTTTAAACTTTCAAGACATTGTGCTGCATATCGTTTGTGTCTTTTTTAAATTTTTATAATGCTCTAATTGTATTTAATTTTATTTTTAATGCTAAATTTCAAGATCTGTTGCATTCCTGCATGATTAGTTATATTGTTTGTGTTCTCATTAAAAGAATCAATACTAATTATGATTATTTTAATTATATATCCATATATGAACTTAAAATGTATTTTGACATAAAGCAAAACCAAACAATAAATAAATAAAGTTAACATGGGTTATTTGTTTTTCTCTTAGAGCTCATTAATATTATGCAGCTATGCACTTCTCTTAAGAAACCATGGGAAATATGACATGGTTATCTGTTATGTCTTATGTGTGGCTAGGAATAGACGTTATTTCGGATGGAATTAATTACATTTGTCACAAATGGATGAAACAATGTTTCTAACTTAAGTGGTTTTCACTCAGGCACTGCTCTAGACAGCTACAGCCGGCTGGTGGGGTCCTTTTCCACTTGGCTGAGGAGGATTAGCAGCTAACATGCCGACTGTCGGAGTAAAAAGGGATCTTCTCTTCAAAGCTTTGGGCAGAACATACAGTAAGTCATATTTACTACATATTCAAGTAACGGACAAATTGCCAGCCTGGTTATCAAATGTCCTTGTGGCTCTAGAAGACAGAGGAACTCAAAGTGCTGCCTGAACTCATTAGCTTGATGGTTAGCAACGCAGCAGCTGCTCACAAGCGGCTAACTTTACCAAGTTATGTGGCTTCACTATGACTATCTTGAACGAGAAAAATACAGTTTTAATTGAAATTCGTGCCAAATACAAAATGTAATATTAGCTTGTTTCTGCTGATGAGTGTGGCAATAAGAAAGTAGTCTTATAATGCACTGACATCATTTCCGCCGGCTGCTGTCATTTAAGTCTTCCCACTCTGCTGGTTACTTGACGGTGTATAAAGCTGTTTTTAACAATGGCTTCTTGTTTTAGCTGATGAGGAGTTTGACGAGCTGTGCTTTGAATTTGGGCTGGAGCTGGATGAAGTTGTGAGTAAACCATTAAAGGACGTCAAACCACAGCGTGGCCTTTTCCATGATTACGATACAGCTTTCTCATGGTGTAAAGTTTGAGTTGACATAGCAAAAAACGCCCCAATTACAGACCTCAGAGAAGGAGCTAATCAGCCGAGAGCAGGGTGACTCCAAGGCATCAGGAGCGTCTGACACCACCCTGTACAAGATGGATGTGCCAGCTAACCGCTATGACCTGCTGTGTCTGGAAGGGCTGGTCCGTGGACTGCAGGTCTTCAAGAATAAGTGAGTGGTGTCTTGTATGATAGAACCGGCGCACTGCTGTGGCTGCTACAGTCTAAGTGAATAATGATTGCTAAGTGCATGCCTGGGTTGACCAGTGTCATTCAGTGCCGACACAACAGAGAAGCCTAACAGCATTATTCAGCAAGTAGGGAATAAAATGTATGACTATGTTTTGATGGCATTAAGACATTCTTATGGAGGGAGGCGTGTTTTTGGTTTTGTCAGGCTCGCTTGAATACAAGCTATTGCATGCAGACTTGCTAGACTGTTGCTACAGAGATTGTATTTACGGTATGTTGCAGGTTGGAGGCACCTCACTACAGACGTGTTGGCCCAGCCAGCGGGGAGCCTCAGAAGCTGATTATTACTAAGGAGGTGGGTAGTAACATTCATCATTTTAATGGCAAACAAATAGTTTGTGGCCTGAAGCTATCTTTAGTTTGGTTAATAAATCAAATAAATCAGTGTATTACCACTTAGTTTGTTACTAATATGTTTGTTCTGTGCAGACGTCGGCAGTGCGGCCCTATGCTGTGGCAGCAGTGTTGAGGAGCATCACCTTCACACAGGAGCGCTACGACAGCTTCATCGAGCTGCAGGACAAACTCCACCAAAACATCTGCAGGTCAGATTAGCTGTAAGCACGACAGCACACCTGGAATGCCTTCTGTCACTTTCTGCTAAGTGATGTCATTCAAGGAAATGTGGTTACTACTATCACTTGTGTAATTCCTTGACTTAGTCTTCATAGTCACGTTGTTAGGTACATCTGCTTTGTACAACCTGAACAACCTGAATTTGTTTTCAGCATGCTTGTTCAGTGAAAGCACCGTACAGATGCTATCGCATCATGTTGATTTTGTTTAGGCCACGTTCATGTTTTGGTTCAAGTTGTTTTACTGGAACTTTACTAACAAGGTAATTGCATGGAAATCCCAGCAGGGTGGAGGTTTCTGAGATGCTGCAGCCACTGCACCTGTGTTACAGAGCAGGTGTACCTAAAATTAAGTGGCAACAGAGTGCAAGCTTTGAGGAAATTATGTGAGCAATTAACTAGAGCTGATTATTTTCATTATCGATTAATCTGCTGATGGTGACAACTGTATATATTGTTTTTATTTTTATTCTATTCTGATTAGGGATATTTGTATGTGTGTTCTGTGTGTGTAGCGTGAAGGTGCCTACAACTTTAATTTCATTGTGCAGCCCTGTGTTGTAGAATGACTAACACACCAACAGCATAGATGTTTTTTAGATATAGTATAGACAGATATTCAGTTTACAGTGATGGAAGAAAAAGAAAACCAGCAAACTCTCAGGATTAACGAGCTGGAGCCAGCAAATATTCAGCATTATTGCTTAGAAAATTACTCAAACGGTTGATCGATTATCAAAATGGTTACAGATTAATTTTCTGTCTATCGACTAATCGTTTCCATAATGTGTTCAGTGACCCTGTTTAAAAAAACTGTGATCAATGTGAGAACAAATTTGACAAGAGATTTCTTGAAGAGACCAAAAGCAACAGTGAACTTCTCCTACCGAAGTATATTCTGTGTAGCCAAAGCCTGAAACACAAAAAACACATCACTAGTTTTTAAGAAAATGTTCTCGTCACTTTAATGTTATTCAACCGTTAACTGTGTTTTGTGTGCAGGAAGAGGAGCCTGGTGGCCATCGGGACCCATGACTTGGACACCATCTCTGGTCCTTTCACATATACAGCCAAACCTCCCGGAGACATCAGCTTCAGACCCCTCAACCAGACCAAGGAGTACACTGCCCCCCAGCTCATGAGCCTCTACAAGGTGAACAGCTCAGGGTCTGGATGTTAGTTACAAGACTAGTTTGTCTTTTTGAGCTGTGCTAACCTGGTGTTGTTCTTTTGACTCCTACAGACAGACAGCCACCTGAAGCATTACCTTCACATTATTGAAGACAAGCCTGTGTACCCTGTCATCTACGACAGCAATGGTATTGTCCTGTCCATGCCGCCCATCATCAATGGTGAGTACTGTCTGTGTCTTCATGTGTATGCCTTCATTTGTTTATTTCTTCATCAGTATTTTTTTTTAAAATTGTGAGCTTGGAAACATCTGACAGACAGAAATATCAGAGATCTGACTTACCAGCTAGCAAAATTACACTGTTTCAGGCAAATAAATAAATAGGAGTAACCAGCGAAGTAACATTCATAAATCATGAGCAAAACATTTAGAAGAAGAAAAAGTAAAAATGAACTTTAGAATTCCAAGATAATAAAATACCCTCTGTCCAATAATAGTAAACGTTTATTTATTTGATTTCTTTTGTCCAGGGGACCATTCAAAAATCACCCTACAGACAAAGAATGTCTTCATTGAGTGCACGGCCACAGACCTGACCAAGGTACAACTGAGATACAGAGAAACAGAGAAATCCAATTATATGTTGTTCGGTCAGTGTTATCAGGGATAACTGACTTTAACATGACCTTGTTCTCTCCAGGCAAAGATCGTGTTGGACATGATGGTGACCATGTTCAGCGAGTATTGTTCACAGCCTTTCACGTGAGTCACATATCTAATATGTTGTCTCAAATACTACCTTTTCGACTCCATGGAGACGGACAAAGACTGGGATTCCATCTCAGGATGTTGAGGTGGAACATGATGAAATATGTCCAGCGTTGACCAACTCTAAATAACAATATTTACTTGTCAAATACTAAACAATTCTTGTAAGACTTTCATTTCTCTTATGGAGGTTTTGTGCCATGTGTTCTATGTTCAAGATACTTATTTATTCTCAAAATAAAAAGTGATGGAAATATACCAAATTCCATCATAAAAGTTCAATAAATAAGAGTATTAGAGTGAGGGTGATATTTTCTTTTGTCTCTTGCGCTCTCAGGGTAGAGGAGGCTGAGGTGGTGTACCCAGATGGCAAGACCTGCAAATACCCAGTACTGTACTCATTACAATCATCTTGTCCTTTTTTAATGTGACATGACTTTCTTTACTTCTGTCTCCTAATTCTCTGCTGTTGCTTTCTGGTTTGTACTTTAGGAGCTGGCTTACAGGAAGGAGAAGTTGTCCAGCGAGTTCATCAACCGAAAAGTTGGCATCAAGTAAGTGATTTGTACCTACTCTGTACTATAGTCAACGTCAAGATAAAAGTCAAAGCTTTTGTCGCAAGTTTTGCTTTTTGTTTCAGCAAATTCATGGACTAACCAGTTTGATTAGGTACACCGGTACTATCTAACACAATGTAGTACTGTAGCCCTGCAACATTAGAGGGACCTGAAACAATAAGGAAGTATTAATAAAACAGCCAATAACATGTCATCAGATCAGCACTGTACTGTGGAACAGAAATAAAGAGGGAATAGTTTGACATGACGTTGATTCTATAAAAACGTTTTGCTAAAGCAAAGCGGTTCATGAAATAGATGGGAGGTGGTTGAGGGGACGTGAACGTCATGAAGATGCAATAAAATATGAGCCTATACAGGTGATGTTACACGGCCTACAGTGGAGGATATAGTGCCTGACAGTGACCTGAATCTTTCTAATTACTAAACTGTAGGCTTTATGTTTCCATGCCAAAATATATCGGTAAAGGAAAAAAAAAACTTTGTCGAACCTCTCAGTAAATTGGCACGCATTGATGATGATGATGACATTGTGAACAGAATATTAATTTTACTAGTTGATTTCTGTAACAGGCAATTTAAAATCCAAATTCATTCATATTAAGGCATCAAACAAGTTGAGCTTTTTTTCCTCTCGTAGTACCACTTGTAAATTTTGGTCTCGTCTAAGAGAAAATTCGAAATACAAGAAATTTGGTGAATGCCACAAATTATCTTAAATTTCTTGTATGTGCCACTTAAGAACAAATCTGATCCATATTAGTGGTTCTTGCATGAACCTAATTAACTTGTAACTTGGTGTTAATTATTCATTTTGCTGCTGTGCTTTTCCACCTGCTACACACAGTCAAACACACATTTTTATTTCGTTTGTTTAGTTGTACAATTTCCAAGTAAATCTGAGCTTTTAAACTTAAGTCACACACAACAGTTCCTGATTTATTGGACAGACTTTATGTAACCTTGGATGGAGTTGTCTGTCCTCTGTGGTGCACTTTGAATTCTTTGCTATTCATACCAGTGAAAAGCTCTACTAGCCCTTGCTACATTCTGTAATAAAGCTGTTTCCTGGAATCAGAAAGTACTTGCATACACTTAATCACATTTTACTTGGAAAGTCACAACCTGCTCCGCAGCTGCTTGGTGTCAGTGTGTCCTCAGCAACTGGATACGTCATCCTTTTTAATGAACAGTGTTTGTTTTGTTTTCCCCTGACAGTGAGTCAACGGAGAAAATCGCCCAGCTGCTGACCAGGATGTGTCTGCGCTCCCGGGCGACCGGTGTTGGTGATGAGATCGAGGTTGAGATCCCGCCCACACGCTCGGACATCATCCACGCCTGTGATATCATGGAGGACGCTGCCATGGCCTACGGTTTCAACAACATCACCCGCACCACACCGCGCACCTACACCGTGGCCAACCAGGTGCCTGGATTTTCTACTGCATGTCTGATGTCTTTGTAATCAAATATCATTGTTTCTCATAAAATATGGTGTGTGTTCTTATGCGTTTTCTTTTTATGTTCACAGTTCCCACTGAATAAACTGACAGAGCTGTTGAGACAAGACCTGGCAGCTGCTGGATTCACAGAGGCCCTCAACTTTGCCCTGGTAAGAAAAAGACACACCAATGTGAACACTGTTTTCTTTCCTTAAAGTGAGTCCATGCATCTTTTGAGGGAAGACACTCAATCTTCCTCTTACAGATGAAAAGTTGAATTCATATGCAGTAAAACACGCCATTGCTCTATTCAAAACACTCTGTGTTTTTGCTTATTTGGTCTGGTAGTAGCTTATGTGGCTAATGTTAGCTAAAGTTGGGTAAATATTGCTGTAGAGCGGATATTACTGAGTCGCCCCGCTAATTTTATGACTGTGTTCCACATGTGCAGTGTTACAGTACAGTTAGCTAAATGCTAAACAGTATTTAGCATTATCCCATAATCGTCACTTGTAGCTGTCGCTTGGCCAGTGTTCTCACTTGAAAAGTTCTCAAAGGAATTTGTCCTCCTCTCTCTTCCTGCAGTGTTCTCAAGAAGATATAGCCGACAAGCTTGGAAAGAAGATCTCAGAGACCAGGGCGGCTCACATCTCCAACCCCAAGACAGCTGAGTTCCAGGTAAAGAAGAATATAATAGAGATGATCTAAAGAAAACTCTACAATGCTTTAATATGTACAATGTAGACGTAAAGCAGTGCTGTTACACCTGGAGCATTGTTTGAAACGAGAACATGGATACATTTATTGATTTAGAGTCATCTTTTAGCCTTGAATGAAAGTTAACCTGAAAATGAAAATGTCTTTTTCTACCTATCCACAAACATGTAACCAAATCACGTGGTCAGAAAGCTTTCGTAAGCCGGTCAATCTCATTTCTACTTCACTGGCAGTTCAGTTGACATTAGGGTCAGTTAATTAATCATTTTCAATTTGTGTAACAAAGGCTCACATTGATCCAAAAGGGCTTTTATCTGAAAAGATCGTGATCTGAAGGCCTGTCCCTTCGGCTCTAAAATGTATCTGCAGTTGTGCAGGAGAGGATGAGTAACAGTTTCACTTTTGTGTATTTAATGTTCATATTGACCATCCTTGGGTAAGTTGTGTTATATTCTGTAAGCTTACTGGACACTTTAAGGTAGTTCTGAAAAATCAGCTTGCTAACTGATGTCAATATAGAAGTGAAACCAATCTTATAGCCACAAACGAGTGTGTTTGCAGATTAATATGCACTGCAAATAATGTCCAGGGCCACAATTTGAATGTTGCAACATAATTTTTCTGTGAACAAATTTGAAAATGTCAATAAAACCCTGGAGAATGTTTAAAAATGAGGAAAGTGAGGGAAAGTAATCATTTAATAAGACAGACATTCCTGCAGTAATGTTTTGAAAAGTCAAAAAATAACCAGAAACCAAGTGCTAGGCGTTCCCACACTCTCTTATGTTGTAGCGTTACTTTTCCAGAAGAGGGCGCTCTTCTCCCCTCTGAAAGATTGTAGCTGTGCATCCAGCTTCACCACTGTTTGTTACCACCAGGTGGCGCGCACCACCTTGCTGCCAGGCCTGCTGAAAACCGTAGCTGCCAACAGGAAGATGCCCCTGCCCCTCAGACTGTTTGAGATATCTGATGTGGTGCTGAAGGATGAGACCAAAGGTAGGCGTCTGCATGTGTGAAGGGATGGAGAGAATCCTTTAGTCTTACATAACACAAACACACTGTACCTAACACACCCCGAAAACCCTGTTGCCTCACTGTTTTTTTTTACTTGGATGCTAAATTATTGCTTACAATGATTACATTTATACACTTGTGAGAAATCTTAGCAAAGTGTCTTATTTTAATGAATTTTGGTAAAGAGCTTATCATAGATGAAGACCAATGTAGTCTTGATTTTCCATAAGTATAAGAAAAATAAACCAGAAAAGCATCATTTTCATGATATCAGAAGGGGATGGGCAGATATATTTTTAATATAACCTCCAATATTGACGTTGTATATTTGTAAGTCACTGGTAAAGCCCTGCTCTCAATGTCCCTGACAATCCCTCCCCCTCATCCCCCCCAACCAGATGTCGGGGCGAGGAACAGCCGGCGTTTCTCTGCCGTTTATTACAACAAGAGTCCGGGCTTCGAGGTGATCCACGGCCTGCTGGACCGAACCATGCAACTGCTGGAGGTGAAGTCAGTCCGCGGGGACGGCTACCACATCCAGGCTGCAGACGGTAAGAAGTCTTGAGAGGTCAATCAGATCTATAGGAATATACTTTGTTGGTAAATATCTTAATATTGATATTGAATATTGAATTTATACAGGGAGGAGAAAATCCCAGTGACAGATTTAGTGATCTAGAACATGTTGATTTACTTGCACAAATGAATCTGGGTCACGTGAGGTTAACAGGCAGGTTTTGTTGAGATTATGTAAATCCAGTCTATGACAAGCAGCGACTGCATTGTTGTGTTTGTTACCAGGGCATCTTATTGAGGTGGCACGGTTTCCATGGCAGTGACATGCATAATTTGGCTTCAACTCAAAATTAACTTGCAACATGGGTGGCTAGGATAGATTAGATCTATGGAGGGAACAAAGAATTTTAGTATACAAGAGAAAACATCTAATATTGATCTAGGTGAAAATATAATCAGTGTATTCTTTTATAGTCAGATACTGGGTTTTGATGAGATAGTTCTGATTCAAAGCTTTAAAAAAGGAAATTAATGCAGCTTCTAACTACTTAATCACTTTTGTGGGTCCAGAACTGAAATGCCAAACTACAGTTGAGGTCATTTAGAAAAAGTGTCACCATTACATAGTTTGACCACCGGAGAGCACTGACAAGATGATTTTTACACTGTAAAATGTTGTGCTCAGTATGTATCTTGGTCACAATTCTTAAAAAAAAAAGAAAGGGATTCGTATCAAGATTGTTTATGTTAAAGAAAGATATCGTTCTCTGATTCTTTTTTTAAGCTCCCAAATACTGAAACAAATATTAGCCTCAAAAATCCAGTATTGCCCAGGCTATAATTGTAATATTTGTTAAATTATTGGAATCTTTTTTAATTTTAAAGAAATTGTTTGCTGTTTATCCCTTTACATATCTCTCAACATATTTTGATTGCCCAGGAAATGGAGAAGTGATTGTACCCAATATGTGTCTGGATATTTTGTTCACTAAACCGTTAGTTACACTGTCATTAAATCAAAATAGTGCCTGACTTTTACGCAGCATTGTAAAGACCCCAAATACACACAGTTACACGTCTTTAGCCAGAAGAATTAAAATAAAAATGTGTAGTGTGCGCACTCATCCTTCCCCTCTTCTCTGGTCTCTTCTCATGCTTCTCACAAACTAACACTCAACACATGTGGCTTATAGTCAAAAGCACTGATGTTAACATCACTAACGGTCATTCAAATGCCACTGAAGCTCTTAACCAATTGACCACTTCTCTCCGGCAAAGTCACTCTGTTAGTGCGATTAGAGATTGTTCATTTTATAGAAATGATACCTCTCACTATGCATAGCTCATATGTTGTGGAGCCTCCATGTTCTCCAGGCTATGGGAGGAACCAACACAACATACTGTTTATGACAAAATGTTGTAAAAAGTACTTCATGATAAAAAAAAGTTACTCTCTAAAGACAGCAGATCTTAATGTGTAGCGTATGGGCACAGTGCATCTGCCTGTTATTTTGGGTCACATGAGGTTAAAAGGCAGGATATAAAAAAATGTTTTTTCCTTTAGAGGTGATGCCATCGCTGTTCCAACAGGCCATGACAGTTGTGGAACATCACTTCTAAGTTTTAGAGTTTTTAGAGATTTTAGTCCAGACAGGAGAAAATCAGGCAAGTATACACATGGATAACTTTACAGGGTTATGGTAGAACGTGTTTGACAACTTGTTGTATACAATGATTTTAATTGATAGGTTTTAACCCATTTGAAATAGAAACCACTTAAAAGAAACTGACAATAGCAAGCCATGAATGAACAGGTGTCATTTTTAGGTCATGGACTCCAACTCTGGGATGGAAATTAGCGCCAGCCAAATGCTGGTAAAATATGAAAGTGGCTGGTAGATTTCAGACCCTAAATAATGATTTACGATTGAGTGGCTGGTGAATTTAAACTGGTAGATGTTCACATTTTAAAAAGTTAATTTCCCTCCCTGGCTCCGACTTAAAAAAATCTGCGGCCCGCTGTGGGAAAAATGCTCTTCATCCCCTCTAAACCACAATTCACTCCATTCCATTTAATTTGTCCTCTGTTCTACCTCCAAAATCACCAATTGCGTCACCTAATACCCTAATAAATCAGGATAGCTCTGTTCAGTCGATGAGAGAAACCAATGTTCTGTCCTCGTTTTGCTCAATAAAAATCAAAGGTGTCACATCAGCCCTCGTGCTTCATGGGTTGTGGACCAAAAACCCATTTCGAACAACTTCTCTGTGTCTCTAATGATGAAATGCATCTGAGGGAAGAGTGCGCATTCTCAGAGGTTTTCTCTCTGAAGTCATCATGAATGAGATGGCTCGGTCAGTCACGTTGCATCAGACTTTTGATGAGCTTTCCTCTGAACGGCTGTTTTGCACTTTAACAGAGAATAGCCATCCTGTAAACTGCAGAGCACAAGTAATTTCATTTTTCATAGCGGAGTTACATTAACCAGTGGTGACATGTGACTGGCACAATAATACTTGCAATGACGTTGTGTTTAAAAGGCAGATAGAGGTATGACTCAGTTGGGCTTCATCTCTCTGATGCATCAGATCCGTTCCTGTGAGATTGGTAATCAGAAAGGTTCGACTGAAGCACTGCACACTGCCAATCTCTATACATTCTGGCGCCCATTTTCCCAGAGAGACTCTCATACATCATTTGAGTTTTGGATTCCTCGCTCAGTCCTTCCTCTTTCCATACTCTCGCTCTCCAAGGTCACACTGCAGGATATCTCCTCTGGCTCTGTTAGCCCATTCAGACTGCAAATCAATGGGCTCGAGTATCATTGAATGAGAGCAGTGAGGAGAAGGGAAGGCAGACAGGGGAGCGGAAGAAAGGATGAGATGAGACTAGGGAGGGGGGGGGGGGGGTGTGACAGGAGAGCGACAGAGCGACGGCTGGAGGCGTAAGCAAGAAAAGCTATGAGAGCGTGTAAAGTCTGCAGTGTGGGGGAGTGCATGGGAGTCACGTCACCCACTGCAGTGCTGAGCAGGGAGAGAGACAGACTGGCACATACAACACCCACCCACAAGTGCTTAGACTGTCCATCTGACAGGCACAAACACACACACACACTCAAAAGGGAGCTGAAATGGACATGCTCTCACAGTACGCACTAATGCACAACACACTGGACACATATTCTCACTCTATTTGTCTATCTTCTCTGCTATTTTTTCCACACTCTGTGCACCATTAGCCTAACACACACACACACATATGTCAGCGTGTCCTTAACCCCATTACAAGGTCATGACCCCAGTCTAAGAGCTCACCTGACACAGGCTCACCCCCTCAGGATGTGTCCATCAGCAGGGTGAAACAGCACTACAGCTAACTCACCATCACTCCCGGCAGAGAGAGACTGAGTGGCTGAGGGAATACATGTCAGCTGAGTTTCCTCCACTCAGCGGGGGAAAGGGATGAAATAATGAGTCAGGGGATCAGAAGTGGAGGAAGAAACCACTTAAGAGACAGATGCCTGTGTTTCACTTAACAACCGTGTCCAATGCAAAGTCTTGGCCCGAACACCCTTTGTTGGGAAAGAGGCCATGTTCATGTGACTTTTGTTTGTTCAGTAATAAACCTGAAGTGTTCCACCTATATGTATTTTTGAAGGTTAGGACTGATGTTTAAGTATATTTAAACCTGCAATAACTGACTTTTTTGGCCAAATGGGGGCAGCAGAAACAAGTAGTGAACAACATAGAAATGCTAGTTGGTATGGCCAACTTGTTTGTTGTTTATTTACACATCCAGCAGTTACAGAGCAACAGTAGCATTAATTTGGAGTCGTGTCCAATATTTACTGTTTTTTACCTCTGTTTTGGTCTCTACCACCTCCTGAGGGAAATACAGTGGGTACGGAAAGTATTCAGACCCCTTTAAATTTTTCACTCTTTGTTTCATTGCAGCCATTTGCTAAAATCAAAAAAGTTCATTTTATTTCTCATTAATGTACACTCAGCACCCCATCTTGACAGAAAAAAACAGAAATGTAGAAATTTTTGCAAATTTATTAAAAAAGAAACTGAAATATCACATGGTCATAAGTATTCAGACCCTTTGCTCAGTATTGAGTAGAAGCACCCTTTTGAGCTAGTACAGCCATGAGTCTTCTTGGGAATGATGCAACAAGTTTTTCACACCTGGATTTGGGGATCCTCTGCCATTCTTCCTTGCAGATCCTCTCCAGTTCCGTCAGGTTGGATGGTGAACGTTGGTGGACAGCCATTTTCAGGTCTCTCCAGAGATGCTCAATTGGGTTTAGGTCAGGGCTCTGGCTGGGCCAGTCAAGAATGGTCACAGAGTTGTTCCGAAGCCACTCCTTTGTTATTTTAGCTGTGTGCTTAGGGTCATTGTCTTGTTGGAAGGTGAACCTTCAGCCCAGTCTGAGGTCCTGAGCACTCTGGAAGAGGTTTTCTTCCAGGATATCTCTGTACTTGGCCGCATTCATCTTTCCTTCAATTGCAACCAGTCGTCCTGTCCCTGCAGCTGAAAAACACCCCCATAGCATGATGCTGCCACCACCATGTTTCACTGTTGGGATTGTATTGGGCAGGTGATGAGCAGTGCCTGGTTTTCTCCACACATACCGCTTAGAATTAACGCCAAAAAGGTCAATCTTGGTCTCATCAGACCAGAGAATCTTATTTCTCATAGTCTGGGAGTCCTTCATGTGTTTTTTGGCAAACTCTATGCGGGCTTTCATATGTCTTGCACTGAGGAGAGGCTTCCGTCGGGCCACTCTGCCATAAAGCCCCGACTGGTGGAGGGCTGCAGTGATAGTTGACTTTGTGGAACTTTCTCCCATCTCCCTACTGCATCTCTGGAGCTCAGCCACAGTGATCTTTGGGTTCTTCTTTACCCCTCTCACCAAGGCTCTTCTCCCACGATTGCTCAGTTTGGCTGGACGGCCAGGTCTAGGTTCTGGTCTACCAGAACTAGTTCTGGTCATCCCAAACTTCTTCCATTTAAGGATTATGGAGGCCACTGTGCTCTTAGGAACCTTGAGTGCTGCAGAAATTCTTTTGTAACCTTGGCCAGATCTGTGCCTTGCCACAATTCTGTCTCTAAGCTCCTTGGGCAGTTCCTTCGACCTCATGATTCTCATTTGCTCTGACATGCACTGTGAGCTGTAAGGTCTTATATAGACAGGTGTGTGCCTTTCCTAATCAAGTCCAATCAGTTTAATTAAACACAGCTGGACTCCAATGAAGGAGTAGAACCATCTCAAGGAGGATCAGAAGAAACGGACAGCATGTGAGTTAAATATGAGTGTCGCAGCAAAGGGTCTGAATACTTATGACCATGTGATATTTCAGTTTTTCTTTTTTAATAAATTTGCAAAAATTTCTACATTTCTGTTTTTTTCTGTCAAGATGGGGTGCTGAGTGTACATTAATGAGAAATAAAATGAACTTTTTTGATTTTAGCAAATGGCTGCAATGAAACAAAGAGTGAAATATTTAAAGGGGTCTGAATACTTTCCGTACCCACTGTATCTGGCTCTTTAGCTGTTAAATGTTTCACTGTGTTCACCAGCTGGTCACGAACTGTGTCAGAACAAGTAGTGCACAGTGGGTTTTTAGAGCTTTTTTAGTGAAATCAGCTGCCTGCTGCAGCTGAATGCGACACTATGAGAGCGGTGAGAGTGAATCAAAACAGTAAAGCTGCAAGCTGCAGATTCAGGCGATAGTTCTCTCTAGGTTCATCACTATGACAGACCCCTTTCACATTGTCACATTGATAAGTTAATACTCACTAGAGCACCAAATATGTATTTATCGGCAGCTGAAAATAGTCCCCAACAAATGCTCAATTTCCTCCAGTCTGACTTGCGATTGTTAAGGAAATTGTTTAGTCTTTTTTTGAAATGAAACATAATATTCTTGACGTGTTTTTAAAAATGTATGTCTCAAATAGATGTGAAAAGGCTTGGGGCTGAGAGCCGAAGACACGCTGTGGAAGATATAGAGAGACAGACTAACACAATGTTGGTTTTGGTCTTTTCATGGGATTTGTTGACACTAACAAAAAAATAGAATATTGCCAGCCTTATCCTTTAACTGATCGTCTGACTGTTCGTGTTGTTTCCCCCATCGGACTTCGTTTTAGAGATGTCACAGCATTCCTATATGGCACACAGTGTTATCATAACCAATAGAAATGCTGGCCAAAACTATGAAAACAAGACATGGAATTAAACTGGATTTCTCTTTTTTAATAGTGATGATTTTCAACACATTTAGCCGCACACAAGACCCTAAAACTCAACATTGAAACCCATACTAATCACCTTTGAAAGTCACTGATACTAGTAATCAATTTGGGTATGTTAGGAGCTCTTTAATTCAGGATGAATTAAATCCTATGGCAAAATGATGGCCAATGATCAGCCACTTGTATTGGTTATCTGATGCAACCATCTAACTCTCCTTACCGCTGAAAGCTTAGCTGAAAGTTGGAGGAGAGTGGGCGGAAAGTGGCCTGGCTCAAGTGTAGGATTTTCATTGACTGATTGGTTATTTAAGATGTACCAGAGCTATTTATATAGTTGCCATGGCATCCTGCTCATGGTACAAGTAGATGACGTGTGAACCGACGCAAACACATTCCACCGATTTAATACACGTAACAGACACAGAACAGGCGACTGAAATAAATAGCAAAATTTCCCTGCTTTAGTTGCTCTCTCTCTCTCTCTCTCACACTCACTCACTCACTCACTCACTCACTCACTCAGTCACACACACACACACACGTTTGAAAGTACAGTCCATGTGTTTTGTAAGCCTTCATCCATAGTAATGAGTGAACATCTAAGCAGTGGGCTCTGGAACCCATTAGCAAGGCAGCGTGGGAAGAAGCGATGCACTATGGGAGAATGCCATGTCTCTGTGTGTGGGGCTGTTGTCACGGCAACCCCTGTATCTCGTTAAATCTCTGACAAGTCCGTCTTTCTGTTTGTTTGTATGTCAGTGTTTTTGAACAAAGTGAGCAAACGCCTCTCACGTTGAGAAGTGTGTTTTCCTCTCACTGTGGATTGAGGCTTTTTATTCCATCTGGACCGAAGTGACCTTTACTCCTGACACCGACATTCAAATGGGAGCATCAGATTTTAATCAGAAGGAGAAATGTGTGTTTGTGAAAGTGGCCGAGACAGAAAATCTAATTCTGGTCGAATGGCCTGCGGAGGTAGTTGCTTTAGAGTAATGACCTGTGACAGTTCCACAGAAAACAAGTGTTCATTTTGCTGCTTTGTCAGTGATTGATATTAAACAATAGCGATCCATCTTCATCCCTGTTCATCAAAGCTTTAGTTTTTTTTTTTCACATCTGAAAGGGCTTTCATTGGAAAAATGATCTGGTGCACAGGAAGTGATGCCTTTTAGGTCTTGGGTTTGTTTGGAATAAACTGATAAAGAACTGATCATTGATAACCGATGTGGGTGAACAAATGAGTATCAAGAGAAAATCAAGGAACAAGAAAGGCAGCGCAGTGATCGACTCATGATCTCTGTGATATGATGTGCTAAAAACGACTTGAGCTGAACGCTTGGCATTGAGGATGTCATCAATACTTAAAAAGTAAGAGGAATTCTTATACATCTACAAGTGTGCAACTATATAGTGGCAGAAACACGATCCAAGAAACACCCAGAACAAACAGATGGCTCGTTAGTAACACACTGGTCAAAAATAGTTTGTCAGGATACAAACAGATTGCAAACAAGCTAGTGGAGGTTATAATTGTTGTTTTTAGAAAGGAAGCTACAAAGGGATGTGAAGTGCCTTGACAGTCTGGGCTTTAGTAAGAGAAGGATAAGTCAGTGCCAGGTGTAAGTGTTATCCACTAAATGATACAACCCTAAAATCCACTTGGAACTGTCTTCTTACTTACAGTGATGATTCATTTATATTTTTCTGTTTTCTTCTTTTTTTTCCTCTTAGATTCCACCTTTTTCCCTGGTCGCTGCGCAGAGATCTTTGTCCACGGAAAGAGCGTAGGGCGTCTCGGTGTCCTCCACCCAGATGTCATCAACCGCTTCGAGCTGACCATGCCCTGCTCGGCCCTGGAGATGGACATCGAGCCCTTCCTGTGATTTCACCTTCCTAAATCTAAACTCAAAAATACATAGCCATTCAAAACATATCAAAACAGAAAGCAGTGAGGTTTAGAAGGAAAATATGAGGCTTGACATTTATTAAAGATAACAGATTTTTGGCTTTTGTGCTTCAGATTATCTGTTTAGCATGGTGCATGAGAAAACTAAAGGACCAATCTGTGCAGCATCACTATGTGGAGCCATTGTGTTTTATATATCAAAAACGAGGATCTTTTTTTCTTTTTTTACTAAAGTCAGAAGAATTAAAAATAAACAAGACTCCATTGTGTTTGTGACATGAATGGTGTGCATCTGTTGGTGGGCTTGTACATGCATGCCTGGTCTTAATTTAGGATACTTGTGCCTTGGGGTTAGTGCATGGTAATTAAAGTCAGTGACTCATTACCTGTTGCTTTGTTGCCTTGGTTCTTCCAGTGGCCACACAGCTGAAACCACCCTCACACATGACGTCCCCATGCAGGAAGTTGTCAAGCACAAGTTCCCCACACAAGACGAATCCTTGCGGGCCCCGTCCTCCTGCCCAGCTTCCACAAAAACTGTGTTTGGTGACATGAGCACGCCAGCCGGCCTTAAAGCCCTCAATAACTTTCTGGCAGACAAAAGCTACATGGAGGGCTTTGCAGCGTCCCAGGCTGACACTGCAATGTTGGACGCCATCCCTTCTGCTCCCTCACCGACCTTCTGCCACCTCATGCGCTGGTATAACCACATCAAGTCCTTCCAGAGGGAAAGAGCCAGCCTCCCATCAGCTAAGAGTCAGTTTGTCCTCCCAGTGACTCCTCCCGCCTCAACGAACGCCAGCGACGACGACATCGACCTATTTGGCTCAGATGATGAGGCCGAGGGTGCCGAGGCGGCTAGAATCAAGGAGCAGCGCCTGGCCGAGTACGCCGCCAAGAAGTCCAAGAAGCCAGCTCTCATCGCCAAGTCATCCATCCTGCTTGACATCAAGCCCTGGGACGACGAGACAGACATGGGCAAGCTAGAGGAGTGCGTCCGCAGCGTCTCCATGGACGGGCTGCTGTGGGGGCAGTCCAAGCTGGTCCCAGTGGGCTATGGCATCAAGAAGCTCCAGATAGGATGCGTGGTGGAGGATGATAAAGTGGGCACGGATCTGTTGGAGGAAGCCATCACCGCCTTCGAGGAATATGTTCAGTCTGTGGATGTGGCTGCCTTCAATAAGATCTGAATCATACCAACACAGATTAAATTCTCTGAATGGTACCATCTGATGTTTTCTGGTCTTGGCTCAATATAGGTGATGTAATATGAAACACAATGTTCAACCACTTTTCCAACGTCCATATAATTCAATAACCGAAGCTCAGGTCCTTCATTTGAAAAGACTTTGTCCTTTGATACAAGTACAAAAGATTCTTGCCTTCAGACATCAAATAAAGCCATTCTGACTTTTGATTCGAGTGCTGTCAATCTTTTATTTGTAGTGTTGTATTGTGTTGCAAGTAGCCTCCCATATGAAAGTGAGCTGTGCAGATAACAAGCCGTCTTGTGCATTCAGTCTGACAGGTGCTCCAGCATTCCTTCAAACCCTACTGTAGCAAAGGGAGGTTAACTCTTTCATCACTGCACAGTCAGTCCTGAAGATACAGCAACCAGGCCCATATGGTGAAGCAGATGGCCTGTTCTAACCCGCCGAGTGATATGACTTAGAGAATAGAGACAAAGACAGGTGCCATTGAAATGAAGTTGCCAAGTTTCAGTTAAACTGGTTTTGAAAGGATTTTCTCGACCGACTGGTATGAGCTTGTCTGGCTCTAGGTGGGGTTCTCCCATTGGAAGAGGCAACAGGGAACTTGCAGGTGGAAATGTTTCGGCGTGTGTAGCTTCAGTGCAATAACAGTGCAACAGCCTTGACTATATAATTCAAATAATGATCAAACTGGGAATTTAGTCATAAAAGCTTTATTGCTAAGTGAGCAAAATATTTTATTTTCTTTCAGCTCAGTTACAGTGCACTCAATCATTCCCAGCAGAAGCTCCTTGCATATAAAAGTTAACATGTAAAAAAGGTAATTTGATACCCACCATAGACTATATATAAATGTATATACAGGCGCATCTCAATGAATTAGAATATCGCGGAAAAGTTCATTTATTTCAGTAATTCAATTCAGAAAGTGAAACTCGTATAGATTCATTACACACAGAGTGAAATATTTCATGCCTTTATTTCCTTTAATTTTGATGATTATGGCTTACAGCTAATGAAAACCCAAAATTCAGTATCACAGAAAATCAGAATATTGTGAAAAAGTTCAATATTGTAGACTCACGGTGTCACACTCTAATCAGCCAATTAACTCACAACACCTGCAAAGGTTTCCTGAGCCTTTAAATGGTCTCTCAGTCTGGTTCAGTAGGCTACACAATCATGGGGAAGACTGCTGACTTGACAGTTGTCTAGAAGACAGTCACTGACACCCTCCACAAGGAGGGTAAGCCACAAAAGGTCATTGCTAAAGAAGCTGGCTGTTCACAGAGTGCTGTATCCAAGCATATTCATAGAAAGTTGAGTGGAAGGAAAAAGTGTGGTAGAAAAAGGTGCACAAGCAACAGGGATAACTGCAGCCTTGAGAGGATTGTGAAGCAAAGGCCATTCAAGAATTTGGGGGAGATTCACAAGGAGTGGACTGAGGCTGGAGTCAGTGCATCAAGAGCCACCACGCACACACGTATCCAGGACATGGGCTACAACTGTCGCATTCCTCGTGTCAAGCCACTCCTGAACCAGAGACAACGTCAGAAGCGTCTTACCTGGGCTAAGGAGAAAAAGAACTGGACTGTTGCTCAGTGGTCCAATGTCCTCTTTTCAGATGAAAGTAAATTTTGCATTTCATTTGGAAATCAAGGTCCCAGAGTCTGGAGGAAGAGTGGAGAGGCACAGAATCCAAGTTGCTTGAAGTCCAGTGTGAAGTTTCCACAGTCAGTGATGATTTGGGGAGCCATGTCATCTGCTGGTGTTGGTCCACTGTGTTTCATCAAGTCCAAAGTCAATGCAGCCGTCTACCAGGATATTTTAGAGCACTTCATGCTTCCTTCTGCTGACAAGCTTTATGGAGATGCTGATTTCATTTTCCAGCAGGACTTGCCCACACTGCCAAAAGTACCAATACCTGTTTCAATGACCATGGTATTACTGTGCTTGATTGGCTGGCAAACTCGCCTGACCTGAACCCCATAGAGAATCTATGGGGTATTGTCAAGAGGAAGATGAGAGCCACCAGACCCAACAATGCAGACGAGCTGAAGGCCGCTATCAAAGCAACCTGGCCTTCCATAAGACCTCAGCAGTGCCACAGGCTGATCACCTCCATGCCACGCCGCACTGATTCAGTAATTCATGCAAAAGGAGTGCATATACATGAACATACTTTTCAGTAGGCTGACATTTCTGTATGAAAAATCCTTTTTTTATTGGTCTTATGTACTATTCTAATTTTCTGATACTGAATTTTGGGTTTTCATTAGCTGTAAGCCATAATCATCAAAATTAAAGGAAATAAAGGCTTGACATATTTCATTGTGTAATGAATCTATGAGTTTCACTTTCTGAATTGAATTACTGAAATAAATGAACTTTTCCATGATATTCTAATTCATTGAGATGCGTCTGTACATATATAGACTGTATATACAGTCTATGGCAAGGCAACTGCATTTGAATATCACATTTTATACACCAGGGCAATTCGATGTGATTTACAGGGTGATAAAAATACAGCAAGGTAAAGAGATGTACAATATAAAAGTACAAAAAATACAGGTAAGTGACACAAGATACTAGATTTAAAAGTAAAGAAGTATAGTTTAAATAGAAAAAATAAAAAGATAAAAGAACACAAAATACTCCCACATATAGATGTACAATTAAATTAAATTAGAAACAATTAAAATAAAATAAAATAAGATTTTAAAAAAGGCTATTTAAAAGCCAAGTTAAGAAGGAACGTTGTTACCCATTACTGGGTGGAGTAGGCAGTGTAAAATAGAGTTTTGACTTAAAAGTGGTCAGCGTCGGGGCTTGTCTAACACCACTTGGGAGGTTATTCCAGGTTTGTGTTGCATGGTAACTAAATGTTGCTTCACTGTGTTTCGTTGTAATTCTCGGGACAACCAGTAGGCGAGTCCCAGATGTCCTCAGCGTTCTTGGGGGTGCATATGGTACAAGCATATCAGAGACGTATTTGGGCCCAGAGCCACAGATTGATTTATAAACGAGCAACATGATTTTGAATTGAATTCTCTGTGGGACTGGTAGCCAGTGTAGGGATTTTAGAACTGGTGTGATGTGGTCATATTTCCTGGTTTTTGTTAGGACCCTGGCAGCAGCATTCTGAATTAGTTGGAGCTGTCGAAGAGCTCTTTTTCATAGCCCTGTGAACGGACCATTGCATTAATCTAATCGAATGGAAATGAATGCGTGGGTAAGCTTTTCGAGATCTTGCTTGGAGATTGTTCCTCTGATTCTTGCGATGTTTTTTTAGATGGTAGTAGGCAGACGAAGTAACAGATTTGATGTGACTTGAAATTTAAATCTGAATCCAAGATAACGCCAAGATTTCTGACTTGACTCTTCATGAGAGACGGGGAGTTAAGGTGAGAGTCCATATTCTGTCTTTCTTTCTAAGATACACACTGAAATAAATATGAGGTACATTTTTGTTGTTGGAAGTGAAGATCATGATACATCAGTCTTATGTTAATAGGTCATAGTAGCCCCAGTAGAATGAAGACTCTATTGACCAATATAGAATTGACAAGTCCAACTGCTGTGTATGTGGCAAATTTATACGGCACTTCAATCTCTCTCCTCCTCCTGGCACTGTAGTCATTTTTTGGCACTCTGTACCATGAATACAACACCTGCAGGCTCAGTGTTTTCACTACCTGCCGAGTTCCCACTAATGCTACAGCTCCCACAGTGAAGCGGGCAGCACCTAGTGCCAGTACATTTGCCGTCAGCGTGGGTAGGGGAACAGGTAACACCCCCCGGGGCTCAAAAGTCTGCCCCAGCTGCTCATTCACCCAGTATCCCACAGAGGACCCGGCCCCTGCTCCCAGAATGGTGGTCGTATCCCCCCGCGTGGTGCTGTAGTGGTCCAGCTCTGGGTATGTGTAGCTGAGGAGGAGGGGCAGGGACAACGCCACGATGGGGGAGATGCAGCTGGTGAGCTGGAAATGGTCCAAGGTTTCCCAATATGGGTAGGTGAGGAACAAGATGATGGCTGAGATTAAAACACCACAGATCACATCCTGAAAGCAGAACGAAGATAATATTTTACCAGGAAATACACTTATTTGCTTTTCTGCAAGCATTAGATGTAAAGCTTGATGCCACTCTCCTCTTATGAGTGGTATCAAGTTTTTCATCTCGCTCTCAGCAAGAAAATGAATAAGCATATTTCCCAGCTATTTTTTGTATATTTAGCAAAAAAAAAGTACTCATAAAGCAGTGACGAGGCCAGTATAAATATGATAAATGTGTACTTAAACATAACTGATTTAATAATAATTTCAAACGCTGAAAATTTCCCAGCTGTGGGACAATTAAATTCTTATCTTATCTTAAATAAAAGGAAGGCGACATTAAAGTGCCTGCTGGATTAAGAGACTTGGATCAAAGTCTCACCCAGACAGTTTAACCAGACGCATATAAATTATTAATCCAGCGTTGAGCTTGAATGTTTTATGCTGCTGTAGTGTGTGTGTGTGTGTGGAGGGACTAGCTCACCAATACTGAGTGCATGCCAGTGTAGAGGCGGCTCAGACACACCAAAGACGACAGAGTCACTGCGATCAGCAGACCCACCTCGAACTGGAACTGAGGCACAAAAACACACACTTAGATCCCTAACGTCACAGCGACTGATATGTAGATGCCCCTCTCACACACACACACACACAAAATGACAAACATAATGATGGTGATAAAAGATTAAATCTGTGAAAGGAGAATGTTATGCGTCACGTGCACCTAAGATTCCTAACATTCCTCAGTGAAAACACAACAACAGTTGTCATTTGGTACTTTTTCAACCTTCCTCCTCTTTTTCCTGTTAGTTTGTGATCCAATCATCCATTCGTCAATCCTCTTAATGGCGACGTGTAACTCCTCTCTCTGCCACTTGTCCATTCTGCCGGTTTGACGTAGTGCCCGTCATCAAGTCACTGCTCCTTTATTCCTCTACTGTCTCTCCATCCTCTCTCCCCTCCCTCCTTTACCTATGGCGGCAGGTTTTGTTCCCCCTCCATTTCAATAACAGTGAGAAGAGAGGCCTTGTGTATTCATTCACCTCCTCCACCCTCCCCTCCTGTGCCCCCCCCTCCTCTCTGCCTTTTTTCCTGTGTCTTTTCCTGTCTTTTGCAGCTGGAGGCCTATTCACTGGTAGTTCATGAAGAGAGGGTTTTTTTTGAATGGCCACAAAGGATGCCGGGGACAGGAGGGGGTCAGTCTGTGATTGACTGTTGTGACCTCTGACCTGCTCTGGGAACCGGGGCGAGTTGCCCCGAGGCCTTGTGGCCATTCAGAAGCCTCTGCAACAGCCCGCTACTCATCTATAGCTATGCGTGCTCTTTTCTTTCAGGGGAATCCTTGAGGAATTTCAGGCCACAGTTAAGTGCTCTACTGTACATGGGGTGTCTCGGGGTTGTTGAGATGATTTCTCTGACCTTGAGAACGCCGCTGCAAGAAAATGAAGGCAAACAACTGAAATGATGTGACCATAAATCAGGCTGACAGCTGTAGAGGCCGTAAACTAATAACTGAAGGATTTAACATTCCCTCAGGTCTTCATTAACAGCAGTGCTTGATTAAGACAGCCTATGATTGAGCCACTGAGAGTTTTATTGACTTGGCAGTAGAGTGGGAGAGATAAAGAAGGGAAGAGTCAGGAGAAGGAGGAGGAGAGAGGTGGAGACTGACAGTCATTGACTCACTTGAGTCCATCAGAAGACCAAACAGCAGCTCGACGGGTGTGGCTGATGGTGACTGATGGTGACTGCTGGCCCCGCCCCTCCCTGCCCATTGTCCAACAGCTCAGTCAGGACTCAGTGATGGACAGTGGGGCCACTCCCTTCATCCCACTCAGCTACCAGTAAGCAAGCTGCCAACCACAGATTCCTAGTGACTCACATTGTATTGCATTCAAAACTTTGATTTGAGTGAAGCTGCTCATTTGGATCAACTAATGTAACTGTTGCCGTGCTAATCTTAAAAAGGAATCCATAAAATTCAATGGCAATCCAATAGCACTGTTAATGAGATACCTAGGCTCACAATTACAGTTCAAGATCCACTTAGCCTACGCTTCCTAGCTCTAATGAAGTGTAAGTACATCATTTGCAGTCAGCAATGGCGGCAATATCACTTTTCATAGCAATGAGTGGTGTAACCATTGACTTTCACAGTTTCAGTAATGGTATCACAGTTGCCAATCAAGAAACGATGTACAGCAATCCCCATCTCTAAATACCAGACTGATGTTGTAGCTTGTTAAAGTTGTTACTCGTCATTTTTCTCTGTTTGGAAGTATTCAATCTAACTTGGTTATTATTGAGTCAAATCATGATAAATATCAGGGGATAATGGTATTTTGTTTCCATAATCATTCACAGGAGAGATTATATAGTGAAAGTACGAGAAAATATCACAAATCATGTAAAATGGAAACATGGAAATACATCCTTTGGTAAGAGTATGTATAGCAAAACAAGACTAACTGTGAGGCTGTACTTCAGAACAGGGGTGCTTTGAGCTAAATGCTAAGGTCAGTATCCTAACAAGGTCCCAATAACAATGCTAACATGCTGACGTTTAGCAGGTATAATGTTTACCATGTTCACCATGGCTGTTTTCGAAACTGCCTGCTACATACTACAGATGAACGCAGTATGCAGTATGTACTACATACTGCATCGGTAGTGTGCAGTATGCAACTGTTGGCTTTATTTTGCAGTATGCTAGGCCAGGCTTAGCCGGTTTCCGGTTTTGAAAAGCAGTAAACAATAGTAGCTAACAGCAAACCACCACCGCAGCATCCTCCTAAGCTCTGAAAACGAAAAGTAATAACTGCAGCCTCGTCACAATTTCTGCTTGCACATGATTCAATTAGAAAAAATGTTCTAAGCGGTGCTTCTGTTTATATTCCTCCCTGTCAACCACTGAGGCTGTAGTGTTGCTGTCCGCCATTTCAACAATGGTAAATAAAGTTGAAAAAACAAACAAACAAAAAAACAATGGGGACCATTCCACCGCTTTGCATTGTGGGATACAGTAGGCGAGGTAGACGGGTCCGATGCATACTGGAGATTCTTTCCGAATCAGCACGACATCCAGGTATTTCTGGCACACTGCAGATTTTGCTTTTGTTTGCATACTACATGCTACATTTTGGCCAAATCAGTACGTACTGATAGTATAGTAGGCGGTTTCGAAAACAGCCCATGTTAGTTTAGCATGTTAGCATGCTTACATTTGCCAATTAGCACTACACACAACGTACAGCAGAGGCTGATGGGAATGCTGTTTTGCAGGTATTTGGTCATGAATTTTAGTACTGGACAAATTGAAATTTTGATCTGATGGTGGTGCCAGAGGAAAAGTCAAGGGATCATCAAAACGTATTACAATTCATCCTGAAGCCAACATGTGAATTTAGCTATGGCAATCCATCCAATAATTGTCGAGACATTTCACAAAACACAAAAAATGCCAAACTTATGGTGGCTTTAGAGGAAACGTCAGAGGGATCATCCTCTGGGCACCATGAATGTCCGTACAAAAGTTCATGACAATCCAGCCAATAGATATTTCAGTCTGGACCAAAGTGATGGATTGAGCTACGGACCAACATCGCCATTCCTAAATCCACAACCCTAGCGTGGCTAATAATGCAACCTCAAAAAGGTCCACTTATTAGCTTTTCTGAGCTTTCAACCATATCTCAGTGTCTTCTTCAGTGAATGGAACCCCTGTCTTCGTTCAAGATTGGTCTTTGGCATTGGATTGGATTTCCACTGTTGAAAGCATCTCACAGAGCACAATACATCTGTTACACATGTATCAATTACTACGCAATATTTGTGAGCAAGTACTGTAGCTCACAACTGCCAAGAGTGATGCCCGTCAGTGATGCTCACCTGTATCCTGGAGGGAGCACTTAGTAAAACCGTGAAGGAGATGGCGGTGGCGGCCATGGCGTGGGTGGAGGGCAGCCCATACTCGGCATCGACACGCGTCTCCAGCTTGACCACAGGGGGCGAGAGAGGGCGAGGCAGCTTCAGCACATCTTTCATCACCTGGCCGATGTACATCACCACCTGAGAGAGGAGAGAGGACACACGTCTCTTAGAAGCAGGGTCCCACCAAATATCTTTTATCATATACAGATGCCATTTTTATGTTTTAATGTTTTATCATTTTTAGGAAAACTTAAATCTGAACTGGCACAGGTTTCACACATTTGCATGAATTCTGATGAAAGAAAAAAAAAGTTAAAAGAACCATTATGATATCTTCCTGTTGCAACTTTGAACCTTATCTAAAGAATGCAGAGAATTTAAATAGTTTTGTTGGCTTCATGCAGTATAGATTTATCATCTCTGCCTGACATGAATAAGTCTACAGCATCATTACAATGAAATACCAGAAAGGACGACAGAGGAGTACTGCAGTGGGCTGGCCACAAAAGCAGAAATTAGAGATGGAGGACGATGATAATAAAACAATGAGTAGAGGAAGTAAAATCCTGATTAGGCTATGCTCTAAAACTAACCACACACACTCTTCTCTTATAAATAAGTAATCACCATTCCCACTCAACAAAAGGAAGAAAAAAGAGTGGAGAGACCCTGGTATGAAGTGCAGATGCTGCAGTTATACAGTAACAAAATCTTTTGTAAGAAACTGAGAATTGAAGAAGGCAGGGTTTGCCGACACAGCGTCTTCAGCTGGTGGGGTCAGACAGACGGCTCTCGACACAATGACACAGTCAGTGCAAGGTGTGTGTGTGTGTGGTGTATAGGTATGTGTGTGTGTTCTGCCAAATGTGCTGCCTATTCTCTTTCATTAGCTCCCCAGCGGCCCTTGGAGGGGCAGCCTGCTCCAGCTCCAGGTTTATTTAAAGCTCTGCCTTGTATATTTAATGAATGGCTGTCTTACTGAGGAGCAGGGAGGCAGCGCACAGAGAGCGAGCAGGACACTAATGTGTGTGTTTAAGGGAGAGAATAGAGAGGTTGTTATTACCATTTCTACTGACACTGTAATCAGGAAATGCTTGTTACCATGGCAAATGAGATATAAAAGTAAGTCTACTGACCTGCTGTTAGTGCAGCAACTTGTAGACACAGAGAGGCACGCAGATAGAGAGGGATGAGAAAGTGACAGGGGAAGAGATGGAAATTAAAGTACACAAAATGGTCAAAAATGTGTGGACACCAGAACATCACTCTGTCATTCTGAAACCACGAGAATTAATTGGCTGCTTTAACAGCCAAAATATTTCCCTAGAGAGTGGAGGCAGAGATTGGACAAAACTGTGTAACCTGGCTGCAGCGATTTGTTTCCATTCAGCCACAAGAGCATTAGTGAAGTCCAACACTGATGTTGGGCGATAAAGCCTGCCTTGCAGTTGGTGTTCCAGTTCACCCCAAAGGTGTCTGATGGGGTTGAGGTCAGGGCTCAGTGTAGGCCAATCAAGTTATTCCAAACCAAACTGGGAAAAACACTTCTTTATGAATGGCTTTGTGCACGTGAACATTGTCATGTTGAAACAGGAGAGGGTCTTCCCCTAACTGTCAACAGAAAGTTAGAAGCAAACCATTGTCTAAAATATGCTGTGGAATTAAGATTTACCTGAAAGGAATAGTAGTATTTTTGGGAAATACACACTCATATCTGTGCAACTTTCTGTGCCAGCCCATAAATTTAGGCTAGTTTCCGCATAAAGACTGGGAGCAGGGGGAAATGGCTATCCCGACTCCCTTTAACGCTCAAATATACGCCTAATGCAGGGTTGCCAACTCTCACGCTCCTGACGTGTGACACATACTTTCACGTTCAGTCTCACGCTCTCACGCTGCCCAAACAATTCTCACGCAAAAACACTGCGACAGCAACAGAGATGAACAGGCAAGCGTACGCACTGGTTATGTATTGTAACCCCCACTCTATAGGTTCTTATATTACTCTCTGTTTGGTCTGCGATATGTGCGCAATGCTTATCGCTGTGTTGACAGCTGTTCTGGCAGAAAACCCTGCGCTGGAGTGCAGAAGGCGTTCAAGCTAGTGAGTGAGTGAGTGTGTTCATATTTGGCTGAGTGAGTGAAAGAGTGTGTGTTCATGTGTACATTTGTGTGTGTGTGTGTGTGTTCATGTATTGGCTATGTGTCTGGAGTAGGATAGGTTCTTGTGTTCTTTTGTTTCTTTCTGGTTCTTGCTACTTGTGAACATTCAATAAAACGGTGTAGTTTTGATAGTGGAAACAACACGTCTTTGACTTTCATTAGTGAATGAACCTGTGTGCCCGTTTTAGGGTTAGTGTTTGTCTAATATTGTGAAATTGTTAGTATTTCCCAGGGTGGCGTAGTCAGGCTATATCCTTAAATCTTACAATATAAGGTCCCACTCTCGCCACATGTATAAGGTGCATACTTTTTAAAACCCTGATGGTGAATTGAGTCCATATGTGCACGTGATAAAGTGTGCATGCGCACCATGGCATCAAAATCTCACTCCAGCCAGGTACCCAAAGTTGGCAACCCTGGCCTAATGGCACTTTCACATCTCATTAATACAGCGTATCTTGCTTGTTTAATCCGTACACAGACGGACATGTAACAAGACCAAGAATTTACAGCCACACTTGCACTTTTGTGAGGCTGTAGTTTGGCAAAGCAGTGCTTTGAGCTAAATGCTACTGTTAGCATGCTAATATGCTTACAATAACAATGCTAAAATGCTGATTTTTTTCTGTTCACCATCTTAGTTTAGTGTGTTAGCATGCTAACATTTACTAATTAGCACTAAACACAGAGTTACAGTTGAGGCTGAGTGGAATGGTCGTTTGTTTTGCAGGTATTTAGACATAAACCAAATTGGACAATTTGAATTCTGACCTGATGATGACATTGCTATGCCAATTTGTGGTTTTAGGGAGCTAAGTGCTGTAACTACTTGAAGAACAACAGTTTCTGTCCACCCAGTACTTTTGTGCAGCGTCTCTATGGTTAGCCTGCCAACCTCACAGTGACGACAAGACTCTGGGAAGCTGTGCCAGGCCAAGAAATAGTTACAGCACCTTAACTCGACGCAAAACTACAAATTGGCATTTTTACATTTCGATTAGTGTACAGATTAAACAAAAAAGGTACAACATGTTAATTAATGAGCTTTAGAGGTACTGGTAGGCATACTTTTGGATAGAGCCAGGCTAACAGTTTCCCCCTGCCTTCAGTATTTATGCTAAGGTAAGCTAACGAGAGACAGAGTAAACTATAGGAGCATAAATAAGGGAGAGAACGAGATTAAACCTTCCAACAATAATGTCCTGTTCTATCCAAAAGCTAAATCTTTTTAAATCTGCCTGAATGTAACGTTTGTTATTCCAATATTTGCATCTACCGACACTGTACCTTCACACACGCACCCAGGCAGAATAATTGGTACCATGAAGTGGACAATAAACAGAGGACAGACAATGGTAAACCCATTTAGCACGTCTGACTCCATCTATTCACCATGACTGTGTATTCATACAACAAGCCATACTATGTGCACAACATCCACTGCGTTCCCCCCTCTGCCTTCACGCAATGAATCTGCCTACCAGTTCAAGTGCTTGCATGATATGATACCCTCGCCCCGCCCCGTGCACTCACCATCAACACAAACATCACATTCAACTGCCTCCAGTAAAGCCAGTGTCTCTTTGGTGTCTTTGTATGAGTGACATCAAAAGGACTGACCCAGGGACAGTCTGGTCACATTAAGGGAAGAGTTAGAGGTCAAGACACACACACACACACAGAGTTGAGGTAGAGTGTGTGTTGTCTCGTGAATAAGTGTATTGATCGAGGCCAGTGCTTTGGACTTTGATCTGTCAACATGTGGATCAGAGTGAGCGTGCGTGTGGGGAAGAGGGGCTATTGCACAGGTCACCGTTTGTATGGAGAAAACACACAAGATGTTTGTTTTGTTCCGCTGCGACTGTTACAGCTGCTTCATATTTCTGTGATGCATAACAGCCCAGTGACCACCAAGGTACAGGAAAATAAAGTTACGTTAGAAATACATTTTGGAAAGCTACTCTCCAACACTGGTGATGATAAATGACACTTTTATAAAATTCTCAGTGGTATAAAAATGATCAGTGCACACAAAACAGTAACATATCTAAGAATAATGTATTTTACATTATAAAGATCTTAGTTTTTAACAGTAAAGCCACCAGAAGTTTAACTTTACTGACTGTAGAACTCATCAGCACATAATAGAGGTTGATTTGTCCTGGGTAATGGGTATTTTGGGAGTAATGCTGCTGCCTGCTCTGTTGAACGCTCTTGAAGTATTTTTTGCAGATATGCAAGAGTTCCTCCATAATATGACCTTGGAGCCAATATGCCAAATCCCCAAAGTATGGTTCCAGCAATTTACGGAGATAGCCTTAATGAGGCAGCAGAATTTCTTCTGGGTCCAGTTTTATAGTTGTGCTCAGCCTTTACTGGCCTGCTCAGTGACTTACAATCCTCCTGTGTTCTTTTATAAACTTGTATATACACGTACTTTTTGTTTTCTGTTTTTGTAGTTTTTGTTTTGCTGAGTGGGCCTTCACTTCTCCATTATTACAAAAGAATAACCTAATTTATAGCATATGCTGTCTGAGACTGATGCTAACGTCGGCATGCTAACATGCTTCCATTGACAACGACACTCAAGTCAAAATTTTCATTTTCCTTCAACACTTTATGACCAAATAGCTGCAAAGCTAATGACATTCCCATCGGCCTCTGCTGTAGTTTGTGTTTAGTGCCAATTAGCAAATATTAGCATTTTAACACGTTATGCCTGCAGCACCAACATGTTAGCATTGTCATTGTGATTAGTTAGCATGCTGACCCAGACTGGAACAGACCCGGTCCAACTCCCAAATCGTATTCATAATCGGCTCATCAATTGCAACGCGTGTCCCCGCCTTTAGTCTGGTCACATTAATACAATACTTTTCTTAATTTATAGCTCATCGTTTGTTAATTATTTCTTATCAAATATAATCTGTACATTTTTGTTCTGGTTATTTTTCAAACACTTTGAACTGGCAGCAGAAAAATGTTCTTATTATGCCAGTACATACAGCAGTGACCAGTTTCCTTGTAGTGACGACAGGACCGGATCGCACTCTGTCAAGTGATGAGAAGTCTTTTTACTCACAGACAGAACACTCTGATGTCTAGCCTTCATCACTGAAGGCTGATCCAGGCCTGACGAAGGCCATATAGCTGAAAAAGTTTTATGTTCTGGCGAGGTTTTGGCATTGAGTGTGACATGCAGTTTCTTTCCAAACATTCTTCAGTTATCCACATCACAGTGCATGCCCTCTATGTCATTATGTAAAAGTACTTGAGATTTTTGATATTCCAAACAGCACAGTAGGTGTATGATTTGCATAACACTATGTGACAATAATACAACACAGCAATGTAATTCATGACCATATGGTTAATGACAGGGATTGTTCTCTAAGTCAACCAAAGTCACCCTGCAAGTAAAGGCAACAGAGAGTAGTGAAGGACACAAAGGTATGTGTGTATAATGTGTGTGTACGTGTGTCATTTATGGGCCTGCAATGCGTTTGCTCATGCACACAAGTCTTAATTTGCATGGGTGCACTTCAGTCGTTGGCAGGAGTTGCCAGTTTTGTGTGTGAGACAGAGACTGAAGAGAGAGAGTGCACAGCCCTCCATGAACCTTAGATAACTCCACCAGCACAATGGCAGGGTGCTGTTAGAAGTTAGAAGTGCGGGGTGAAGCGCCCCGAGGGCTGACAGACCAAATGGTCGAGAGAGAAAGCTCAGAGCGCTGATGAGGCCAATAAAACACTCTGCTGGTAGACTAGGGGGAGGAGAACACAGAGTAAAGCTGGTAATGTCTAACTAGAGGGAGGGCAATGAGTGTGTTTAGCAGGCGAGGTGGGGAGTGCGAGCATGTGTGTGTGTGTTGGTGTTTATGTGTGTTTGAAAGGAGTTCACACAGGGGCCTGGTGCAGCCAGGATGCCAGAAGAATGGTATCTCTTCCCCTGGGGGGCCAAACAAGGGGTTCAGACACAGGGCACCCACCAAACGCCCGGGGCGGGGACACAAAGGGCACAAAAACACACTGCCCATCACACACACTGCAGTGTCCACTAACTGTCTGTGTCTGTCTGTGTGTCTCTATAAGTGTCAAATACACGCCTTCTGGGATCACACGTGACATGTTTTCAGGGTCTCTTGTCGCAATGTGCTGGATTCCATCAGAATAAACATCTAAAAGGGGAGATCCTAGCAGCCCTTTTCCACTGATGTGTCCTCATGTGTGGCCTCTCACCATGTCAGGGGGCCCCCAGTCAGGCTGGCCCCAGTGGCCCCCTGGCCTGGGGATATATGAACATGGTGGTGTCAGAGACAGGTCACTGGAGGAGGAGAGGGATGAAAGGAGGTTGAAAGGTGAAGAGAGGGAGACGAAGAGCAAAGGGGAAGAGAGGTGGCATTGTGGAACGAACGGACATCAGACTGAGCACTTGTGTTTGTGCAGGCTGAGGTGGTCAGGCTGACATGTACACACACACTCCGGCTTTGACTTACAGTCCACATGTTGACCAGGCGTCGGCACAGGAACGGATCCAGGTTCCAGTGTATGCAGGGCAGACAGGTGATGTAGAAGAGTTCATGCCCCAGGCCTGCTGAGAACAGGAAGAGGAAGTGCAATAACCAGTTCCTCACCTCATACTGAGGCCTGCTGCAGCCCTGCAGAGAATAAACAATGATGAACACAAAATATGATGGGACCAGGTGCGTAAAGATGGCTCCTGGAACGGTATCAGATCAGATTAGATCTACCACCCAACCATGCAGTCACACCCTATTTTGGCTACACACCTTTCACCTTTTTTGCAGCTTTGCATTACATTTCATCATTAATACCAGCCAGCAAGTCAAAATGTATTAGATATCTTTATTCAATGGATTGAGGTAGCACATGAACAAAACATTGATGCAGCAGAGGACGAGACTTTTAATCTTCAGTATGCATCAAGTACCAAAAGCACTGGATCCTCCATTTCCCATAATGCCCTTGGTTGACATCTTTCATTAGACCCCCATCTTTCAAACACCAGGCCTCCAGTTTGTAATGTTTCTGTTATAAATCTGTAGTTTCAGAGGCCAGGCTCAGACAACCCTGATGACATCATTATGACATCATCAGGATTTTCTTTTCTTAGACTTGACAAAGCACTTCCAGAGCCACAGAAGACATTATGCAACTGTTTTACAGGCTGACTACTACTCCTGACGAGTAAGCTTCTTGTTGGCGGAACGTATTGGAGCTTCATGAGCTTTTAAAGAAATTAATAGGTCTATTGCTCTTTGTGGATTAATAAATAAAACAATGTGCATGTTGAACACCACCCTACAGGAGCTCCATTTACTTCACATTATTAAGGAATCCTGAATCCCTAAGCCAGAAAGTAACTCGACTGTGGTCATCTTTGTTAACAGCCTAAATAAAGTGTCTGGCTAAGAAAAGGGAGACAGAAGAATGTAAAGAGGCCACACGGATCTGGTGGCGAACAGCGGACAGAGACACCCAGACAAACGAGAAAAGCCAGCTTTGCATACCTAAACATCTCTGAATATATTTAAATGTTCGTATAAGCAAGTCCTTTAACCTCGTAAGCCTGTTGCGTGTTTAACTATATGTTTCAAGAATTCGATGGCAGTGTAAAATAATGCAAACCACAGCTGTAATCCCAAAACGTTGTCCATTCATTCCTTTTAATCAGTCTCAAGCGTTGTGGGAATCAAAAGCAAATGGGCTTCGTCACTCCAGTGAACGTTTTGGTTTCTATTTTTCATTAAAATGACCTTTTAAGGTTCAATGCATTTAAATATTAAGAGGGTTTTTCGCAGTAAACGACTTACACCAACGGCACATCCATTCTCCTTGCACTGAATGTTTGAATTCTTATCCTGATGGTCCCACGTCACCTTCAGCTGCTCACGTGGTTTATCGGGGTTGACCGGGGTTCCTGTCAGAGTCCTCCCTCGGCTATGATGCGCGGCTTCGACGAGGAAGAGTCCGCATCGTCTCTGGAACCGGGCCACGAGCTCCGGGTCATGCAGGTAAGCCAGGAGCTCCAGCATGTCAAGTGAAAGAGACACAAGCGCAGGAGCAGGATGAGGTGGACTGTCTGAGAAGGAGAGATAATGGAAGGTGATTTGCTCCTGGGCAGGGCACGGAACTCTGTACAGGTGCGGCTGCTGTGCGCCACAGGTGTGCGCAGTGGGGCGGGGCTAGAAGGGGACTGAACCGGTTGTCTGGAGAAGTAATAGGCCTATGTTTGCCCGACCTTTATACTGGGATGGTTCAGATGTTATCACAGAGTATTTACAGCAAGCTGAAGGAAAATGTATTGCATATATCCTGATAGCAGCCTGCTATCATGAATGGATGCTATTAACAGGGCATTTGTGGAGCCTGTAGCTTTGCATTGCTGAAAACTGTAAGCAATGTATAAGGTAGCGTATACTATTCTGTGAGGCCTTCTGCAGTACATGGTCATAATTTTGAACATTTTGGGGCACAAAGCACTAATCTTATTTTCTGCAATTCATTCATTTCAGATCTCATCCCTCTGATTCAGTAACCTGCTGTTATCCTGGCCAAGACCCAGCTGATGTGCTACAACACATGGATATAATAGGACAGACTTTGTATCTATGTGTATGTGTGTGTGGCTGAGAGAGAGATGTAGAGCATCTTGGGATTTGTGTTTTTGTATGATCATTTTTTTATTCAATTCATTACATTTTATTATCTTGTGTTATTTTCATATAATGTGGCCATATGTTTTAGGTGAAATAAGAGATTGTATTATTAAAAGATGACTCTCCATCACCCTAACCATCACCACAGTAATAAAGTTTTAAAATTGGACGATGAAGGCTTTAGGCTCGACGCCATTGCTCCTGTCGTTACAGAGCTGCTATCAATCTCCCGCCAACAGAGATCCAGTGATTGTTTGCCACTTGCTAAAGAAATCTCAAAACAGCAACAGTTAGTGGATGATTCCTGAACAAATGCATATGTAGGTCCACTTGGGGCTCCTCAGTCATCAGTCAAAGTAGTGGTCCTCTGGGTGCCAGATAATAAGAGGATTTATTTATATGTATACCATAAACTCTGCAAATTGGATAATATCCACTCTCAAGTTTCCTGGGATTCTGGTCTGTGAGGCTTCATGTGTATCAAAGGGGATGGTGACAATGTGTGTGACCCCTTAATTCAGAACTTCCCTCTTTTTGTGAAAATGTTGATTGACCACTTTTGTTAATGAACATTTCTCTCTCTCTGTGTTCTCTCTCTCTAGGGCTCAAAAGAACACTTGAATCCACTTTTCACTTGTCATGTCAGCAAGCATGGATATATCAAGCAGGTGATAGAACTTTTAGGGAAATGAACCACATGGCATTTATCATACAGTAATAAGACGTAACAACAATCACGTGTCTTATAGCCGTTTAGCCTCCACCAGCTTGTAACCTCTTGTGAAAAAAGTCAAAACAGGACTAATGTGTTCATCCTTGATATTTGATTTAAGTGTAATCAACTTGTAAATGCAATGAGTAGGCTAAAACTGTCACTAAGAATTTGTAGCTATCAGCTTCAGAAGCAAATCTTGTGCATCAGTTTGAAGAATAGTTCATGTGGTTAGAAATATCTTTTGTGTGTGTGTGTGTGTGTGTTTTAACAGTGACTGACATTGTAGGCTACATAATGCTACTTTTGAAAGTTCATGTGCACACTTCGGAGTAAATGTGCTTGTTGAACTGAGTTAACTTAGTGAGTTTTACAAGATTAGAAAATGTTTTATAGACAACCTGAACGCAGCAATAAAACTTGTATTTGTGGGTTATTTAAAAGTAGGTCTACTATATTGTTGTAATAACAGGTTCTACAAAATGTAGACCTATAATGAAATATTAGTGATGTTCTACAGCACCTACTGAGATGCCTGGAGCCTCCACACTCCAAATGATTCTGACATGATTTACTGAAAAAAACCGGAACTTTAGATCCGCATTAGATCTGCTATTGTTCCGTCCAATCCCTTGTAATGTAAGACAGTGCAGGCCCGGGTTTGATTAGAAGTTGTGCTGGCACATTGTGTGAGTTTAGATTGTCTTTGTTACAGGAAACAGTGAATTGACGCCCCCAGTTGACCAAATTAGTGCATCCTACGGTCTGACATGGTCTACGTAATTGTGATCGAGCATGACTGTCATAGCTGCTCCCTGCGCATACAGAGCACCGAAAACAACAACTACACACACTCTCTCTCTTTAACGGGACTAAGACGACCCCCCCCCCTCCCCTCCCCTCCCACTCCCAGCCCCTGACTCTCCCAGCAGACTCTCTGGATGGATGAGCCCTCGCATCGGAGTCACCACCATTACATCATCGATTCCCACAGCCGACCACGGAATGAGAGCGTTTTAATATTTAACCGGGATCCCGATCATTTGGACCGAGCAGCAGACGCCCCGCTCTCCATAAAGGACGCTGTGGCGACCGTCAGAGCACAAAAACAATGTCTGCGGGGATGATGGCGTTTCAATGAACGGGGAGGAGAGGAGGGGGAGAGGAGGAGAGACGTGCACCGTCATCAGCATCTGTCCGCCAGCTCCCTTTGTGTTCACCGGAGAATGTGAATGGCGAAAGATGACATGGCAGAGGTAGATTTGGCATCAAACGGAGCGGAACCCCCCGGCGAGGCCTCCTCAGCGTTTCCCTACGAGGAGTACGAATGCAAAATCTGCTACAATTATTTCGACCTTGACCGCCGGGCTCCTAAGATCCTTGAGTGCCTGCACACGTTTTGCGAGGAGTGCCTGAACACGCTTCACCTCCGGGAGGAGCGGCCATGGCGCATCAGCTGCCCCGTCTGTCGCCACCGGACTCCGGTGCCCGATTATCGCATACAAAACCTGCCCAACAACACCAAGGTTACGGAGGATTTTCCGCTCTACATTGACTCGGACCCCCTGCCTCAGGACGCTTTGCCGCCGTATCCTCCCCCGCTGCACCCAGCTCTTGTCGCCCTCCGCCGGGAGGAGGCGTCGGGGACGTCCAGCGTCAGCCAGGCGACCCCGTCCACCACCGTGTCCACGGCCACGACCCTCTCCCAGGACTCGGTGCGCTACGACAGCTGTCAGAGCTGCAAGCGAGTGGCGCTGACCACCGGCTGCGTCTGCGTGATCTTCTCCTTTCTGTCCATGCTGGTGTTGCTGTTCATGGGCCTGATCTTTGTGCACAGCCACAGCATTCCTCCCTCGCCGGCGGGACCCATTTGCTTGTCGGTAGCCAGCATCCTGGCCATGTTCTCGGTGGTCGTCACATGGCTCATCTGCTGGCTCAAATACAGACCGGACCATGAGACGGGCCGCTCATCCGCCACCAGCAACTCCCGGAGAAACGCCTGATAGGCTGCTGGCTCTGACTATTGATGGAGGTGTTGTAGGCTACTGTGGGTGTGTGATTATGTACATAATACTGACAACTGATACTCCTGCTCCCTTTACTTTTTCTAGGAACCAATCTCGTCCAAAATGGCCTTTTATGAGTACAGCAAACACCCAAAGGCCTTCGTGTTGTTTGGAGCAATAGGCCGACATGATCCTTGATAATCTTTTCCTTAAGTCATGCACTTGAATTTACAGTAGGCCCAGTTGACTGGGCGTCTTGATGAGTGGACTTGCCCAAGACTTAGACCCCTGGTGTTGGTCTAAGCTGTGGTTGGTTTGATGACTGAATGTGAAGTGCTTATTTCCAGGGTTTGATCTCCTCCCCACCCTATCCTGGTAAATAATATGCATATCCCACTATGCCACTCACTGTATGATAACTGTTCATGATGATTCACTCTTATATCTCAACAAAGCACTATTGTATTGTATAGATATTTTGCAATGTTCCCTTCTGAGTTTTCAGGTGATGGATTTTGGTTTTGATGGAGGCCTGTATGTTTATGAGACATCTCCAAAATGTCATTCCGTTACAAAGAAGTCGTGTCCACAATCCAAACTGTAAATAGTCCACAGAGAAGTGGTGAGTGGTACAGGATAGATGTGATCAGCCTTCCTAATCCTTGTGCTCTAACTTATCCTTACAGGATGGCACTGTCTCCTTTATCACAATGAAAACTGCACCCCTTCCAGGTTTTTCAAATGGATTCAAGGTGAGAGCTTGTGATTTTGACCCAGTGTTTGGCTACTTTTGTGCATGTTAGGCTCTTAAAAGGTCAAGGCTTTCTGTTTTTACCTTTTTTTAACAGAAGGGACATTGTGTTTCCTGACTCGTGTGCCTCACCTTGTTGCTGAACGAAGCAAAACTTCACTGTAATCATGATCAAAATCATGCACGGGCCTCCTGTCACACACAGCGTCCAGCTGGGGTGTCGGCAGGGATTTCCTCTTTCTGTCACATCACTCACACATCGGAAGTTGAAAACAGGGTTTCCAACACAGAGCTGCCTCCCAAATCGGCACCTTTTTATACTTTATATATAAGTGTGGGTCTTTGCATCTGGCTTTGAAGAAAGGTCGGAATAGATACCGGGGACTATAAGTACGTGTTAAACAGGTACAATCCAGGCTAAAGTCCACCTTCAGCTGCTTCCATGTTCAAGTTCACTCCTCTTCTTCCTTCAAAGCCACATGTGAGAATCTAAAGGATCTGTTACAAGTTATAAAAGGATAGTTTTGGTGTCACTCTGGTTCCTCTGAGATTGTCAGGAGTCATAAGTACCTCTGGAAACTTAAAGAGCCCCATGAGCTGTGAGGCTGAGATTAGAAAGAGGCATATGAGAAAGAAAAAATCACTGCAGTATGGGCCGAGAAAGTTTGTATTATATCAGTGCCTGCACTAACACAATGCAAATCTTTCATTTTGCTAAACCTAAACTTAATATAATTCGGTTGATGGGGCTTTTTCCCCTCAGAAATACACTGGGTCTGTATCAAAACAGAAACACTGAATTCACTTTTCAGTGAAATCAGCTTCAGACAACACAGCTGACTTCTTATTATGAATATTACTGTGAACCGTTGGTAAATTCTGTGTATGTAATTGTTGCTACAATCTATACAAATATTTATTTATAATTCTTGAATATGGCAAAAAGTGATACCTTATCTGTGGTGCAGTGTAAGACCCTCATATTGACAAACGTGTGATGGTCCATGAAGCATGTGTATTGCACTCCCGTGTTATGTTCTGGCTCTCTGACCTTCTTGTCAGCATTTAGTATAGAATTCGGAGATGATTTGGACACCAAAGTGGTTTAATGGAAGCATTTAATGCCCTTGCACACTCATGGTGTCCCTACCTCACTGCACGGGGGAAAAGCAAAAAAAAAAAAAAAAAACAGTTCCAACATGATTCTTGAACCTGTCTGATTCCCATGCTTGCTTCAATCATCCTGCTCAACCTTTTCCCAACTTTCTGATGATGCACTTTCACCCTCTTATTTGACACAAGTAACGGGGTCTACCTTTGACAAATGTAAGCATATTGTATTTATTTCAGAGGACCTAGAAAATGTTGTTGGTTTTTATGAGAATCTGTGGTTGTTGTTAAAGTACCCAACGTATTTGCACAGAGAAATGTTCATTATGTGCTGTTTTACATACATAAACACATTTCAGTAATAAAGGAAACACGACTATCCATTGCAATCATTCCTTGTCTTTGTACAGTGAAGCCAACAGCTCTTGTTGCTGTGCATCAAATATGCCCCCTACTGGAAGACAAACGATGCTACATGCTATAAAAATAGAGATACTACCCCTCTGTGTCAACTGTCATTTCTCATGTAGGTCTAGTTGTGTAAACTTCTGGTGGCTAAAACTTGATTAAAAGTAAATACATTTTTCAATATGGGCTGGATGCTCATGTGCGGTTAATATCACAGACTGAGATTTTTCACACGTTTACCTGTTCATACTAAAAGGCTCCTTTTAGTTGATATAAATTAAGCCATTCAGCAACAAGATTTCCCCCTCATAAACAAACAGAGTAGATAAAAACCAATGTTGACCAATCACCATCCAATTACAGGTTACTATTTAGGACATGCATACTTTACATCATGCATTAACCAAAAGGTTCATGCCCCATAAATTCAGGCTGTCACACAGGCTATTGCCTTAAATAATACACCTCCCTCCTCTCTTTCATATTCTCAGCACCATGTAAACAAGTCTCTGTTCACTGATTGGTCAAATCAGTGCAGCAGCACAACACTGCAGCCTATTGTATCGGTCAGCTTCAGTTACACTGATTACTGAAAAATAGTTGAGGCAAGGCAAATGTGTATTTACAAATTAGCCATGACAACAAACAAAACCAGACGACATGCTTTTGTAAGGATGCTGCCTGGGTTAATGAATGTAGACATTTAGCTCTGTGTATACTATCACCTTTTTAACTCGACATTTCCATTCACTGTCCTCGCGCCACATAGCGTGACGTTGTCAGTCAACAACAATAGCATGCTTATAGCCTAGCTCACTACTCTTAGCCTACTAATGTATGTTTTTCCTTGTTTTGTATTCCCACATGTCAGTCTTACGTTGCTTATTCACTTTTGAGTAAAACATTAAAACTGTTAAAGGCTTTGAAACACTTTCAAACATTTAAAGTGTGTCAGGAGACAGTAAATCATACTTCTAACTATATAATAAATACGTTTGAGTAGCCTATTTCAAACGATATTAAACTATAAGTATATAAACAGTGGTCCTACTGTAAGTATAGGCTACTTACAGTTCAGTAATGAGGTAGTCTTACTTGTTATTTTACTTGAATATTTCCATTTTATTCGACTTTATAGGCCTACTTCTACACTACACGTCAGAGGGAAATATTGTACTTTTTAGTCAACTACATTTATTTCACAGCTATAGTTAGACTACTACTTTTCCGATTTAGATTTTTTCTAAAAACATATGATCAGTTCATGAATATGCATTGTTACAGATTAAACTGTCCAGCAGTGTATAAAGTTATTAAACCTAGCTCCTAAATTTATTGATCTGTAATAATATTCCAATAATATAATTATGATAAATATAACTACTTGAATGGGGCCATTTTACATAATAGCCTACTTTTACTTTTGATACTTAAAGTAGGCTACATTTTGCTCCCATTTCTTATGTACAGTTACTTAAGTAAAATTTTGAATGCAGGATTGTAATGGAGTATTTGTCATTGTGGTATTGTTACTTTAGAAAACTGAATTGAATTTAGGTAAAAGATCTCAATACTTCTTCCACGCCTGAATATAAACTATATTAACTTATAAGAATGTTTACCATTGAGATAAAGCACACAATATTCAGCACAATAACGTCATTGCATATTCACTGGTCTATTAGATAATATTAAAGTGATTTTAAAAATACAATAAAGTATATAAGATCACTCTCCTGTCTGTAGACTCACTGTAAGTCATAATATAAATGATTATACAATTATTTAATTGACATTGCCCTATTGTAGCCCTCTTTCTTTGTGTGTTATTACCGTTATAGGGTGAAATGGAGACTAATTGATTTGACAAAATGTGTTGTTTGAATGCCCTCCACGCAGAGCACGTGATGCAACTAATTTATTTCTCATCAAGCGAGGTTTCTGACTTTGAATTTCATCCCCGGTAATGGATTGGACACGGAGATTCAGTGTCGCTTTTAAAGAAAGAGCCGAGGTATGCATCATGACTTTTTCTGTTTTCCATTTGCCCTGTCTGTTTTGTCTTTTTTTCTTCTTCTTCTTCTTGGCTGAAATATCCAATTTCAATACGATCACTGACACTCCCAAATCGTCACGTTCGTCGGCGTAAAGACTGATGGTTTCTTCCTTTCAGGGATAAGTCAGTACAAATGCGAGAAACACAAACAAATATTAAGTATAACTAACTGCTTATACAGCCAAGCAGTTCACCCTTAAATGTATTCTGTTATGAAAACATGTCCACGTGTTAACAGTGCCCTATTCATTTATTTGCCTAAAGCCTGTAAAATCCCCTGATAGCCTACCACTCATTTGATAATAATTTGGCCTGAATGTGACCCAAATAATTATCAACTTCAGTACAGTATTGAAACCATTCTTCAAAGCATTTCTGGTTTATTACAAATGTAAAATCAGTCAAAGACAAACTCACATTTCCCCTCTCTTTGAAGCCATGTTATGACAACTTCCATTATTCATTCATTTCTAGGCCTGATAATAATCTTCCTGAAGATAATGACATCCTCCTTAGCAGGTGAAAGACCCCCCGTTAGCCCTGCTTATTTTAAACCCAGCGTCCACCCATTGTCCACACGCGTTTTTGACAGAAAAGTCAACATTTGAAGTGCGTTTTTTTTCCCAAAGAGGCGAATGTTAATTGAAACCTACTTAGCCTGTGGGATATCTCTTCCCTGCGTAAATTATAAGGTGAATGACAGGGACTCAGGTGGGGCCCCCCCGTCGGGCCCCCGTTATTGCTCCGTAGCCCATAGGTGAGTGGGTTGAGACATGAAAGGACTGATTAGGTGCTGGGGGTGCTTTTCAGCTTTAGTTTTGCATGAGTCCCGCGAAAATTTCAGGGCTTTCCTTGCAGGCGTTGAACAGAGGCACGGATCATACTTCCAGCTGCACTCTCATCCACGGAATATTTTTCCACGTAGGAATGGGTCTCATATTTGATCGTAAATAGATATATATCAGTTTCCTTTATTGTCTTGGATACTGTACCTTGATTGCCTATAGATACATGAGGTAAAACACCTGATCGGAGTGAGGAAGAGTTGACCCAGCTGCTGCTCTGCCAGGTGTCCGAAAACAAGAATTAAATGAAATGAATCAATTAGTCCAAACATCTTTTCAAAATGTTCTGCTTCTTGTGCATCGGCGCAAAGGATAAACTTTGATGTTAAAATGGTGAGGACGGGGGTGCCTGTCTTCGGATGATGGACAGTGAAGTAAAACGAGCTTTTGTCTGATTTCAAAGCTCAGGAGCGGAACCTTTGCTCCAGTGATTGATTAGGGACTAAAGGATGCTGTGACCCACAATACTCAGCGCCCAAAAGAGAGAGGGCCCATAGCTGAACTTTAAAAGAAACAACTCTCTCTGTTCTTTTCTTTTTGAGAGGGGATAATATTGATTATTAGATATTTGGGGATAAAAATACACCCACTTCTCTCAGTGGCACAGAGCTAGACTGGCTTTATGGCCGCCCAGGCGTCGTATCCTGCTGTGGCGCACGTCCCCCTTCAGACTGTTCTCGGCTGGCTGGTGCTCAGTCTGAAAACCACAATAAATTCCTGGAGTTGCACACACTTTAGCACCATTTGTGTCATATATGAGGCCATGGGGTGGAAACAAATTAGGGGTCGTGTGCGATAGCATGCTTTAAACAGTTTGCAGGTGATAGGCTATTACGGACAGAGGTGACAAAATTAGGAAACGAGGAATCTCAGTGGTGTGTCTTTTTTTTGTCTTATCAGTTATGCGTAAAGATCTGCAAAGGCAAAAGTCGCAAGTTTGGGCTTTGCCTCATTGGGCTACCGTATTGTTGAATTAGTCCAGAATCCATGCAGGTTTGGTTTTGGTTTTACAATTACATCTGAGAGCTGAGATGAAGCAAAACTCAATAGAAAGTCATGTTGGGAACATTGGGCTGTGTGCATAGTACAATGGCCTATATGTGAAATAAACTAAACATTAAGAGCTTGTCAGTCATCACTGAATTTGGTCGAGAAAACGTAGCTGGAAGTTTTGGTGTCAAATTATAGATGAATAGATGGAGCGTTGTCAATGAAGTAAAATATAATGCGACAAAATAATCCCAATGCAATGCAAACATCAACCCAGCAATATAATTATTACTCTAAATGTTCAGGTTTTGTGGGACTGAGACTCTTACTTTTGTTGTTGTTATTCTTATATTATTTTGAGGCTGTGCTTAGTGCTGGTGCTGTGTTGGACTGAAAGTGTTTTATAATATTTTGTCCACCTCCTCTAAAGACGCAATATCAAGCAAAAGTTATAGAAATGTATTTATTGTTTGTTGCATTACATTGTATTACACTGTTGGGTTTCTGTTAGTCCGTGCATGTCAGTAGTCTATGTAGTAAGCTTTACATAGGTATGATCTATCCTTTATTATTTTTTAAGATTAGAATAGAGGGGAAAGATGATTAATCATCAGTAATTTACTGGAAAATTTTCACATCAGGACCAATCTGTGCGTCTGCGCAAAATAGTTTAGTGACCAACTAATATACCGCATTGACCAAATAATTATACCTCTCAGTCATCATTTATTGCTATTTTCCTCCAAATAGTTCACTCAACACATAAGCAGATTTGGGGAATTTTTGGTGGTTTAACAGTACATGCAGTGACTCTGCCATAGCTTTGGGTTTAATGAATTGACGCCCCTGTCCTGTCCAAGCAGAGACTGTGACAGCGTCTCTGATAGGACGAAAGTTTTCAGCCCCAGCCAATCCTCGCGCCCCGCTACGTACCCGGGTGTACCCTCTCGACCAATCACAGCCGGGAGAGCTGACGGGGGGGAGAGAGGAGCTCCACTACTTTTGACGGTCTCCACTCACTTTGAACCGGTGTCAACAAACAACAACAACAATATTTTCGTCCTGGCTACTCTGCATTGGCAACCACATTTCCAAGAGCTTCAGTGCTGGCTAATAAAACCGAGGAGACTAAGAAACTAACCTTTATTAACATCCAAAAATCCAATTTTCTTCTTTTTTGTCGTCACATTTGACTCCTCAGAGGGTTGTGGCTGTCCCGGGACACTGGTGCTTGGCTGTAGCCCGGGTGCGGCTAACCCCAACCGAGGCTAACCGGGGCTAACCTTCCAGGAAGCTTCCTCACAGGCGAAAAAGGCGATTTCAACGGCGTCCTCCTGCTGCAAGCTCGGTGTTGGAGCAGCAGCCTCCCCGTTAGGAGGAGGAATCTGTAGTCACTGGGGTGGTGGAGGTATGACTGCGTTGGCGGGGTCAATACCCAGGATGATGCGACCCACGCTGGCTCAGAACTACCCCCGCAGTGGCTTCCCACTGGAAGGTAAAGCATCGCATTGCCAAAGGGAAGGTTACAGCCCTGGATGTTGACGGAAGATATTTGGGTTTCGGTGCTAGTTAGTCAAACGTCACTATTGCTTTTATGTAGCCATAGACCTGTCATTCAGTCTGTCCCAAACCTCTGCTTAGAAACACAAACTTTGTACAGTTATAGGACCTAAAATCTTAAAGAATTACATCCTACTTGACTGGTAGCTGAACTGACTTATTTGCTAATGTATTCATTATTTTTATCGCTACTTCGGAAGCTTATTTTACTGTTTTTTTCCTCACACAATTAAAGGTATAATTTTAGCAACTTTTAGCAAACTTGTTTGTAGGCTAGACCTATATGAAATAATTAGGCAATTAACATTATATTTTGTATTTTCATAAATAATTTAAATGTTTCAATGGGATAATTTTCTAACTTTATATCTATAAGTTATTGCGTTTGATAAGCATAACATGTACTGTCATCTGTTTCTGGAGCAGTTATACAACTGCTGCTTCATTCTATAATATATTTTCAGTTGCATTTGAGGTCAGTTAAAACTTAGCAGCAGCCTATAACGACATGCACTGGATCACTTTGGTGACAAGCTCCTCTCATATTTTGATTAAATAGTGTCTACCCCGTTGGGTCAAGGCCGAGTGAACCAGCTCGGAGGGGTTTTCATAAATGGCAGACCTTTGCCCAACCACATCCGACATAAAATCGTGGAGATGGCCCACCACGGCATCAGGCCGTGTGTCATCTCCCGACAGCTCCGGGTCTCCCACGGCTGCGTGTCCAAAATCCTGTGCCGGTACCAGGAGACGGGCTCCATCAGACCCGGGGCCATCGGTGGCAGCAAACCCAAGGTATGAACCAGAGGACGCAGATCAGAGGCTTTTAGAATTTAGAAATAATTTTGATATAAATATTTCATACATTGAATGCTTAACTCTTAACAGAAAATATGAACTTGTTGATTTTTAAGCTATAGCCTATAAAGGCAACACATGCATTGTGCCCCAAGGGCCACAACGAAGTGAATAAACACTGCGACTTTTCTGACCTTTGAAGCAGGGAACAACGCCGGACGTAGAGAAGAGAATAGAAGAATACAAGCGGGAAAACCCGGGTATGTTTAGCTGGGAGATTCGGGATAAATTACTGAAGGATGGGATATGTGACCGCAACAACGTTCCTTCAGGTAAAAGAGGGCAGAAATGAATGAATTTACATTTTTTTTTCATTATTAATATTATATATTTTATCAGTTTTTCCCCCACGTGGACTTCATCCTTTATATTCTATTTTTTTTAACTTCCACCACAACAAGTTATCATACTCTTTCTCGAAAATGTTTAAAAAAAAAAAAAAAAAAAAAGGAGTAGCCTAATAAGAACTTCCCCCCTTTAACAAATCTGACAAATCTACTGTTTCTTTCAGTTGTTTTAATTTTTATAGAATTTTGACAAATATTCAACCCTTATTTATTTCAAATGAATGGCCTATTTTAATGTAGTGCCGAAAATTACTTTGTGAGTATCACTGTTTTAAAAATTTTTTATATTAGGCTACTTTTTCATTTTTGTAATTTCCGCTTTTGAACGAACTTTTTACAGTGAGCTCCATCAGTCGCATCATGCGGAGTAAGTTCGGGGGGAAAGGCGATGAAGAGGAGGATGAAGATGAAATCGAGAAGAAAGAGTTGGAGGAGAGCGACCGGAGGGCCAAGCACAGCATTGAAGGCATCTTAGGAGACAGATGTGAGTGAACTGCTCGAGTTATTGTGGCTGATGTAGAAGAAAATAGTTGGCACTCATAACTTTAGCTGGGGTTATCTTTTTCACATCAGTGACCCCACACACATTAGAGCCTGGTGGAATCCTGTTTGACCAGATATCATCTCAGTGAATCCATATGGGAAGATTTTTAATTTAGTATTCAATTGCCCATTGTCTATTTAAGCTGTGCTTTTGGAAATATAAGTATAGTGAAAGCTTATAAAAATATTTATTAGCCTATATTCTTTAATTGGGATCATTTCCAGTGAATTTTGCAGAGTAATCTCCTCAAGAAATCTGTGAAACACTATTCAGTCTCCACACCTCCAACCTGTTGATTGCTTTTGAGCATGGTGTAAAGGAGAATGGTTTTGTTTAGTCGTATAACTAGCCTCCATGTGAAGTTTTAGCATGCTGTAAAGTTGTTGGATGGGGGTGGAGAGTGCATGTCGTCCTTTGTTAGGAATTCTTTATCGACCATATCTCTCCGGCTAACGCATTTCCCATGAGGCCGTATACCGTAAATCAAACAGCAGGTGATGGCTCTGTACGGGAAAGGAGTGTGCAGTTGGTGTGTGTTTAAGTGTGTGTGTGTATGTGTGTATATGTTCAGCAGTGGTTTAAAAGCAGCGTGAATGAATAGCCATGTTACATTAGGTCTGCATAGTAGGATGCACAGATATTTTAAATATATATATAATATATTATATTTTAAAATATATTTTATTCTTGTGGATTAGCAAATTACAAAGACAATCCGCCCACAGCCTTAAATAATAATGCTTACAGAGTTCACTTGTTTGTTTATATGTATTTATATGTTTTGGCTTTGTTTTAGGCAACAAATTCATTTTTATTAATGCTTGAAACGGCAGCGTCCACTGTAAGAAGTGACCACCTGCACAAGCTAGATTCACATTTAGTCGACAAATCCTATTTTTTTTATTAAACAAGTGAAAATAATTCAAATGACTTAGATAAGTTGTTTTCAATGCATTTTAAGTTGTTTGAGGTCTTTTCTAGTGGATTTGGACGAGGTCGAATAGACTGATCCCAAACCAAGTTTTTCAAAGTGATTTGTGGGAACAAGTGGGATCGTCTCATTCCATCAGAAAATGTATTCCTATTTGAGAAAAATACAAATACTCTTTTAAAGATGGACGTTTTACAGTGTAGGTCCAAGCCAATTTTTCTTTTTTTGGGGGGGTGAAAACTGTGTAAAGTGGCACCGGATGTGTTGCAGGCCAAGGAATAAAACAGGACATATTTTCTTCATTTCTCTCATTGCAGTTTCACAGACAGTAGCCTAATTGGATATATGAGAGCAGTTTTGGGCTCTCTATACATTAGGGTCTATTTAGCCTATTTTGAATGTCATTACGTTTTGCTCGTCACGCTCGGCTACTCGTTTAATTTGGCACTTTCCAAATTATTACAACTTCCGCGTTTTCTTTAAAAATCTGGATAACAGTTTTCTCGCCGGCCGGTGAGTTTGTGTCTTTGCAGAAACCAAACTGTGCTGATAATGTGCCTGACATCCTTTACTTGATTAAATCTATTTAAACATGTTTCTTTTCACCTTGGAAAATTGAATTATACTTTTCAGCCTAGCTCGTGTGTGACAGCTAGATGGACATGGGGCAGGGTAATTCCGGGGAATAAAAACACTGGAGGTGATACTTTCACAATTCACCCTCAGTCTAATTTTAGAGCTGGCGATATTGTAACTAACAGTTGGAAATGCCTACTAAATAGTTCACGTTTTAACACTTAAGCTAGTCACTAATGATCTATCACCGTCCACCTCAAGCACCAGAGACTAAACAGCCCCCAAAATGAGTTGTTCAAATGTGTGTTCAGCAGTTTCCATCCCTTCTCTTTCCACTTTTTAAACAGTTTAAATGTCAACATTTAGCCACCATTTCCCCGTTTGCTCTCTCTTCGTCCCCGCATCAGTCAAATAGGGGAGGAGAGATAAAGGACTGTGTCCGAGGAGACAAAATGTCCCCCAGATGAGTTGATCAAACATTTGTTCAACGGTTTCCAACTCCTCACAAAGACACGCCTCGCGCGCACAACGGGACGCTCAGGGATGAACTTGGGAGACAAAGGCGCGAGAGTCTATTTGGGGCTCACGCTTGGGCTGCGCGCGGACAAAAGGCCAGCTTGGAAACAGCTTTGGCCGCCGCTAAAGAAGAAGGCAACCTGTTTATAATTCAGCCAGAGAAAAAGAAAGGGAGAGGAGAGCTTCTCCACAGAAAAGCCCGACAAAACACACTATGAGGCCGCAATGAAGGATGAATTATTCAGGGAGCGCTCCGGCACGGTTTAGAGGGCCCGTTCACCGAGAGAAAATGGCCGTTTTCACCTACAAAATGTTTCCTTTTGGGGTCGGCTAAAGAAGCCGACTGCCATTCAGAATGACAATTGAGGCCTCTGAAATCCACACACGTATTGCCCAAGGATGAGTGCTCGCCCCCAAAACCTGCGCACACGCTGTTGCACACGTGTACGCGCACAAATACGCATGAAACGCTCATCCCCGATTTAAGATGTGCCATTTTCAAAGTAACAAAATGTGGGACGCAATATGTGCACACACATTTGAGAGGAAGAGAAAGTACAAAAAAAGAAACATTTCGAGTCGCCAACACAAGCTATAATTTAGAGTCTCTGCTGGGTCTTTACATACTTTACAAAGTTACATTTTGCGGAGTTTATTTGTTTTTTTCTGACATGAGTAAACTTTGAACAGCTTTTGCATTTGTAATGTCAGTGCTTTAAAACGGAATAGACAACATTGTGCGATTTAACAGCTTCTGATGAAGCTTCTGTGTTTGTGATAATATTCAGACTGTAATTGGTCAACTAAACCTTCTCCGAAGGATGACGCTAATAACACTGAGACGTCTCCAGCCTGTAACTCATGATCTATTATTGATTCTTTGATGAGTCCCGGCCTTGTCCCCTTGAACATTAATAATGTCCTCTAAATGATGTCGATATTGTGCTATGTCACATTTAATGACGGAGGGAGTGTATTAAAGAGTGTTTTCACTGAATGGGGACCAATGTTCTCCCCGGAGAGCCCCGATCTGGCCCGGAGCGCAGCTTCACAATGGGGCCCCCGGCCACCCGTCCTGCGCTGCGCACAACTCCGAAAACTCAGCGCCCCCTTCTTCACCACTTGCTCCCCAAATCTCTTCAAGCAGATTAAATCGACTCTTTTATTTCATCTCACTTTCATCTGGAGAGCAGCACCGCCCCTCTCCCTCTGTTTCCTACTCCGTCTCTCTGTTTCTCTCAGCCTGCGGCGCACAGCTCGTTTCATATCTGGGCTCCATCCTGCGAGGCGCACAAAGCGAAGTCAGTCCGGTTCCATAAAGTTTCTAATTAAGTTATAAATATATTTTGTTACAATTTCAAAATGTCATGCCTAAATATTCATTGCAGTAACTGCATCTGATTAGCAGCAAAGCCTCATTTCAATATTTTTCATTTGTTAAATTGGCCACCACTTTCATCTTTATAAGCTGCCTGTTTTACAACAAAACATATTTGTTGTGACTTTTCCATACAAGATAGCTTGAGTTAATACAGCCTATATTAACAGCAAATGAAATAACACCAAACTATCAAGACAATACCAGCACATTTTATACCTTGATGAATAAAAAAATATGCAAACCCAAACTTTAAGCCTGTTTTTCAATTACCTGTTGGCTGCTTTTCTGATTAGCAGCAGCTTTTTTGAATGATGGCTTTAGATCATTAATATTTGCAGTTATATGATCAAAGTTGAGAGTTTAAAGATATTTTATAAAAGGCACTACACCATGTGTATACAGCCTGTTGCTCAATTAGCTAAATATTGAATGATTAAAATGTAATCTAAATGCTTATCTTTTGACATATAAATATAAAGTAAACAACATTTTCTTCAAATTCCCATACCTTAAGTAAAACTGTTAAAACAGAAAGAAATTCATACACAAAAATCCCCACCCCCTCTCCATTTTCCATCAAATATTTATATATTTGGCAGTAAGGTTGGCCCTGCAGGCCTGTTGCTGGGCTGTACCAAACTCCCAGCCTCATAGTAATTAACCCTGGAGACAAAGTTAATGATTAAAACAGTCATGGTGTCCCCGCCTCCTCCCTCCTCCTGTTTCACATTTTCACAGTGTATCTTTTAGAGTCCATACTTCGTTAGGTGAAATTAGCCAGATAATACAGAGGAGCCTTGTTGAGGGCCAATACATTTCCATTTAGGCCAGCCGCATGTGTGCGCACACATACACACACACACACACACACACACACACACACACACACACACACACACACACACACACACACACACACACATACACACACATTCTGCTCTGCAATGCAAACAGTCAAAGGGATAACTTTATTTGGTGAAAGGGGATCCTGGAAAGGGCTAATTGAATAAGCCCGGGATCTTTGAAAAACCCCTACCATGGTGAGCGCAGTCATCATGTCATAATTAGGTTTATTGAGGCGCATTCCTTCAATCTGCCTCCATTCCCCTGGGCTCATTGTATCCAGGACCCAGGCCAATGGCCGGGGGACAAAAGGGAACCGTGAGCAGACAATACATGAAAGAGCCATAAAGATTTAGCTGGCTTTGTCACAGAAACGGAGTAGGACTTTGTTTGTGTAAATAATGCGAGTGAATGAAGAACTCGGGTTTCTCTGCCACTCGGGGTGAAGGATGGTGTGCTGCAAAAGTAATATGTGGGCACACACTGGATCAGTGCCAGGGCAGAGGAGAGGAGAAGAGGAAAGAGAGGAGTGATAGGAAGAAGCCAGGGAGCAGAGGCGGAGGCAGAGGATGGGCTGAGAGCACAGAAGGTGCAGTGTGTTTAGTGTGTGATGATGGTGTTTCCAGAGGCATTTGAGAAGAGACTGACTACATCAGCTGTTTGCAGTTGTTATCTTAGGGTCAGTGACACCGTGAGCACTCAGACTGTAAAGTGTTCACTGATAAAACACATTTTTCCAAGATAAAAAATGACTTTGTAACATAATTTCCAGTTTTTGCATACTAAATGAATGATCAATGACTTCAGTTGTTTTCATCTTCTCATTTACGGTGGCCTTTAAGGCAGAACTCAACTGTAGACAGCAAAGTCAACAATCGCAAAAGATGTTTTTGAACCCACAGAGTGAACTTTTCACAATATTAAACATGCTATTTTGTTTTAATTATTTCAGTAAGCTGTAAAGCTGAAACTATTGGTCAATTAATTGATTAGTCGATCGTCAGAAAAATAAAAGCTAACTATTTTGCTAATGGATTAATCGTTTAGGTAATTTTTAAAGCAAATATACCCCAAATCCTCTGGCTTTAGCTTCTCCAGTGTGAAGATATCTTTGGCTTTTGGACTGTTGGTCAAAACAAGACAGATGGCGACACCATTTTTACCATTTTCTAACATTTTATAGACCAAACGATGTATCTAATAATCAAGAAAATACTCAGCAGACTTACAGATAATGAAAATAATGGTTAGTTGTAGCCTTAATAAGTTGCCAGTTGCTGTTTTTGTCTCATCAAATCCGACAAAGACAGAACCTATAAGGTCTCAATGGATCTTATAATAGCTATTGGCTATTACTGGCCTGAGCCAAGTGTCTGGTGAAGAGGGCTCTGTCTGTCCGTTGAAAGAATGAATGTGTCACTCAGTGAGTCCCTGGGCATGAGGGCAAAGGGGGGCACGAGGGCCAAGTGGCGAGCACCAAATCACTCTCCTCTACCCTGAGGCTCTCTCTGTCTCTCTGCCCCTCTCTCCTCATCCCGCACTCCTCCCTCTCTCGTGAGTTTTTTCTAATAAGCCCATGCATGATGACTATTCAAGCATGAAAACATAGTTATCTGCAAATGAATGGCTGCTCTATGCTTCATTAAAGCCTCTTTTTCCTTTCACACTCTTATTGTGACCCTCTGATATCAATTCAAAGGGCAATTAATGAATGCACACCAACTTTGAAGTCAGGGTGATTTCTGAGAGGGAGGGGGCTTGTGTGTGCGTGTGTGTGTGTAGGGGGGAGGGGGTATTTGGGGTATTCCCCCTTCAAGACCCGCTGTAGTGCCCCAGCCTTCACCCGTGATGGACTAGCCACATTGAGCTGAGAGTGAGCGAGCCCCAAAGACGGTTTGAAGAGAGTGAAAGAGTGAAAAGGCCCAGCGAAGGTCAAGTAGAATGGCTTGCCTTAGAATAAGGCCCCTCTTTATCTGCTGCAAGTATGCACTATAGGCACAACAGCTGGGGGGGGGGGGTTGTTTTTTAATGTGCATGAGTGTGTTTGTGTGTGTGTTTCTGAGAAAGTAAAGAAGAATGTGAGTGCGTGTTTTCCTCTCATGCATCTGTCTGTGTGTTTGTGAGCATGGTTGTTTTTAATGTGTGTGTGTGTGTATCGGGGGGGGGGGGGGTTAGGGTTGAGTGTCAAAGTTTGCAGAGGCCAGCCAGAGGCCAGTAAATGCAGCATCTATGCTGCCGATGGGGGGACAGGCAGCTGTCAATCACCTGGCTGATGAAGCCTGACTTTCATTCAGAGCTTTGTTAACTAATTAGCCCAGAAGCCTTTGTGTCGCGTCTGGAAAGAGGCTTAAAATGTGTGTTTATGCTGTAGTCATGCCATGTGGGAATATCTTTTGTAGTAACTGATGTGCACGCTCTCGAACTTGAAGGAATCAGGATGACTCGGAATTGTGGTTTCTGATAGATTTGTCTTTCACACTTCACCGTATTAATCTTCGAGCTTTACAGCGCAAGTTACAAAATGCAGTGTGTGATGAAAATAATCAATTTTGTTCGGGTTTTTTTTAAATGAATGTACTGCTCTGTGGAACTTGATTACAGGTATTTCCTTGTTCAAATAGGGATTCACTGCCAAACCAGGAGTTCCTTAGTAATATTTACCATCTGAAAGTTGAGGTAAAAAGTAGGAAACTCAGATCTACCCTCACCCATATAACATGAATGCAGCATTATACAGCACATTACTGCTATTCTAAATGTCTCACTAGATCTTATTATACTGCATTTTTTTGGTTAAAATTTCATAAATTAAATTGCACTGGATCAAATTCCTTACTTTTCAATGCCTTACTTTGTTGAAGCATGACCAGGGGAAAGTAACTACAGTTGTATGTGCTTATGGATTACTTTTGTGTTGTTGATGATGGCCTTGAAAATGTTCTCCTATGAAAGATTAATAGCTGCTGTAGTCAGTAGGGGCAGCCTGACAGCAGAATTAAGAGAGATGAAACCGTCAAACATCCTCCTTGTCAACTATAAAAAGTGAGAATGACAGTTAACCATGCTTAACGGCTCACCTTGTTGGATTTCGACAAGTTCCCCACTGACTGGAGCCGTGAGTCATCTCCAGAGTTAAAAGACAGAGAAGAACCACAGGGTCACAGGGCCTCGGAGGGTCACTCTCCCCCAGCGCTGAACAGGAAACAGGGTTAGAAACACATTTAGCTACAAATGACAGGTAACCATTTCCTTATACCCTACATCCTCAACGACTCCCATAATTCTTTGCTGACAGCATCAGACTCCTCCATCCCCTTTGTCATGTCATTTTTTGGTAGCAAAAAAGGCTGTGATTGACGACATCATTGCTCACATCATTTTTTTTTATGTGTGTAATCACAATCCCATGCTAAAGAAAAAACACAACACACACACATGCACACACAGCTCTGGTACACTCTCATTTACAGGGCAGCTGTGAAGGTTGAAACTCCTGCTCAGCAAGTCAAGTGAGTTGCCCCCCCCCCCTCCCACCCCCATCACACACACACACACACACACACACACACACACACACACACACACATGCAAACAAACACACGTACACACACCATCTTTTTCTTAACCCAGCAGAAAGAGTCACAGATGGGTCCATAAGCTGTCAGTAAAGCCATTATCCGGCCCAGCATCTGCCTGTCTTGACTTCTATATACTGTTTAATGCAGTCGGCCAGTCACTTAGTCCCCCGGCTCCTGAATAGGAGCAGCATGGTCGGCCCGCCCAAATAAATGCTGCGTTTGTCTCCTCTGCCTTTTGTTTTGTGTTTTTTTGAGTGGGGTAGGTGGAGAGAAGGGAGGTGGTGGGGGGGCGACGTGTCAGAGGCTCAATTTACCCTCACTATTAACCAAAGCCCCAGAAGAGTTACTGGGATGTCCGAAGAGGGGTATAAATAGTCCACATATGGTCAGTCAATTCCCCCAAGTCCCAAAATCCAAGTTTGACACACACCCTTTCACGCCCTCTCTATCTGTCTCTCACACACACACACACATGCATACATGCTCAATGCATACTGTCTCATGTCTCAGTGGACATATTTAAGCCTTTGTGTCCCCATCCGACCCCCCCACCCCCTAAAAAAAATCAGCAAAGCCGAAGTCTTTCCAACAGTCTGTTTCAGCTAAATCCTCTATTCTCCTCCTTCTTCTCCTCCTCGTTTTTCTCTTCCCTGGGATGGCGTTGCACGGCAGGATCCATTTTGGGCTTTCTTGGCTCCGGAGAGGTTGTTTTGGCTCGGAGTCCCACGCACTGTGTGCCTCTCAGGGCCTCAGTTTGGTTAAATTAAACAGTTTTCTTTTCTCCTCTAACCCCTTCCACCCACCCCCTCCAACTGCTCCTCTCTTATTTTGCAGCTTAATGCTCCTCGGCTCCCGGGCGATCTTGCCGAGGCTGCTTTTCCAGGCCTTCTCCTCCTCAGATAATTTTACCCTTTTAAGGTTCCTATTTTCTCATATTTCGATGAACTGACAAGAGCCAGTACCATGTATACAACCCCCCCTGCTCCTTTAAGCTGAGGTGGAGCAAAAGTATACACAGAGAATTCTAATGTTTACAGGGGCTATAAATACAGCATTTTAAGATATAGCATATGTATACAGGCGGGGAGCGATATGACGGTTAGAGTGGATAATTTGATTGGCCAAGGCTATTTGACGGTGCCAAATCGATGTGATCAGATTTTAGGGATAGCGAGGCGATGACGGCAAACGGGGCACTCTGAAACCACAGGTTTACAAGGTTGGAAAAGATCTGGACAGCAGGGGAAAGGTTTCAACCTCTTCTCTCTCCCGTCTACTCTTCTCTCTTCTCCTCTTTGTCTCAGTAAGAGAGGTAATATATATCCCGATGCTGATTTGGCATTATATTTCATTGTTACACAGATCATTTTGGAAAGTATTGTGTGTGTGTGTGTGTGTGCTTATAGGCATGTGAGCAGGGGGGAGTACTGTTAATGGACGCTAAAGTGGAGACGCCTCAGGGCTGACAAGCTCGATTAACGTAGCTTTAAAATGCATATAGAATCAGGGAAAGCCCAGCACTGTGGACATGTGTGTACAAGGTCATGAGCTTGGAGTGCTGTAGTCTTTGTGTGTGTGTGTTTATGAGCGTCTGAGCCAAGCTGTGGGGAGTTGTGAGCTTCAAGGGGTGATTGGGTGGCTGCCCTCCGTCTTGGCACACGTTTGCCACTAAAACACCCTCTACACCCCATGTGTCACCCCATGAATCTTCATCACCTGCCACTTTAGTTTGCATTACATTATATTGTAGAATTTTAGGCATGTAGTTGATGCTTAAGCAGACCTGCGTGATGAGTAGAATAAACTTCTTTTAGGTTTGTTGTTTTTACAGCAATCTAAGCTTTGCAGTCTCCTTAACAAACACACACACACACACACAAATCCAGGAAGTTGTTGGGAGTTTATATTGCAATTGCAAAAAATTATTCACTAATTGGGGACTTTAATATAATAATTATTCATCATCAAAACGAGGTCTATTTACTAGCTGAAAGTTACTTTTAGTAAGGAACTTATATGTAACATGTTGCCATCTTATGCATATAGGCTTATGATTTGCAAGTGATTTTTGCTGTAAAATAGCTATACATTTAAAAGCGGCAGATCCGTTTTAATTGATTTTCACCCAGATTTTATGTCGACCTGCGTCCAAAGGTGATTTCCATTAGAACAGGACACTGTTCCTTTAATGAGGACTGATCAGGAACTGCTTTCATAAGAAAGTGAGGTTTGTGTTCACTTTACAAAAAAAGTTCTGTGATCTTCTCCAAAATAAAAGAGAAAACAAAGTTTCTCCAAATAATTTAAAAAGACTATATAGTTAACTTTGCAATGCAAATAGTATTTTTAGTATCCATTTTTTAGAGAGATTTTTTTATTCTAAATATTTGTTGTTTGTTATCTTATTTTCATCTTTGAACCATTCGCAGTAAACTGATACATTTTCCTGAACAAGGCACAACCATACCTGATGGTTGATTTTTTACTTTTAGAGGCTCCATAATGATTTCAAGGATGATTGCAGTGATAGTGGTGCTGAAAAGAAATAGAAAAACTAAGAAAAGAGACAGTATTTTAGTGTTTTAGAGTAGAGAAGATGGGGTACGTACTTCTCTTCACCTCAACTAGTGTCCATGCATTGAAGACCGTGACTGTACTACGCTTCTACCACCACCACCACCAACAACAACAACAACAAAAACCAACACAGATGCCCAGACAGACTATACCCATGGGTGCATTTACATTGGCAACAACAGCCCCTGTTGCCCCTCTCCACTGCCCTTCTCACCCCCTCAGGTGCTCTTACAGTTCCCTCTGGAGGAAGGGGGTGGTTTTTTTTGTGGGGGAAGGGCTAGAATGCCCCCGGCTGTGCCCCCATCCACCCCCTAACCCCCCCCAAGCCCTCTGCGGAGCCTCTTTATGTCCCCCCTCCAGCTCCCCCGTGGGGCAGGTGACAGCCCTCCACTGTGAAGGGCCGAGGGAGCCATGACGGATTCCACAGATGGAGCGTGGAAATTGCCGGCAAAGACTTCAGCTCTGTGGAGCAACAAAGAGCCCGAGAGTCACAGAGAGAAATATGGGTGGAAAAGAGAGAGATGGGGAGAGGCGAGACAAAGAGAGGCAGCGAGAGAGGGTGAGAAGGAGGGAGACCGAGAGAGAGAGGAGGGAGGAGAAGGTGGTGGTTGTTTAAGGAGGGTGGCGTGCCGAAGTGCAAAAAGCGTGTTTGTTGGGCAATTTAGGAGTTTGCTATGGTTTGAAGTGAAAAATGTGCAAGTTTGATGTTTTCTCCACACTTTTTTATACGTGCTGGTAGCCATTTTTATCACCTAGTGTTCTACGTGTCAGCTGTATGATGTTCAGTGCATTTGCTCTCCTGGTATCATTACGGTGCACTGACCCAGCCTCTCCACAGACATCGTTATCATTTGGTCCCATCATCTTATCTTGTTGTATCTTAACATCAGGTGATGTAGCAATCCAACAAGTGAGGTTAAACAAATGAGTCCACTTGAGTCCCCTGTAAAGGATATGATTCACGACTAGACTCCCGAGACTTCAGAGGTGCCACTCTGTCGCTTCTTTTGAAAAGTTCTCAAAACCCCGGTAGCAGTCATAACCGATAGGTAATTCCAAAGTGATTAAGGATTTTCCCGGCCGCCTCAACTTTCCCAGGGCCCAAATCCCTGTGAAATGCTGAGGAACGTGCATGCTGCTAAAGTCGGGGGGGAGCGAAAAAGCATTCCTAGTGGCCCTCCTCCATGCAGGAACTGGAGAGGGGGGAGGCTACAAAAGGCCTCATCTCTTGTTTTTCAGCCATCCTGTCCAAAACTCCAAAGCCCCACACTCCACACCCCGAATTCCTTCCCCACCATCTAAAACACAAGACCTGCAAACCCCACTAGTCATCTAAAATGTTTGGCGAGTCTGTTGTTTGGTTGAGAGTGACATGGCCTGCAAAGTGGTAAAAGTTTTCATCACCGTGATGAAGAAATAGTGTGTAAAAAGTTTCAAAACAGCTGATTGGATTAAAGTTTGTAACACAGTGGCCATTTTGATTTTTTTCTTCTTTTCTCTGCATCCATTTGAGGAGACCTACGCCCTTTTAGTGTTTGAGTCTATCGTTCCTGTTAACATGCTAAACTCACACACAGGTTGTTAAAGAGCTGGCAATCTATGAGTGCAAAATTGCATTATATTCAGCAGAGGCTTAAGGAAATGTCTCCATTTGAAAATATTTTACTTATTGCCTCCCTCATGCTTGAATGTTTCTTTACCAATTTGCTCCTAATGCATGTTAAGTTGACTCCCACTGCTATTGGTGTTGCAAGGAGAAAATCGCCAAAGGGGGAGAGAGGATCAGTTTCACATGAGGGGCCCTGAGCTATTTGGATTCTCTTGTATTTTATTGTTGCTTCTGAGGGGGAACTAATACAGTGTTGCACACAAAACTTCCCCTACGCTGAGGGGGAATTAATTAAGTGTAACACAAAAAGTGGGTGCATTGGCCTTGGTGAACTTAGAAGGGAGCCAATGGGGTGTTTGAAGCACTGAGCTAAAAACCAAGCTGCTGGCTTATAGAACATAGTTCACAATAGTATTAATACTGATCTGAGACAGAGATGAAAAGTAGGAACACAAAAGCTGTCAGGACACATAATATCACTGCAGCTCAGTCAGGCTGAAGATCACACTTGATGACCAGTCAAAAATACAAGTTATGTAGTTCTTAAATTTAGGACATTGATTCAGTTGTTACTCACTGTTAGTCGCTTAATTAATTAGTCGATCAATATAAAATTAATAAACAACAATTTTAATAAAAGTTTATGTCATTGATCAAGCAAAAAGGCCAAATATTCTGTGGTTACAACAAGCAATCTGAAGATGTCACCTTGGACTCTATGGGTATTTTCCACTATTTTCTGGCATTGTGATGACAAAACAATTAATCAAAAATTGATCGGTAATGAAAATAGTTGATAATTGAAGCCCTAGATTCAGTATCAATTCAATTCAATAGTTTTCATTAACTTTTTTCTCTTTTGTCTGTGTGTATCAGACATTAGAGGAGGTGGGTAAACTGTTAGCAAGGACAGCAGTCCCATCGTCGGTCAGAGGTGAGATCTCCCATCAAAATGTTGTTGGCTTGACATCAGACTTTTTATAAAGGGATAATTACTTGGGTTCTACTGACTTAAGACTTGAATTATGAGATTTGTTTTTAGTTTATCACTGTAAATTTGTACTGATCACATTTTAAATAAACATATAGACTTATCTTAAAACTTGAGACTGACTCACTGTGATATCTTATTATCGGCTATGTGGCTGCTACCGAAAAAGATATAACTGATCCATATCTACTCCTGCTTAGCTTAGTTTTAGATAAGTAGACCAGCATTCACCTGACTGAACAGTTTGTCCTTCACCCAGGCAACAGCTACTGTCCATATACACACACACACACACACACACACACACACACACACACACACACACACACACACACACACACACACACACACACAACACACACACACACACACACACACACACACACACAGACGCGCGCTCAAAGAATGGTCCCTGGATCCAAATTAGCCTTTTGTGTGGCTTTTAGTCCACCAGTCCCCCTGTGGTGCCCTGGGAATCTTGTAAGTGGGATTATTCCTTAGGCTCCGAATATTCCTTCTGAATGGAGGTCTGTTTGGCCACAAGACCATGAGGAAGGCCAATGCCTGATGGTGTGTGTGTGTGTGTGTGTGTGTAAAGAAAAGAAAAGAAAATACCCACTTCTAAGTGGTCATGTGAAAGCTATAAGTAAACAAGTGAAACAGAGAACATATCAGTTAACAGTTTGCAATTCTGCTGAATAGCCTATGTGATGTTAGAGCCACCTAAAGCCCCGTCAGATGTTGGTCTATAACATCAGCATTTTCAAAGTCAGGTGTTCACTTCAGGTTTTATAGAGTGACTCTGCTGAAGCTGTTAAGTTGAATGTGTGTGTGTGTGTGTGTCTGTGGGGGGGGTTATCAGGAAGAAACTTTCATCATTTCATCAAATTTTGCCCATTTAAACATCTGATATTGGGAGAAAATCTCATCCAGACTGTTTTCTTATTTATCTCTCTCCTGTGTTTGAAAAGCGAGTCACTCAGACGAGGGTTCAGACGTGGAGTCAGAGCCCGATCTGCCGCTTAAGAGGAAGCAGCGGCGCAGCCGGACCACCTTCACGGCGGAGCAGCTGGAGGAGCTGGAGAGGGCCTTCGAGAGGACCCACTACCCCGACATCTACACCAGGGAGGAGCTCGCTCAGAGAGCCAAACTCACCGAGGCCAGGGTTCAGGTATAAGAGGGCACGTGCATATGCTGTACATCCATTTCCAATATCTACAAAATGTCAGTTTTTTAGGAACTGGAGAGATGAAAAACAGATTGTAGCTTGTTAAACACAGGAATTCATATGGTGGATTTCTGAAAGGGTTTCATAAGCTCAAGGGTTGTAAATCTGACCTCAGCCTTACAGAGAACCATGAAATCCTTCAACAGGAGTTAAAACAAGAAAATGTTTACAAGATGGCAGCAGCACTCTGCTCACACATTCACTTCTGTCAGACCTAAAACACTAGCATGCACTGACCTGTCCTTACTATGAACACCCCCACACACACACATACACTACACACACACACACACACACACACACACACACACACACACACACACACACACACACTTTTAGACATAAACCCTGTGGCTTTATACACTTCACTGATCATTTAAAGGCAACCTGCTGATCCCTGTTTGCTCTATTACCCCCACACATACACACTTCTCATCCTCACTCCCAGGGGCCCAATCTGGACTTTCCTATTTCTGATCTGGAGTCCAGTAAATTCTCCTCCACAGGCTCCATATGGGAAGTGTAAGCAGGCCCAGTATGAGCCCCTTCCATATGGACACGGCATGTCACTCACACACTCAGTGCAACCAGCCATGATACACATCTAACCCATACACACACACACACACACACACACGCAACAACTGTTTTTCTCACATTGTCTCTCACTTACCTTTTCAGCTTCATAATCTGATAGAAACTTAGAAACTGTGAGAGAAGTCATTGTTTAGTGTACAGTATGTGTAAATGTGTGTGTGTGTTTACCATTTAAACAAATGTAATGTCTTACAGTACTCACTCTCAGTAGTTACAGCTTATTTAATTGTGTTTATTTACCTCCAAAAATGTCTGCTAATACAGTAGATGGACTGTGCAACATTGCAGACATGAAAAAGCTGCTGTCTGTTGTCACGTAACACACACGCTGATCAAACATCGTCGTCATCATCTTTCTAGGTTTGGTTCAGCAACAGGCGGGCGAGGTGGAGGAAGCAAGCAGGAGCCAATCAACTGATGGCATTTAATCACCTGATCCCAGGGGGTTTCCCACCTTCAGCCATGTCCAGCATCCCCCCCTACCAGCTCTCTGACAGCACCTACCCCCCCCCATCTATAGCACAAGGTAAGAGATGAGACGGAGTGGTTGACAGTTCACGTGTGGAGAAATATTCACTGTAGCAAGTCATATTTCTGTTCAAAGTATTCATGCTATGAGCACAGTGTTTGTTAACTATATATATATACTTTTATATATACTTTTTTAGGAAAATGAAAGAAAGCTTTGTTCTTGTATTGATGGCATTGCATTTTTCGTTTGGTTTGATGCCAAATCCAATGTGTGGTCTAAATAGCTTACCACAGAGAGACATAGAGAAAAAAAAAACAAATCTAAAATTGTAGTTACAAAACTTTCAACTGTCTGATGGCGTCTGTCAGCTTTTACCTTTAGGCTCTTCTCAGTTAACCGTGTTAAAACAGTACGTACTGTATGTGTACAAGTCATGGAGAGAAGCTGTGAGTTACTATCACTATCACTAAGTGTAAATAATTTTAAATTTTTGTGCACTTGTGCTTTTTGAATTCCTTTTAGAAATCAATAATTTTAAAAAGTATATTTTTACAGAAGCATTGCTTTTTAATGCATAACCATTATTTGTTGAAACTGTTAATTTTGGAATTATTTGTTAAATTAAAATAACACTGCATGAGACAGACTTTCTGAAATAATATTTGCTTTTGTATTAAAAACTTAATAAATACATCAAAACATTTACTCTTTTCAACATTTTGAACAGACACGTTTTCAAATCTAAGTCTGCTAGAGTGGGCTGTTTTGGTTTTCATTGCACTTGACCATTGATCCCAGTACCAACCACTCAGCACTTATATTTTATGATTTTTAACTGACAATCCTTAAGTGTTTAACGTTCTGTGTGATGCCTTTGGCAGTGTCGGAGCCCCCCAGCACAGTGCATCGGCCCCAGCCTCTCCCTCCCTCCTCGGGCCACCAAGCCTCCGGTAGTGGAGGGCAGGGAGAAGGAGGCTCTGCCTACTGCCTCGCCTCCGGTCGCCACTCTTTCTCAGGCTACTCGGACAGCTTTGTGAGCCCTGGAGGACCAGGCAATCCCATGAACCCCGCCATAGGAAATGGACTCTCTCCACAGGTGAGACTACAGCCTAAAATATGTGTATTTGAGCTGCTTTGAGTCAGACGTTGAATTGGGATGAATATAGCTCAGTCAATAAAGCAGCAGGCTGCGTTGCTAAAAGAAATGTCATTTAGTCAAATTTAATAGATTAAGATTTTTTCCTTTAGTGAGAATTAGTGCGATGAGATAACTTCACATGTATCTATAACAGTTTCAGCTTTTAAGAGGAAATCTGTTGGGACAATGTGATTTGATTCCATAAAAATACTAATATTCTTTAAATTCATATCCCTTAAGCATATGTATTTCAGTTGAAAACTGATATTGGCTTCATCTGTTTAAAGAAAAACACAAAGGTCATACTAGTCCAAAGATTTAAGTTTGAGTTTGCAGTGCATTCATTTGACAGGAATAAGACTTGTGTGTTTGACACTCTACATGCCTCCAGAGACTAAGATAGTTTACTTGCATGGACAATACCCATAACATGCCACGGCAGAGCTGGGCAGAATTAGATTTGAACATGATTTCAAAGAGTTGAACCCGGCTGAGACACGCATAATTTACCCTGTCAGACACAGAGCTTCACACAATAGCTTTAAAAAGTCAAACACTCTTCTCAAGTAATATTTCAGCCAGGTGTTGAACGCTTACTGCTCACCGATTCATCCACCCATCTACTATACACAATAAACACCACACTCTACAGTCACACACTCCTCTGCAGGACTGGAGGATGGGTCACTCACTGTTGGAGGAGAAAAGTGAGATGACTCTAGAAGGACAGAGGACAATTGAGTGTGTGACAAATGAGAAGTGAAAAGACAATTACAGCCAATTATCCAGGCATGAAGTCCCAAGGTCTCTGCACCTAGACAGAGGGGACAACAGAGACCCTAACAGGCAGAAAATGAGATTTCAGCCTGGCGCAGTCCGACTCCTCAGAGAACAGGCCGCAGCAGTGTGAAGACAGAGGCGCGCTCGCACCAGCACACACATGCTCACAGGTCCACATCATTACGGACACACACACACACACACACACACACACACACACACACACACACACAGTGTAGATAATTGATCAACTCCATGACATTTTGAGGATCAGTTAAGGATTCTGCAACATCTTTTACACAAATATTACATGACATGGTTGAGCAGCATGGCTAAGTCAACTTTTCAACCTTCTGTTTAGATTGGAAGATTGATTACTGCATTTTTATTTATTATTTCAAATACAGCAGCAGATACAGGGAACAAGGAGCACAAATAACTTCATACTACTTTTTCATTTTTGGTCATGATGTTGTATGCGTTTGGGGCAATAAGTGTGTGCTGTGAGATGATCCCTTCCTCTGAGTCTGTCCTTACTTTAACTTTTACACACTGAATAAGCACTGTACATGCTGATGCTCATGAGATACACTGCTGCATGCATAAAACATAACTGCACAGCATCCTCAATGGTCATGTATATGTGCACACTGCTATACACACTATACTATAGCCTCAAGGGAAGCTTCTCGTGATTGCATTCTTAAAATGTTTGCCTCGACATTCCTCCATGTGAAAGCAAAGGTTCTAATTTATTTGTATATATTTCGTACAGCGGGGAAGGAATGTCCCGTCTCAGATGTCCCCCCCCCCAATCCTGACATTCTTCCCTGCTAACTCCTGGATGCTCTGATTTAGGCCGCTGGCAACGGCAGCATTACAATATGAAACACTCTGGATGGGCCCAGCTAGCAGCCATGTCATGAGGCAGGGAGAGGCTCGGGAGAGAGGGATGATGGGTAGAGAGTTTGGTTAAAGAGATAGAGGACAAAAACAGACAAAAAGCACAAGCAGGAAAGTCACCAAACTAGAATCCACCAGTTTAAAGGGCATGTGTCCCTGCTCCCTGTGGCGTATCCTTACTCTCTCTCTGTTTAAAACAAACCCTCCATACGCAGGTTAATTTTTTAGGAAAATGTTACCGGGCATGGGAGGAAACACAACTCCCCTCTCCAAATCAACATGGACTCCTCCATTCACCTCCCCTACTTGGGAAATGACTTAAGCAGGACCATGTGTGTGTGTGGATGTAGAATAATATGTCACTTAGAGGGCCAAGAAGACCCAAAGAGCAGCGTACCTGCTTCTTATTAGGACAACTGGAGGAGCCTTGAGGCCTTTGCTCTGTTGAGAAAGAGGTGGGATATGATACATTTAGAGGTAGCAGGTTCAGTTAGAGTTACTTTCACAAGCGATAAAGCCAGTCTCAATGTCTTATTAACGGTTTACTGAGCACTTTGATGATGGACAGGTAAACTCAGCGAGCGTCGGGGAGGGGGGGAGGTTGGTGGTATCGAGTCTGTTTTGAAACCAGTTGAAACACTTTGCCCCACGGCTCTTTTCCGTCCTTTGCTGGCCAAGGAATATTCCCCCAAATTTGATTATCTGGTCGCTAATAAAGACCAGGTCAAGAGCTAACGCATTTCTCAAACTGCAAATCTTTGCAGAGGTCGAACAGAGCCGAGCTCACACAGACCTTTCTTTTGTGTTATCTTTGTCGGCATATCTTTCTCGGAGATAAGTTATCTTGTGCCATGGGTTTTTGGAGCAGTGTCAAAAAGGAATTTTAGAATAAGTGGAGCCGTGGATCTGAGACAAATTGCTTAATTCTTCCTTTCTGGTGCTATCTCTGTCTGGGACGGGCTTGCTGAGAGCCTTTTGATGTCCGGGACAGGGGGATTTCCTATGTGTGTCTGAGTGTGTGTGTGTGTGTGTGTGTTTGTCTCTGTGTCTGTGTTGATGCATATAACACACACTCCTGTGCTTGTGCACTAAAAATTTGAGATATTTTATGTATTATAAAGCCTTGTCAGAAGCTAAAAACAAAACAGAAAACACATCTTACACATATGATGCTCCACTCTCTTGTCTTATTTGTTAAAAAACAGTAAAAAGTCCCCTTTTACGCAGACTAGGGTTAGTGTTTGGGCCAATAACTGTCATTTTAAAAATTCCACATTTCAGTAGTGTTTTCCATAATCCATTGATGATGTTAACATGAGCAAACAAATGGAAAGGAACAAATCCATTGTCCTCTGCTCATTTTCAACACAAGTTAACTGTATTAACTACTGCAACAACATCAGAGGTATTCACAGAGCTCTGACAGAATACAAAATACACCCCAAAACTAATCTAACTTTCAATTCTCTCTCTCTTTTATTCCTTCTTTCTTTCCTTCCAATCAGGTGATGGGTCTGCTGAACCCGGGCGGTGTGCCACATCAGCCCCAAAGCGACTACGCCATCTCCCCTCTGACGGGCGGCCTCGAGCCCCCTGCTGGCATGGCGGCCAGCTGCAGCCAGCGCATGGATCACATCAAGGGCCTGGAGGGTCTCACCAGCGTTCCCTCCATGTCGGCTCTGCCCTCCCTGCCCAGCTCCCAGTCCTACTGCACCCCCTCCTACAGCTCACCGGGCTATACCGTCGACCACGTGGCGTCCTACCAGTACGGCCAGTACGGACAAAGTAAGGTCAATAGACTTTTATTCTCACATTTCACTTCAACACCCAGACCTGCAGGAACAAATTCAAACAAATACCACATGTGATAATAATAACCTTTGCTTACACATTTACTCAGTTGTAAAAAACAAAATACCAAGAGCTTTACTGAGATGTTCACATTAAAGGAAAGCAGATAAACAGCAAACACCAGCAGCAAAAGGAGTGAAAGCAACAAGTATAGGAATAATCATAAAATTAAACACTAAAGTACCTCAAAATTGTACTTAAGTACAGTACTTTAGAGATGCAATGATTAGTCGATTAATCGATTAGTCAATTGAAAGGAAATGAATTGCCAACTATTTTGATAATCAATTAATCATTTCAGTCATTTTCCAAGCAGAAATGTCAAACATTTGCTAGTTCCAGCTTCTCAATGTGAGGATTTGCTGCTTTTCTTTGTCATTTATGACAGTAAGTGAAGAGTATTTGGGTTTTGGACTGTTGGTTGGACAAAAGAAGAAATCTGAAGACATCACACTTTGGGCTCTGGGAAATTGTGATAAGCATTTTCCACAATTTTCTTTACATTTTATGGACTAAATGATTTATCGATTCATCTGCAGATTATTTTCACGATTAATCGATGAATCATTTACTCTATAAAATGCAAAAAAAATTTGTATATACTGTATACATTATATACATTATATATATAATCAAAATAATTGTTAGTTACAGTCCTAATATACTTAGTTACAGTCCACCACTGTCACTATCAGCTGACTCCATCTACACTGACTGCAGTTATTTTATAATCTTTAGGTGATACTTGACATACTTTAAAGAATGTGACATCCTATCCTGACATGAAAACTTGAATCACATTGATTAGGGCAGGACTGATGAGCGTCATGTATGGATAAAGTATTTCTGTTTGAGTACATTTGCAGTCTGAACATTTTGGGCTTATGACTGAGATCAGATAAATCACGTTTTCAGTCGGTCTCACTGGGTTTTTCTGCAGTTTGATAGCTTTTCATGCAAAATTTGGTTTGAAGATACTCCCCCTGCTCCTGGGTTAGAAACCTTAACAGGAACAGAGCAAGGAGTGGAAACGGAGGGGAAAAACACGCTGACATAGCTTGACTTACAGACAGTATCAAGTTGATGATCATTACGCAGCTATATCAACAATGTTGTTGCCTAGCTTGATTCAGTGACGATTAGCACATTTAAAGCATTACAGTAGCTGCGTAGCTCTTGCAGTTGCTAACATGCTTGATGTAACTTATATACGAAACTGCAATATCTCTGTCGAAATGTTTAAAAAGCTTGTCTCAGGGCTTTCACGTGACCGCGAAACACAAAACAACAGGATTGTTTTTAATCTATGACCTTATGTAATTTGAAGACCTTTCCGATTTTCTAGTGCAAACCGCTGGCTGGTTTTATTATAGTGGCCTTTCACTTATTTTCAGTGGAAGAATTAAGATGAAAACATCTGAACCAAGTCAGCCAACACAGTGTATGATCATCGGGCATTCTGGTAGTCCAGTGGTCTGAGACGCATAACTTGTAACCGCAAATTCCTTGCTTTGATTCCAGGGATGGAAAAAAAAGCAGTTGTGCATGTCTTTTCCAAACACCACACAGGTCGCTGCAGTATCCCAGTACCGCTCGTTAAAGGCAGCAAACAATGTTCATGCAATCTCAAGTGTTGGGGTTAATTGTGCAGATCTGAAGCGATCAGCCCAGCGCTGATACTGAAATCTGCAGTTAGGTAGACTGTAGAGTCAGCTCTCATCAGGGTAAAGTGTAGCTCTAGCACTGTGCGATAGCCCTCCTCAGACTGTTTGCCCTCAGAGAATACCTACCTGTCCAGCAGTGAGAGGGTCTTTTCACTTCACATTACTGTTACTTTAAGGGTTAAAATCAACTTCAAACAAATCTCCATCGAACTTTGGAAGGCAACGTCGTTCTCCGTCACAGCGTGATTACCAGATTTCCAATTTTGGTCCACAGGGGGTTGACCAATCAGGTTCATCCACTGACCTTGTGGCAACCTCGAGACAACCGGGCCCTTCAAAGAGCGTGGCAATGGTCCAACGAGTCTGACTGCATGTAGGCCTAAGCTCTGTGGGGCGGCAGGTATCAAATGAATATCTGACTTAATATCCGAGAGCAGCAAATGTCTAATGAAATATCTCGGTCAAATATCTCAAAGTGAACAGAATAAAGAATTAGGGCGGCACACATGAAAAACCTCTAGCATGTGGCACTGTGCATGTGCACACACACAAGCTCAAAGGCAGCCACCAGGACAGTGCACGCGCTCACATACACCTCCACAGCGTTACAAGCCTGAGCAGTCCATCTTGATGTGATTAATCAGTGCGACTGGATAGCCGGTGTGCGGTTGGGTTTGGAGCTGCAGAGGAAAGGTCCTTTCTGGGGGTGGACGGATCCTAATAGCCTCTGGCAGGGCGGCTATTAGAAACAGGTGCTAGGACTGAGGTCAGCTGGGGAAGCAGCGTTGAATGGTGCTGCTCCAGGTTCCAGGGTAAGAGACCAGTCCGTACTGCTGCACATTTTGACGGCACGTAGCTCTCACTGGACGGCCTCATGGAAATTACGGTGGTAATCCATGAAATACTTGTTTGTTTTTATTTAGGTAATGTCTCTGTTGCTAAGCCGGCATTACACTGGTGTTTTCAGGCAGCGCTTTGCAGAGGTCACCTGTCAATCAGTGTGCCCAATACTTTCTCTTTGGATCCTCTGTCGATGAAGTTTCTTTAGCTGTTCAGCCATGGTGGCAATCAAAGCTCACACTAACTACTCAAGTCTTCCAGAAATCAGAGGCATAAAACACATCACTGGAAATGTGCATTTCTTCTGTTTTGGTTCTCCAGACTCCAGCTGTAAAACGTGGTTAAATACAATAGACCTTCATCTACTCTGTATATGGGACTGGTGTTGACTGTACTTCTTACACACAACACCTCCCTAATCCCAAATACATTTATTAAAATGTTTTATTATATGTTTTATAACATTTATAACAGTTTGTTGTCATATTAACAGGTCTGGTTTGACCTCTCTAAACATAAGTAACAGCACTATGTACTGTAGGATAACATACTGTACAGTTCTTGTCATGTGAACAACAAAAAGATATATATATTTGTTCATGCATTACCCATATAACATACAAAACATAGAATATGTTATTATTTGGTGTAATAACAACTCTTTATATTTTGTCACCTTCATCAAATGTGCAAGATCAGTTTGTGGCAAAGGAAAGGGTTACCACTTCTATTACATTTCTACATATTGAGTTTTAATATGGTCAGAAGAAAAGAAAACAAATATTATAACTAACTAACTAATTGAAGAAAACCAAGGTGGATTTTGCAATTATTGTTATTATTTTTACACATACAGAAGTGGAGTCTGGGACCCCACACAATGAGGAAGTAAAGCAAATGTCAACAAAACACAAGGGTTAATCAATGCGTGGACATTCCCTATAAAATGCTCCCAGTTTTTGTCACTGAGGGTCTGTCCTCTATTGTTCTTGAATTGGGGGGTTTCAGCAACTTTGTAGAGTTATATTCTACAATTTAAAAAATATGACATGATTGGTATTTTATATGCTGATTCCAGTATTTTAGCCTAAATGTTTTTAAATGTTACTACTTTAAGGCCAGTAAATATAATATGATATACAAATCATTTAGAATTTCTTCACCAGAATTGTGTTGCTAGCAGTGTGGAGGAGGCTTTAAAGCAGCATTTAGATCATATCAAAACATAAGTGAACAGTTAACTGAATACACAAAGTATGACAAATCCACATAAATAAAACATTTTGGGGACGTTTTTGGTACCTGCTCAAAAGTTTCAGGGGTGTGGACTTACTAGTAGTTGTATTTATTCAAGGCATCCTCACACTTCTGTTCTCCCTCCATTGACCTTACACCCCAAACCCATGTTAGCACATGCTATGCTAACAATAGCCATATGTTAGTGGAATGGCACGCTAAAACACATGCCCGAAATTTATTGCAGCCATATATCTCTTTTATCATCTTTCCAGCTTATTTTAAAAAATCCCTTTTCACTGGTAATAATTTAACAACTGTCTCATCCCTTTTTTTTCTACAGGTGCCCTTCCTTATCTGAGGCCTGAAATCACCTGATCACGAGCTTCGGACTTCACAGAGGCAAGTTTGTGTGTACAGCGATGGAAATCTTTTAAAATCTGGACCAAAATGTTTGCGACCATTTACCAGGACACGTTCTCTACTGCAGGACATTATATTATGCATTCTTGGTGGAAGAAATGGACAAAAAAAAGAAGGGACCACAAGAAGGAATACCAGACCAAAAACTGTTGATTGCATTGCAACATTGCTGCATCAGTATTGTAGACAAACGGCAGAGATGTCAGAGATGTCAGCGCTTAACGTGGTTGGCTCGGTGGAGTTCTGACCATCTACAGTGCCGTGAAGAGGCACTTTCCACCAGCGAATCCAGTGACCAAACACCATTGGTGGACAGCAAACCCAAATCTATCGTCACAGACTTCCAGCCTTTGAGCCGACACTTGACGGATCATGTTTACATATCTTAGGGCCACATGAGTACATATGAAATTCTGTGTATCTCCAAATGAATCCCCAAATTGTATCTGCTGAGAAGGGGAAAAGAAAAGGGCTTTGTTGATTTTATTGCATTTATTTGATTTCTCTGCATCCCACACATGGAGAGAAATTCCAGAGACAGAGAAAACAAACGTGAGCAAACGAATCTGTGGGTTTTATTGTATCCGAAACTCTAATGTACACCACAGCTGTACGGCAGAGAAAGTTCATTCAAACATTCCTCCTGCCTCCTCCCCCCTCTCTCTTCTCTCGCCTTTCTGTCTTGCTCCTTCTGTCTCATTGATGTTTCGGACGGTGAGGCAGGGATCCCGGCCTTTTGTAGTTTTAGAGAGGAACTCGGTCGAGGTCAGGGGGTGACTTTAGGGAAAGTGACAGATGAGAGAGCAGTAGAGGAGGGCGGCGGAGATGTGGCTTTAAAAGGGGTGGGGGATAGGCAAGATCGATCACAGGGTTAAAAAAAAAAAACCTTTAAAGATCCTCTCCCGGCAAGAAAAAGCCACCAGGTCACAAGTCACGGCCGAGCGACACTTGAGAAACCGAGAGGCCGAGAGAGTTAAGACTAAAGACAGCCATTCTCCCAGCTGACCAGAAGTGCAATATCATGTATCTTAGAGTCAACCTCACCATTAAAACAATAAAAAAAAAAAAAATCAAACGTGCATCTTAAAGTCTTACGAAACACTTTGGATTCATACTCTGGATCTAGTTTGGGACTTTGCAAAGGAACAACACATGTGCCTTTGAAGGCTTTTGGGTCCAAAACAAATGCGAAACCTTGTTAATATAGCTGTATTAGGACTCTGAGGGCCCACATTTGTAAGGACTTAAGTCAGTGTAGTGTCATGAGGAGAAGAATGAATCAAGGGAATGCCAATGTAAACAGAAAATTACCTGGAATGACAAAGCCAAAACTGTATTTTATTTTATTTTTGTGTTGCTTGGGACCTTTTTTGTTTCCATTTTTTTTTTTTTTTTTTGCATACGCAGGAAATATTGATTAGGTATCTAATGCATTCCACACATATTTATTGTCACAAATGTACTGTATGTTGACAGTGTCATTGTAAAGATTTCCCACTATGTACAAGTGAGTGACAATACTTAATCCTTCAAACTATGGCTCAGAATAACAGAGTGCCTCCATCAGCACTCTTGTTTTGTATATCTGTCTATGTTAGAATGAACCAGTCCTTTCATTCCTTTGATATATTTTTTTGTATTATTGGACAAAGCGATATGACATAAGGTCATGTGTACAAGCGCATTATCACTGCTATTTATAATAAAATAAAAATTCTGAAAATAGCTGCTGTTTTATTCATTTTGTCTTCAGCTGACGGTAATTACTAAACGGAGTCTTTGTATTTATTTTTTGCCACAACTTGAGAAAAAGAAAGCGAGTGATTGTGATTCACTCTATAGAAGAATATACAAGTGCACTTGGAGACAAATGTGTACTTTTGAAGGCGCTCATGTGAACCCTCCAACCAAAATAGGCCTGGCCAAATGGGGATCACCAGACATTAGATTTGACACTGAACACAACAGGCTTTCTCACGGATGGTTGTAAATGCTCAGACATCTGCATTGGTGTGTATTAATACCCCCGCTGGCCCCCGCTACTGTAACAAACTGACTTTTGTTTAACAACCTCTCCGATGAAGAGAACAAGCCTTAAAGCGTTTTGGACTAACAGCACACCCAGCCCCTCCAAAAACCTCTGCAACCCATCCGCCCTGCTTACGTACACAGGGCCCACTCTGTGTGTGTGTGTGCACCACATGCATTCATACATTATGTTCATGCTAACATATAGTGTTGTTTCTGTGTGTGTGTGTGTGTTCATGCAGCCTGAGGGTATTAAGCCTAATTATAACATTCTTCTGATTAATCGCGTCTGCTCGCAGGCCTCGGAGGGGCGGCGCTGTGTGCAGCTCGTGCAGCGGGACCACACACTCTATAAATAAAGTCTAAGTCAATAACAACGTTATGGATCACTCATAGTCTTGTCAGCTCTGTTTGCTAAGCCTGAATAATTCAGCCAATGAGACACACACGCCAACAAACACACACACACTCTGGAAAAGTACAAGCAGTGGCGCTCTAATCACCTGCGGCGCACACAAACACTCCTGCGGATACACACTTTGGCGTACAGATGTGCACATGCTGCATGTAGGTACATTTGGGCACACATGCACACACACACACACACACACACACACACACACACACACACACACACACACACACACACACTGTTTGCTTTCTTAATCAGTCCATACCATTAAAGATGAAGACAAATCACACCTGCAAAAATTCCAAAGCTACTTTTATTAATGAAGCCTCCCCTGCACTGAAAAGGCTATTATTTCTTTAATACACCCCAGAGTGTAGTTAAATGGAACTTTTTTAATGGTATTTCATACGGCCAGATAATGACAGATTTTTGGATTGCTGGACCCTTGCCTGGCAGCAGAACTGCCAACAGGTCTTTTTGCTCCACACAGACAGCTGTATTTAAATAAATCCAAATGAAATAAGCAGATTTTGTCTTAAAATTATTATTCTAAATAGAAAACCTCTATGTTCCTAAAACACATATAAGTCACTGGCATTGGTCAGGTGTACATTATAGCCTTACAAATTATTAATAAATTAAATGATCCTTGTTTTTTCTTTACTGTTTAGTTTTTTAGCAGTACACAAAATAGTAACATCCCTCATTTGTCTATTGGCTCAAAGTTCACACCTTTTTGTGTGCTCTCCTCTGGAGGTGGATTGTTGGCTCTGGGCTGCAGTGCAATTATTTATCAGGGTGTTAATTCATTTTATGTTGTGCATAGTGTGAGCTGATGGTTTTAAATACTCCCCTGCTGCGCTCCTTTAGACTTCTGAGTGAAATAATTGTAATAAAATGGAAGAAGTTAAACATTTCCACACACATACACAGTAACTCACTCTCTGTCTTTGTCGCTCTCAGACAGACACACACATTGAGGGAAACACTCATGGCCTTGTATAACCATGTGATCCAGTAACTCACATCTTAGACAGCCCCCTGGGTTAAAGAATTTGTTTTTTTCTTCAGTGTTGTGATCTAACATGACCTCCAGATCACGCCCGCAGCTGCTTCTGTCATTCTCACTGTTAAATGTGCATGTGTGTGTATGAACCCTTTCTGATTGTGTGTGTGTGTGTTGTGGCTCTTTGGTGGAGTGCACACAGTAAATAACTTACAAACCCATTGGCACATTGACTCAGTGATTAGTACAGAAGGTTTTCAGTTTGAATATGATGACCAGCTGGTTGGTGTTTGCATGTTCTCCCCATGTTCTTCCTGTGTCTGTGTGGGTTTGCACCAGATGTTCCGGTTTCCTTCTACAGTCCAAAGACATGCAGGATACAGTGGGTAAAATGGAAACTCAGTCGAGATGTGAATGTGTTTGTCTGTCTATATGTGAGTCCTGAACAGAATCAGCAGCTAAAAAAAAAAGAATGATGAATGGATGTGTAAACTTTTGAAAGGACCCGTTATCTATGTTGTAAATTCATAGCACACAGCTTTTATTACATTTGCTGAGGCAAAAAACCGCGACTTAGCCCAACTCATGGCCTACTTGTATCCAATCCAACCATATTTGTCTGACTAATATATCTTATCATTTAATACTGTTGTGAGGTTGAGAAACACAAATGTTTTTTTAGAAATAATATTTCCCTCTCTTAAAGTGACAGAACCCAGTTAAAAGGCATTATGAAACCACTGCCAATTCGCACAATACTAAATTTTGTCTGCAAAATAATTTACAGACTTTTGAGCGATTGTTCATCACATTGATAACAGTTACACAACATTGTAGTCTTAAAATGCAAACAATACAGTTCAACAATAAAACAAACACATCCCATCACTGGCACACACCAGAAAGATAAGAGTCCGATTACTGGTCCAGTCTATTTCTTGGCTCATACACAGCTAATGTAAAGTGTGTCATTTCAGAAGGGAGATATCTCAATGTTTAGTGATCTTAGACCCCCTGAAGTAACTGTTTTTTTTTTCCAAGCATCAACCCATGTTTAGGTTTATTTTAATTTCAGTGTTTGCACTTTGTCTTATTATTGCCCCACCACTCCTCAAAACATCCGATCAGTCCTGTTCGTTCTGCACAGGAGGTAGTGGTGAGTCCAGGTGGAAGGAAGTGTTTTCGGGGTGTCTCCTACATACCCCAGCCTGCCATGCAACCCCTGTACACACACTTAACCCCTGACACTCCCCAGCGTTCACACACTCTGTCATCACAGGTCCTGGCTGCTGCTGACCTGAGCACTAACACATGCTGGGGACAATTTAACCTCTGGACCTCCAGACGGAAAAACACATCGACAGAGGAGAGAGGAGGGGGGCAGGAACAGACAGAGAAGGATGAGGGATCAGTGTGTGGGTTTATGAGACTGGCAGACACCCAGCAAACAATACACAACTGTAAATTGATATACTTCCACATTACTGATCTAATTTGTTAAATATTCTATCTCTTAAATCCGTCTATGCAATATATCTCTTTTATCATGTGGAAACCGTGTGCATACCAAATCTGGTGGTTTATGTGTTTTCACCCTAGCTCACATGGTTGTCTTTAGGTTGATTGTATGATGCTGGGGCTTAGAAAACCCTTTCAGAACCTACAAGAGGAAAAGAAAAAAACATGGTGGTTGAATTACAAACAACACTGTTTTACTCAGGCGACACCAGAAGTTCGACATCTAGTCGGTACAAGGTTTTCATCCAACAATGTGTTTCATATGTAGTGTCATTTTTTTCTCTGCTTTAGTTGTACATTTTTAAACGTTCTTTTTTTTCTTGTACTTTTTCCAGACTTTTACTGGAATGATTAATATCTTCCAATTCGAGTATATTTATTGGGAATCAATGAAGCTTTATCATTATTGATGTTATGTTAACTAAAAGAGGCATAAAGGGAAATATTGTGGCATGTGTGTGAGAAAAATCGCTTACCAGAATCATCTTTGCTTGGCTCACCGACAGAAATAGAACCAGTAGAACTTCACTTTTATTGGGTCCATTAGTGTGCTCATCACAGGTTTATGGTTAAACCTGCATTGGCTGATTTGTTGGCCACTTGGGGGCAGCAGAAACAAGCTGTAAACACAACTGTCACCTTTTAAGTTGATATGGCAAACTTGTTAGCCAACAGTTTCTTATTAAACACATCCAGCATGCATGGGACAACGTTAGCATTCATTTGGAGACCTGTTTCTGGCCACCTGGTGAAGTTAGTCCAATATTCACTCTCCTTTAGCTTTGTTTTTGAAGGAAATATTTGGCTCTTTAGCTGCTAAATCCTCCACTACACTGCATGCACAATTATTAGGCAAGTGAGTATCTTGACCTTATCGTCATTTTCATGCATGTTTTCCAACTCCAAGCTATATAAACTTGAATGCTAATTGGATTTAAGCATTATCAGGTGATGTGTATTTGTGTAATGAGGGAGGGTGTGGCCTAAAGTGATCAACACCCTATATCAAGGTGTGCATAATTATTAGGCAGCTTCCTTACCTCAGACAAAATGGGCCAAAAAAGAGATTTAACAGAAAGCCAAAAATTGTAAAATGCCTTTCAGAGGGATGCAGCACTCTTGAAGTAGCTAAGCTATTGAGGCGTGATCACTGAACAATCAAATGTTTTGTTGCAAATAGTCAACAGGGTCGTAAGAAACGTGTGGAGAAAAAAAGACGCAAATTAACTGCTAAAGACTTGAGAAGAATTAAACGTGAAGCTACCAGGAACCCATTAACCTCCAGTGCTGCCATATTCCAGAAATGCAACCTACCTGGAGTGTCCAGAAGTACAAGGTGTTCGGTGCTCAGAGACATGGCCCAGGTAAGGAAGGCTGAAACACGACCACCACTGAACAAGACTCATAAGTTGAAACGTCAAGACTGGGCCAAGAGATATCTGATGACAGATTTTTCAAAGGTTTTATGGACGGATGAAATGAGAGTGACTCTTGACGGACCAGATGGATGGGCCCGTGGCAGGATCACTAATGGGCACAGAGCTCCACTTCGAGTCAGATGCCAGCAAGGTGGAGGTGGGGTACTGGTATGGGCTGCTATTATTAAGAATGAGCTAGTTGGACCTTTTCGGGTTGAAGATGGACTTTAAAATCAACTCCCAAACCTTCTGCCAGTTTTTAGAAGATACTTTCTTCAAACAGTGGTACAGGAAAAAGTCTACATCATTCAAGAAGGCCAATGATTTTTATGCAGGACAATGCTCCATCACATGCATCCAAGTCCTCCACTGCGTGGCTAGCCAGCAAAGGCCTTAAAGATGACAGAATAATGACAAGGCCTCCTTCCTCACCTGACCTAAACCCTATTGAGAACTTGTGGGCCCTTCTTAAACGTGAGATTTACAGTGAGGGAGGACAATACACCTCTTTGAACAGCATTTGGGAGGCTGTGGTTGCCGCTGCACGAAAAGTTGATCATTATGGGAGATAATTCTCTGCAGGCTCAACATGTGAGCCATTGTTAAAGGAGTAGTTAAACATTTAGTAAAATACACTTATTATCTTTCTTGCAGAGTTAGATGAGAGGATTGATATCACTCTCATGTCTTTCCATTACATATGAAGCTACAGCCAGGAGCCTGTTAGCTTATTTTAACATAAAGACTGGAAACAGGGGGAAACAGCTAGCCTGGCCAAGAAATCGCCTGGCACACAACCACATATAAAACCATAAATTGTCCTTTTTACATTTCGGTGTTAGTATTGTAGTGAGCTTTAGAGGTGCTGGTAGGTGCGTTGTGTTACCTTTGGACAAAACCAAGCTGGCCCTTTTCCTGTTTCCGGTCTTTATGATAAGCTAAGCTAACCGGCTGCGGGTTGTAGCTTCATATTGAATGGACAGACATGTGAATGGTATCAAACTTCTCATCTAACACTTGGACAGAAAGTGAATGTGCTTATTTTCAAAAATACATATAGATTATAGCAGCTTTACATACACTGCCGCCCTCTTGGATTCTTGAAGTTATGCTGGAAGTTGTAAATTTAGCCATATTTTGGCAAAACTATGAGTGTTTGGAACATATTGAACAAATATGGATGGACAGATTAGAAGCCAGTCACGATGTAGGTATAGTTTGACCATTTTCTAAAGATATTTTGATACCTTTTTTATCATGAAACCTTGTCACTGTTGGAATCAGTTGCCACGAACTGAGTCCAAACTGACCACAGCTGCTGTTCTATGAGAAGAAAGGAAACCACAGACCTTTTACAGCCATTTTCAAGTCAACACTGGGTGAGTGTTTGATACTCAAATGACAGCTTTTGTGTAGAGTATCACTTTAAGGGTAATCCACGGCAGCCAGGAGTCTGTTTAGACAGCGGGGAAGCCAAGCAAAAATACCAACAGAAAAGCAGGACTGACTTGATTCATTTTTTTATGGAATCATATGATGAGAGAGAAGTGACGCGAGGGAAGAGAGAGAGCAGAGGATTGCAGACAACAATATGTACAGTGTTTTTGATGTGTGTCAGCAGAAGCGATATACAGTATGTGAGTTCAAGCTTGCATGTGTTTCTCTGTAAAGGCAAAAAAGACAATTGGCAGACAGTGACGCAGATCAGAGGGAAAGGGCTGGAGGAATGAAGTCAGACAGGAATTTCTAGGAAATGACGGCTAGCAAAAAAAAAGCAACGTGACTGCATCAATACGAGCGCTGTGCTGATCTCCAGCCTGGCACTGGAACTGCTTTTAGGGGCTTACTTTGCCCAGAGAAAATCACATGTCCTGTGTGTGTGTGTGTGTGTGTGTGTCAGTGTTGTGCGCACCGAAACTGTCAGAGGTTCAACGGTGGCTTCAGGGCCTCCTCTGTGCAGCACTACATTTGACTTAGAGGAACAATGTTAATATCATGATACAATAACATGCCACAAACAATTTTAATACGACAGGGTGATGTTATTGAGCGTTGATTGCAATCACAAACAGGAAAGCACAGAAAACATTAGAAGTTAAAACAGACTTCCTGGCAGGGCTTATTTCTTTCTAATCTCTCCCGACAGTCATCTGGACCGACATATAGACATCTGTCAGCAAAACCCTGCTCATGTGGATTTACTTCTGTCTCAGATGACTTTACCCATGGCTTCTACTTATAGACTTCTACCCCGGCTTAAAGGAAAAATCAGCTATTCATATCAGTTTTTCTACTCCACCCCCCACTGATAACAACCAATCAATACCCAGTTTAACTTTTTCTGCCAGTAGGCCTTTTCTGGAAATAAAAGATAAGATTCTGGGTCACAGGAAATTATGCATTTTATGTTTGGATTTCATGAACAGTAACAGTCACTGTAAGCAGACAAAGAAAAACAGCCACATCGCTTAGCTTAGCATAAAGACTGGAAACGGGGGGAAACAGCTAGCCTGGCTCGGCCCAAAGGTAACAAAATCTGTCTACCAGCAGTGATGACATGACTCCGGGAGGTCACTTTGTTCGGCACATAACCGCCCTTAGAACCACAATGTGTCGTTGTTACACTTGGTTTTAGTATGGATTAAACAAACAAACACATTTTGTTACCTTTACCTAGTCTGACAGAGCCACTAGCTGTTCCCCCGTTTCCAGACTTTTTGCTAAGCTAACCAGCTGCTGTCTGTAATTTCATGTTGAATGGACAGATATGGGAGTGGTCTCATCTAACTCTCAGCAAAAAAGAGTATTTCCCAAAATATCAAACCATTTTTTAAGACTATAATTTATATGTTTGGCAGAGAGTATGGATGTTGCCCTTACTCCTCACTATTATAATCAACAATTATTGCATTTTTATCTTATCTATTTGTTCATACTTACAACTGCACTCAGTCACTCTATTATTTATTTGTCTATACTGTGTATAGGACTATTTTTCTATTTATTTTTATTGTATTTCTATATATGACACTTTTGCTGGCTGCTGCAACGCTAAAAATTTCCCCGCTGTGGGACAATAAAGGCTTATCTTATCTTATCTTATCTTATCTTATTATAAGTTAATTCAAAGAGTTTACAATGCAGAGGAAAAGATGCCAACTAATAATTACACAAAATCCCTTATGCATACCATATGTGCTCAGAAATCACTTAGAACATAAAAATATATGCATATACAGATGAAATGCTCAGGAGTGTACTCCTGCTGGGTTCATGTCGCTTCCACCCTCTCTGACATTGGATAATACCCATTTTGTCTCAGTTTTTGATGAGATTCTCTTTATAAGTGCTTTCAAATCTCCGTTATTTTATGTCCTTGTGTCCCCACCAAACTACACATTCAAACTTAAAAAGTTATAAGGCAACAAACAAGTTAAACATTTTAACAGAATTTGTTATGTTTTTGCCATAGAATTTTTACGTGTTAACTTAGTTCAAGTTGCAATATAATTTTTTTTTTTTACATTGTCACAACTTTGAATTTTCACTTCTTTTATTTGTACTCTGAGTTAAATTAACTTAAAGCCAACATTTCCACCATTTTGAATTTTGAGTTTATTTGATTTTTGATGATTTCCAGGTTTAGTTTGGTTTATATTTGTTACTCAGAAAGCAGGGCAGATCTGATCCCTCATGGGTAACTGTATCAAATTGCTGCTGGTTTTGCTGTATTGCTGGCAGCCACATTCAGACCAGTGTCTGTCCATATAAATATGACACTAAGGACTTCGTTGCATTGAAGACCATGTGAATCATCTGAGACAATCGTAACAAACCTCCATCATATTACAGTCTTCAAATTATAAAAAAAGTTTTTTTCTGGATCATTTTATAGCCCAAATACAATGCATGCTGGGAAGCACAGTACATGATAATAATCTAACAAGTGAATGATCTGTTGAATATGAACTTCATGAGACTGAACTCATAATTTTAAGTTCTGAAAGTGATAACTGGACAAATTAAGTTGACCTGAGTTGAAACTTACAAACTTTATCTAATTACACTGGGTTAATAATAAGAGAACAGTTTATTTAATGTAACTCATTTTGAGATTTTATAGTGTAGAGGTTTCTGTTATAAAGATAACATGGAGTCAAGTCTGAAACTTGATTTTCTTGCACTCCACACTTGATCACATAAAATGTTAAGTTAATCTCGGGAATCAATCTAATTTATTTTTGTTTTTGTTTTTTTGCCAAATCTTCCATTTCTACTATAAATGCCAAATATTTATATTTCTAAGATCTAACAACTTGTAATCTATATTTATGCCATGATATATTTACAACGTGGTCACTGCATCAGGAGGAAAGTAAAGGAAAAGCACAGTTTGACTGAAGTGATCTGGGAAATGTAGTCCACAAAACACAGCAAAAAGGACACACAAATGTATCTTGCAGTGTTTTTAATTCAGAACAGTGAAATGTTAACTGCATGTTATACTGCACTCAGTTTAAGTGAAGCTGTTGAGACACTGTGCCTCTGTCTTTTCATGGGCTCTGTGGTGTTGCTGTCTGATTGACAGGGGAGCGCCTATGAGTGCATATGAGACTTTATGAGAGCCTTGTGGCTGCAGATTGTGCAACAGAATCGCCTACGAGTTGCGCGGCCAATGCAGCGAGGTTTGGCCGGGAGTGTGAGGACAAACTGGCAACCCTGTATTTGTGGTTACGTCATGTTGGCGAGTGTGAAAGCTGAAAAGACAAGGGAAAGAAAAGTGAGTGATTTAAGATGCAGAGTGAATTAAGAGAAAGAGAAAGGAAAAACAACACACAGAGGAAAGTTGGCTGTAATTTGCACACACACATCCTTCCATAAGGGTGTGGCACAGAGGGTTTGTGGCATTTGAGGTAAAATTGGTAATCCCATACAGAAAGCAAAGGGAAGGGAAAAAACAAAGAGTAACTCCCAGATCAGAAACAAGCAGGGATTTTGTAATGCAGATGGACAGAGGCAGATATAAATGATGGCCAACATTTTTTGAAGGATTCAACCTACTCTGAGAAATACAGCGTCTCTGTGGAGCTTGTCTGTCGGTGGGAGGGCGGTGGGAGCTGGGAGGTATGCAGACTGTTTTTGGAGAGGTATGTGATGTAAAACGCTGGAAGTGGGATAGCAGCTGAGGCTGTTCAGTGCCCATGAATCAGGCTGAGGCACCGTGAAGCAGCGGCCCTCATAGGAGCCAGATGGGCCCTTGGCTCGACACTGGCAGGGATGAACACACACTCACACACACACACACACACACACACACATATGCAGGGGAACAAACAGGCTCTTATATGTACTGCAGATACAAACCTGGAAATGCAGGCAAAAGCAAATACGCGCATGTACACAACTTTTTATATAAAACTGTTTAGAAGTGCACATAAAACATGCAATGTGACAGAAACAAGTACACACACAGTCGCATCGACTGATATATGATACAAAAGCCAGGAAAAGGTTATCAGATTAGTCAAAAATATAACTGATTGCATCAATAAATAATACTGTTAGTCAAATGATAAAATATAAAGCTTTCTTGTACTTTAACCTCCTATCAGTTGATAAAAAATAGATTTATACATTAAAACTTTATTTTACTCTTGTATTTATTTTGCACGGGCTCATTCCATTTTTCCTTTTGTTTTTGGTCTTGGCATCATTTAATCATTTATTCCTTATTTTCCACACACAAATGTACCCATTTTAACAAATGCTTATATTACAATCAGATGGGTGTGACTACATCTATCCAGGGCAACGATTGGTCCGGTGTGTGTGTGTGTGTGTGTGTGTGTGTGTGTGTGTGTGTGTTATATTATATTAGATATATTATTAGTGAAACACAAACATTTAAGAGAGCTGTGGCTAGCTAGCTAGCTTGAGCACCTAGCTGTAGCTAACTTTCATCATAAAACTACACCAGCCAGGACTCGTAATGTTGATCATCCATATACTGTACTGTATACCGCTGTAGCTACAGCACAACAGCTGGCAAACTAACCCAAACTAATTTAGCAAGCCAACTAACTTCTAACAAGCTAACTACTAAGACGTTTTTAGTGTAGTTTATTTGACATTGTGAAGAACAGACTTAAATCACGCACATCTAAATGTCAAGGACAAAACAATAACCTTTAAGATGTGTTTCCATTGTGGTCCTTAATGAAGACACACACTTGAAGGAAAAAAATAATGTTATCAAGACAGAAGCATGGTGTCTGTGAACTTTTAAGTTTCACCAACTTCTAGACGTTCACGTTGTATTAAGTTAACTTCCAAAGCAGTTTTAAAAAAATAAAAAAGACGAACAAAATGTTTTTAAATTGTTATTTTCTTTTTGAGCAGCAATAAGTTGATAAGTAAAGAAAAAAATAATAAGATGAACAAAAAACCCCCCAAAACTTTAAAAACGAGGAGGGAAAACAACAAAGACAAAAGGAGGGAGCGGTGAGGTAAGAGCAACAGATACTCTGCCCTCAGATCATTAGAGCAGGTCAGTGTTTCAATGGGGCTTGAAAAGTGTATGTTTGCTGCAATGAATGGTTTCCTAAAGCCCATCATCCCTGTCTGCTTGACTTAAGTTAGACAGACTGTGACTGATAGTGAACCCATATGATCCGAGTTTACAGGCCACAAAAGAGATGGGCCAAGGAAAAGGAGCCACATTTTATGGACTTTATATAATTATCAAGCTGTATGGGATGGTTTTGATGAGCTATTTCTAGAAAATATACACAGTTTAATGGTGGTTTATTTGCAGATTTTCATCAATTTATTTATTTGTAATCAATACAAAAAACTTTCAAAACTTAAAAAAATGTAAACTTTCCAAAAATGCATAGCTTAAATAAATAAAGACATTTTTTAATGGCTATAAAAATAAATTCAGCCCTTTTCTCAAGTCAGCTGAAACAAATAGGCATTAACAATAATGTATACTGAATTATATATTTTAAACTTTTTTTGTTATTATTTGGAAGGTGTTAGTAAAAGCCTTTTTCTGGGAGATCCGTACGCTTTTTCATTTTCCTAAAAAATGTAAAAAAAAAACAATCTCTCCATAAACATCTGTGGCCGCTTGTGATCATGTTCATAAACATTTCCACGATTTTATCCACTGACTGGGCCTCATAAAAACCTGTGGGCCTGTCCAGAGCCGTGAGCCACAGTTTCATCCGCTGTGACTGACTGCTAATTATAGTCTCCCAGACGATAATCTGCCTTGAAATATGGCCGTATTGACATTTATCAAATTGCTGTGGCAGGATTTTGTTTTTGTGGTGTCATATATCCAATAAATCCAATCCTCGTGAAGGCAGAACAAAGGACGATAATTATGAACAGATAGAAGATGAAACCTTTCAGATGGAAGAGGCTCAGTCACACTGAACAGATGCTCAGCCTCCAAAATATCCACACTACATAAAACTACATTAAAGCCTGCAAACACATTTAAATGCCACTGCTTCATCAACGTTGAGAGGTGGATTCATTATCTGCAATAACATGAACAGAAACAAGATATAAAAGTTATTTCAAGTTCAGCTCAGACATACCAAACAAAGACGCATTACAAAGTGATTTCCCTTCAGTTGAATGCAAAAAAACCCCTGATTTAATACACAGAAACAAAATTACTTAAACTATTCTCTCACTGAGGTTTATTCAATTTACATCCAAGTGTACAGGTTTCCTTCAGCCTGTCTTTTCTCTAGTTTCAAAAGGAATTTCCATATTGTGCTGCCTTCAACTACAGTTGGAAACATTACAATTTAAAGTTCAGTGCACACATATAACCAAACAAAGGTTGTTGAAATATTCTGTGATAAGTTACTGAGGTGTGATGAGTGTTGTAGAAACTGTGTAAAAAACAGATGATGAAAATGAAGGACGTTATTCATCAGATTCTTTTTCATTATGGTATGAATTATTTTAACATCTAGTTTGACATTATTTACAAGCTTGCATTTTTACTCTCTATTTTTACATTCAGTCAATGTGCAGTAAACTACAATACTGAGAAAAATGTGATTACTTTTTGAAAATCAGTTTCTTTTGTTGAGTTTTATGCAAACTAAAAATATGTAGAGTTTTAATTTTTTTTATGTGTACTATATGTTCATCATACGCACATCTATCAGGAACATTATTCAAGACCTATTCACTAAGAGGAATGAAAGTTTCTATTCATTCATTCTACTTTGGCTGGTAAATAAATGCAATTTTGTCATTTTTTTAAAACTAAAGTCTAATGTTGCTTTTGTGCCGGTTAAAATGTAAAATGTAAAATAACACAACAGCCATCTAAAATATTTCATTTAAAGCGCCTAAACATGCAACATGTATTCCCTTTAAAACTTGGAGGTGGAAAATCACACAGAGACCTTGAAGGCACCATTATCCACAGAAGCCTGTTTCCTGCTTCAGTGGCTTTTCTGCTCTCACGGACATACGCTGCTGAACACTGACCTCTGCTGGTTACTTGTTGTAAACAACCATCTAGTTCACTTGAACTCACACAACATCCAACTCGAACACTGCAGCTGTTTTATGGTACAGATCCACACAAATTACACCCTCGACCTGCATTGGATTATCTAATATGACAATTTTGGTCATTATTAATACTGTGCTGAAATGTAATTCTGTCTATGAGGCAATGGTGGTGAAATTGAAACCTATAATTTAAGTTAGTTTGAAGTTATACAGCTAAGTTGTAGGGTCTCTCATGCCCAAGTATCTTACAGCAGAGGTGATCCTGGCTTTTAGTCCCTACTATAAGCTCCAAAAACAGTGGATCCTTCAATTCCCATAATGCAACTCAGTGTTTTTCATGAGTCTCTCCCTAATGAATGGCCACGTCTTTCAAATGATACACCTCCAGTCCAGCAGACTTTCTGTTGTAAATGTGACATCTCAAGCCCAAGCTGATGACATTATCAGGGTTATTTTCTCAGACTGGACAAAGCTTTTCCAGAGGCGCAACAGACATTATACATCACGTTTTCACCTAACTGACCTTTATGTGTAAAATGGAGTGGAGCGCCCCTTTAAGTATTATATCGTACAAAATAATTTATTAAAGAGGTGGTGCACACTTGAACGTGTTTATTGAGCTGTAAACTAAATGATATGACTGTACTGTTATGACACACATCAATGCTGCTGTTAAAGCTGGGGTAGGCAAAACCTTCAGCTTCTCTCTCTGCTGCCTCGTATCACTCTGCTAAGCCCCTCCCACCAAACCCACAACTTTGACCGGCAGCAGAAGGAGTCAGTTCCCCAGTGAAACCGTATCCCTCGTAGGGCTCGCTCTCCACGGCGTGAGCCTCACCGAGACCGCGGTCCTTCCCACCGTAACTTGTTTTCTCAAAGACGCCCCTCCATCGCTTCGCAGCCGCAGAGCAGAGCGCCCCAGGCTTTAGAAGCAGCTGCAACGCCGTCCAGCAGCGGGAAGAGAGGCTAGTACACCACACACACCACTGTCCCCCATCAAAAGTTATTCCCCACTGTTTGTCATCATGCCTCTTTGCCACTCGTCGTTATAAGCGCCATGGCATTGAACGCAATGAGCCTGAAGCTCCGTGTGGAGCCGGGACGTGTCGTTTTGTACTAAACACCGCTGTAGGCAAAGGAGGTGTTGGAAATTTATTTAATTTAAGTTTCAGGATTTTCGGCAGGATTTTCCTCCACTGAATCAGGTTTTCACCATCTGAAGGGACGTGCAGCACATCTGCTCTTGTAGCTTAGCCAATACGAACACAACGTCTCTCTGAAATAACCTGTGATTGGCTAAAGTCTATCGTCACGGGATAGATTTTCTGAAGCCTGAAAACAGAGGCAAGAGGGGGGGCTGAAATGGAGGTCTGCTCTCAGACCACTTGAATTACAATATGCTGCACGGTTAATACGGCATTTTTGCCCAGTGACGCCAAAAGAAAACTGCCTACCCCAGCTTTAATATTTTAATAATTTCATGGGTTGAAAATGGCTCCACACGTCATCTGCTGTTTCAAATCAGCCCTGAACCTGTGAGGCCAATGCTGACATAGAGTCAACCGCTGGGACCCTGTCTACGTCATATAAAAAAAAGACTAATTTGCTGGGAGGGAGGGTTCTAGCTGAATTTGAGGGGGGAGTTACACTTTAATATGAAGTTGTTATAGATTCAATACACCAAGGATACCCCATGTTTCATGTCAAGACTATTCTAATTTCCTAGTTTAAATATTACATCACAGTGTCTGCAACATAGCATGCATGTTCCTCCTAATTCTGTTTACAAATCCCCATTATCTTTTATAGCAGGGTTTATTAATAGATATACGTTTTTACCCAATAAGCCCACCAGGTGGCAGTGGTAGCCTGCTGTTGACTGGAGCTGATGAACCCATTAACCCCCACTTTCCACCCCACAGTGAGAGAATCCTCAGCCTCCCAGCACTTGTAACAGAGATATGTCTGACTGTGCTATGGGATGATTATGTATCTATTTTATGTGTGTGTGGACATGTGAATATGTCTGTAGGATAAAGTAACTTGTCAAGAGTCCATGTTGGTTTCCTTTTCCCCTCCTCACTCCTTAAAGCATGCATACACACACACCTCCTCTTTGCATATTGCTGGTTAGAGCTGCTGCATGCATGCGTGTGTTGCTGCGGTCTCCTGGGCGCTGCCACCCTGCCCAGACTGCTAATGCCCTACCTGCTTCTCATTAGAATGTCCCGTTTGAGTCCGGCCATCTGCACCAGCTGGTTGGCAAACCCTCTGCCAACCGTTTGATGTTGCAGAGGAGCTCAGCGACGCGCTCACGACGGTGTCCCAGCACCAGACTTAAAAAGACCTTTTTGCTTTGTAGCTTTTTTGAAAAGCCCGAGAAAAGTCCTGATGTTTTCACCTAGGCTGGCAGACTTAAAGGGGACCTAGGCGGGTTTGGATTGCATCAGGCGAAGGTACTTCACCAAGGTTTGCACAGTTCCAGCTGCCTTAGATGTGCTGGATTTGTCTTGGCAGATGCTTAAACAGAAAGTGGAAGAGGTGATGTAGTGGTAAACAGAGAGGAGGGGAAACCAGACTGAATGTACAAAATGTCTTCTTGTCACTGGGTTGCAGCCTATTTAGCAAAATCAACATCTCAAAATCTTTCCATAACTTGTCAACATCTCCTACTGAGGTTTAAGAAAGAAGGAGTAATATCTTTGACCTGGAATTATCTCAGCACACATAACAAGTAGGTAGTTATGATTTTGTACATTAGTAAACAACATTTAAGGGTTGTTTCACCCAAATTACAAAATTATAAATCTGGTAAAAGTTTGCATTACAGTTAAAAACGTACTGTGGGTTTTGTATGATATATTCCAACTGGACAAAATTGGATTTCTAAAATCCTGCAGATCTCTGACTCCACCCCAGTGTAATGGAGGTGAGTGGAATCATGTTTGTGGTGCTCAGCACAGTGAAAAATTAGATTTGAAAAATTCAGCAGCGACATCGCTTTCCTAAAACAAAGTGCCCCTGTCACTCTAAGTGATCCAGAGAACTATTTCTTCAGCAGAAAGTAGTTCCAATGAAAACTGCTCAAAGGGAAGTGTGTGGATTTTCTTTAGAATAAACTTTTTGGATAAACTGACCCTTTAAAACCAATATACATCTTTTTTTTAATCTTTCTTATTCCAATGGTAACCACTACTCCTCTAATAAAAAGGTGAGTGAAGTGAGTTATACTCGGTTGGCATCACTAAATCCTAACTAAATGCTTGCGAGTTAACAAGACGTTCCCTCATGTTCTTTTATCACCTGTGTTTGTATCAGCGACTGCTCTGCCCAGAATAAGAAACAGTCAGTGATTATTTTGGCCCGCTCTGATGTCATGCTGACCCTGCACTGAGCTGTCTAAGGGAAATATGACGAGGTTGCCTTCGGATGTGGGTAAACATGTGTTCAGAGATACTGGATACGGGTAAATACACCCACAGGCGCAGGCTGACACATGGCCGAGCTAATCCTGCTCCCAATCTCTTCATCTACCTCTCTCTCTCTCTCTTCCTCTCCCCTCGGCTTCATCGCTTCATCATCCCCCTGCACTTTGAAAACAAAACTGCATAAACCTGAGGATCTAAATGAGGAACGAGTGAGAGGGGATGGGAGGATGATGAGAGGAGTGTTGGGAGGCAACTCTTTAAACATGGTAATGGCCGGCTCTCCATCATGTGGAGCCTCTTAGGGCCTGCAGCCGCCAGACCTGTGCTGCACCGAAACATAAAGATGAATTAATCATTGCCTTTTCTTCCGTGCTCCTCTTCACTCTTTATTCCTCCTCTCCTCCACCCCTGCTCTTTCTCAAACCCTCGCCTCTACCTCTCTCTGTTTTGACATTCATTCTCTATGTGTCAACATTACACTTCATCCTTCTCTCTTTGCAGCACCTTTTTCTTTTTGCACTCTCTCTTACCTCTTCCCATCTTCCCCATCGATCTCTCTCGCAGCTTAAATCCTCCCCTTCCTCCCCTCCAGCGTGTTGTACTGATGTGTAATGCTGACCCACTTTATCTGACGGGAAGCAGGGAAGAAGGAAGCGACGACGGAGGGAGAGGAAAGATGGAAGGAAGGAAGGACATCACAGCTCTCCTCCTCCTCTTCGTCTTCCCTCCCTTCTGCTCATGTCCCACAGTGCTGTGTTTAAGGTAAATATTTTTACAGCGCCACTCATCACAAGGACTTCTGGGACGGCCCTCTCCACCTCGCCAACCTCTTCTCACCGCAAGATCAAATATTCATATGCCCTCCCATCGTCTCTCTCCTCATCTCACCATTACCTGTGTGTTTAACCCCCACATCATATCATTTCCAGTTCTGTCACTCCCACTCATGCTTTTTCGCCCCCTCACATTTCACATCTCCATACATCAACTCCCATATCTCTGTCTGTCCGCTCATCGTACTGTCTGCACCAGTGTAAGAGCATGTGTGTCATGTATGGGTCACACTTTACATGCAGTTAACACATCAGGTGGGAGCGATATGCACAGCCTATCCTCTCATGTGTATTTCAGTAGGTTCCTGGCTAAGATAATAAAGGAGCAGTGCAACACTTAGAGTCTTTCCAACATGATGTGCATGTGATGACAAAACAAAACTGATGCATCTTAAGTGGAGTGGAAAGCGGAGAAGAATAACAGAGGACTGAAGCATGCTTCCTCACGTTCTTACAGCCTCCCTCACACTCACCACCTGTCACTCACCTTCTGTAGTCCAGTGGAAAACATGCACATGTATATTGTTCTTAACCCCCCCCCAAAAAAAACATAGAGGAAAGGAAATATTATAGTGGTGACGTATAGTATGGTGTGGCCCTGTTGTATGTTGTCTGTGGCCCTGTGTCAAAATCTAGTTTTAATAAGTTTATTATTTTAATTTGTTTTGTGCTTACATGGTGCATTTAAAAAAAAGAAAAAAGTTGTGTTAAAATAGCAAACTAACCGATAAACTGAAAACCTGGGGCCAGGTACTTTTCAGGTCTCTGTCTGGGTGTAATAGTAACAGTAAGCACTTTATGTAATGAGCACAGACTACATACACAATATACAGTGAACAATAAGTAGTTGGTGTTTTTTTGACCACAACATGATGCAGTGTTATAGGTCAAACTACACAACATAAGAAGTTAAAATCAGCTCCACCTTAACCAGCTACAACATTGCTGATTACACATTTATGCATCACTAGTATGAATCCAATAAAATTATATAAGTAATAATAAAATATTATGAAAGGGCCTTTCTGCATAATACGTATTTTAAATTAACAATGGATAAAATGACTACATGTAATGTAAAAGGGGTCACTTGACATTTATCACCCGACTCTGCAGTTCCCCTGCGCTCTATGGAGCGTTTTAGTGTCTCTCAGCTCCTTGCTTTGGTTTTTATGGCCCGCAACTTTACTGTTTTGGTTCACTCTCACAGCTCTCATCAACCTGGTTTCCAGCCACGGCAAGCAGCTGTTTTCAGCGAAAAGCTCTGCTAAACCCACTGTACACTACCTGTCCAGCATCATTTGTTTGTTTAAATAATATAATACATATTCCAAGCTGAGGGAACTTTAATGTTGATTCACGCTTTTCAGTTGTTATGTAGTCATTTCTTTATATCCTCTGTACCATTTTTGATAATATTATGAATATAAAAGATGTACTTCAAAGAATGTGTTGGGAATGAAGCATTAAGCAAAAAAGAAAAAAGAAAAAAAGGAGTTGGTGGAGACGAAAACACAGGTAAAGGAGAGTCAATATTGAACTTACATTTGTCATTTGGCCAGAAACCCGACTGCAAATGAATGCTAATGTTGCTCTGTATCTTCTGGATGTGTCAATGGGCAATTTGTTATGGCAATCACTTAGCAAACAATTTATCAAGTCATAATATGGGAATGATGTGTTTACAGCTTGTCCTGCTGCCCACAAGTGGACAAAAATATCAGTTAATACTGCTTTGCTGTCAGTAAAGGATCTGAATACTTCTTCCACCTCCTCCAGAGGTATAGTACAAACCCAGGTATAAATATCATACAAATATTACAGTAGACACTCAAAATCGTCTATCATAGACACATTTGAAGTCCCGATAGGAATATCATAGGAATATTATAGTGATGTTTCTTTTTGGGAAGGGAGAGTCAGAGTCAGGGAGATTTAAGGGGCATCTGAAGAGAGGGATGCAAGTCAGATGGATAGAGGACAGAAGAGCATGTGGCGAACCTGCCTCTCCTGTCTCTCCCTCTATGAATATTTGATGCAAGGGACTAAAACCAGCGGCGTGAACTCTGAAAAAGTGTGACAGCTGAAAATGCTCGGAGGAGAGCCGCTTACAACAGCCATCTAGGAGCAAAACGCAGGGAGAGCTGCAACTCTGAGAGACGTCTGAGAGAGGGAGGCAGAAGGAGAGAGACAGCACGTCAGCACGTCACGAGTGTGTGGATGCATGGCAGGGCCAAGAGACAAGAAACACATTACATCTGTATTATGAGGGAAATGGTAGAATAGAATCAGCTGGATGAAAGGGGGATAAAAGTGCAGGCCTATGTGAATCCTTTTTTGCGATTACAATTACATTTTTATGTTTATTGACGGTAGGTTGTTTTAACAGTGCGTCACTACTCCCAATCTTCAAATCTTGGTTTAAATCTAGTCTTAATCTTAAAATTGAATCCATGCCGAAGTGAGAACTGCCACATTGCCCTTACTTTGTCTATCCTTGTGAGGACATTTGGTCATTATAAAATGTACTGGAACACACACACGGGGGCTTGCACACACTGTGGGCAGGCAGGGCCATTGAAATATTGATGGAGGCTCTCTCCTTGCCTTAATGAAAAATCGTCCTCCGATAAATGTTTCATCCCTCCAGATGCATCACCTACCCATTTTTAACAGATGAGGCAATTCGCTGTAGAAACACAAACACTGGGGAAATACACGCGTCTCGCCGCAATTTGTTGCCCGCAGCATACAACTGAGAGGGACAAGCTGGAGGAGACTTTAAAACAGAAAGAGAGGGAAACAGAGGGGGAAGGAGCAGCGATTGACATCATATTCTCTCACACACTGATTTCACTCACACTCTTCATATAAACAAGCTGTGGCCTATTAACTGTGTATATCATAGTGTAATAGCCAAATTCACAAGGATGCATATTGTTTACTGTAAAAACCTACCTACTGTGATTTTGAGATTCACTTGTCATTTACCCGTTTTTTAGATTCAACTCCTCAGGTAACTGTGATGCTAAACGAGAACGCCAGCCTGATAACATGCTCAGTAACATGCTGATGTTTAGCAGGTTAAATGTCATGGTCACCATCTTAGTTTTGTGTGTTAGCATGCTAACAAGTATTTTCATGATCAATTCATTTGTCAATCCCTTTGTCATAAAATATCAGAAAATAGTGAAAAACGCCGATTCAAATTTCCCATAAGGTGATCTATTTCAATAGCTTGTTTTATTCGACCCACAGTCCCAGACTATATACAGTATATATGACAAAGAAAAGATTAAAATCCTGACATTTGAGAAGCTAGAAGCAGCAATTGTTTGGGCATTTCTGCTTAAAAAAATGACTAAAATTATTATTATTATCAAAACAGTTGCTGAATGGTTTTCTGAAGATCGACTAATCAATTAATTGTTGCAGCTCTTGCTGAGGCTAGACCACACAATGTTGCTAGATGGAACGTTAAGGGAACGTCAGTGTTTTTACAATCACTCTTAAAGGGGATCATAAATGTCTGTGCCAAATTTTATGACAATCCATCCAACAGAAATGTCACTCAAACACCTTATTGGGGTGCTAGAGGAAGAGTCGTCAGGGGATCACCAGTTTAATTAGGATACATCCTCAGGGCACCATGGATATCTGTACAAAACTTGGTGCCAAATCCAATAAGATATTTCATTAGATAAGTGAATCTTTTGACCTGCTGGTGGCGCCAGATGAAGAGTCAGAGGATCACCAAAGTCAGTAGGATTCATCCTCTGAGCACCATGGATATCTCTACCAAATTGAATGGCAATCCACCCAAAATTTGTAGAGATATTTTAGTATGGACCAAAGATGCACATCAACCAACAATCAGACCGTCATTCCCATCCCTAGAGCCACGCCACATGCATGCTAAAAACTACACAACAAGATGTTAAAAACTGAGTTTAGAGGCAAAAATAATTTCTGATTTCTGGATCATTGTTGTAATTGTTGTGTATTCTGATAAAAGGAAAGGTTAATCTGCCTCAAACAACATCCATAAATGTCAGCATTTGGTCCAGACCCTCAGAATCAAAAAGCAAGGAGTTTTTTTTCTAAACTCACCACTTTGCACAGTTGTGCTGTTCAATAGTCACACAGGGTAAAAATCCATTGCAGAAGAAACAGAACCTCTATAAAGCAGATTGCAATGCAGCCACAGACATGTTGTGCTTTGGGAGGTGTGGCTGCATTCTGGGAACAAGGAATTCAGAAACTGAAGTGAAAGTAGCAAAAACTGTCCTGACAGAAAAAGTAAATGACTGTACATCACTGCATCACAGATTAACCCATAAAATGCAGTGACTACTCCAAGCTGATGAGTGTAAGAGAGTAAGAACATGTTTAGTTGCTCAGATGTAGATCTGTCCACATTGGAAGGGAAGAAGCAAACTTTCCTTGGGTCTCAATCAAGCATCACACTTTGATGATTGCTTCTCCCAGTGCTTATAGCACCCCTACACATGCATATGAAGCTTCAGCTTACCGTACATCCTCGCTGACGAAGCATCAACAGAGTATGCTTGGCAAATGATTTGCCCCTGTGTGTGAGTCAGCAACAACTTCTCCCCTTAAAAACCACAACAGCATCAGGGGAAGGTAAACTTTTTATACATCAAGCAAAACATGAGTCATTTACCAACGGGCAATATGTGTGTGATACTTTATGCCCATCTTTTGACTTTACTTTGTTATTATACAAGCAAAAGCACAAAAACTCTCTTCTTACAGTCTGAATACTGCTTGAAGACTTGATTTCTCTTCCACCATTGTGTGTGAATGTTTTATTGCCCCTTGAGTGTTGTACGCTGACTCAACATCTAAGGGCTGGAGATAATAAATAAAATCTATATGAGCAGCTAGCATGTGTGAAAAGTATATGTTCCCTATCAGCGTGAGCCTCCGACCCACTAACCCACTTTATACCAAACCAGCAGCCCATGGCTTGGCCAAGCAATGTAGCATCTGCTCTTCTGCTCACACCACCTGCTTGCCTATATTTGTACACTCTTCATATACTATATATATATTTAAATGTATCTTGCATGCCACATGTCATAACTGCTGATGTGCCCTGAGTTTGCACACAAGCTGTTTCAACTGTCTAACCGTGGCAACATCAATAATTGAGTGTAGACAAAAAAAGAATGCATGAATAGTTTTACCTGAGCCACAACAGCAATAAGCACACTCCCCTCTGTAAACACTGAATTACACCGAGATATTAGAATGATTGGCTGCTGTGGGTTCGATCAAGAGCAGAGACTTGTTTGGGACATATTTTCCCCCTCAGCGACTGTAATTAGAAAAGCCTTTCTGCTCCCTCGCTCACACAGCAAACACGTACTGTAACTATAACTCCTCTGGGCTATTTTCCCAAACTCTTGCAAGACTGTAAATGACTGCAACTTGTTTGATTGGCAGAGCATGAGAGTCTGACATGGAAAGCAGGCTTATGCGCACAACCGGTCGTATTAAAATGCGTCCGTCCTTATTACGATTCAGTAAGGAGTGGCTGATTCTGTCTTTATGGTACTCTCTGTCTCTTCATTGTTATTGAGCGAAAACCCATTAAAGCTGGGCTAAGACTTGGCAAGCTTGCAGGATGCTGCCAATACAACTCAGCTGACATTGTCTGTACCCTTGATACCTCAGCCATTTGCTGGTCTCGTACTGAATGATAGAAATATTGGAATTCAACTGATTTCCCCTGGCAAAGCCGAGGCACTTTCCCAGCTGCAGTTAAACACAATACAAGAGGTGAAACAGCTAAATTGAAATGATAAAACAGTTTCAGCAGGCGTTTTTAGAGACAATAGTGCCAATCAGGAAGGGTCCTAAAGGCATGAATAAGGAAAAAGCAATGTCAATGAATTCTCTCACAATATCCCTCTATGCCAGGAGGCTGGGAGGAATGTCGCCGCAAAATGGCTTAACGGCGTTCCTTTTAGCACTGCAGCCATGCTTATCCTAATAATCTCTGTCACTGTTGGAAGGTCAATATGACTCGCACTCCAGGGAAGAACACATGGGCCTCTAGTTTTCGCCTGGCTCAGAGGCCTAACTCTCTGTACTATGCTGCATTAGTCCTGCATTATCAACCATATTGCTATTCTGGTACAGCTGCTTCATTTTAAGGAGTTAATTCAGTCACCTGCTCTTTGGCTGATCTCTGCGGTGGTGTTCCAACCCAAATGCGTGTGTTGTACTTCATTTAGGCCAGTGCTGGGCTGGCCACCAAGACAAATACACTAATCAATGGTGGCAATGGTCCACCATCAGCCAGGCTAATGGTCTGCTTATGCTACCTTGATTTGATTTTGGTGTTGAAATACAAAGAGAGGTGTCTGTAGCACCTGACCACACCACATCTGTCATTGCTCTGGCTTCCCACACATTTTAGAGGTGATTTTGACATTGTATTACTTACTTTTACAGGACAACTCCAACTGGCCCCAGAATGTGCAATAGATCTTTTAACACCCTCTAAGTCTGATCATGGTCTTAGATCCTCTAAACTGTTACTTCTTGCTGTTCCCAGCTCTAACTTTACCACTCGAGGGTCAGGGCCCCCAAACACTGGAACACACTTCCTATAGAGGTAAGACCATCGGTATCCATGTCAACTTTTAATAAAAATGTAAAGACACATATTTTACGATGGTATTCCTATCTATGTATGTGTCTGCAAGTGTGCAAGTGTGCATGTGTGCGTAAGTGCGCATGTGTAAATTAGAGCTGAAATGATTAGACAATGGACAGAAAATGAATCTGCAACTATTTCTATAATTGATTATTAAAATTGTTTTTTCAAGAAAAAAATGCCAAACTATGCTGGAAACGCGTAGTCTTACATGCTAGTAAATTGAAAATGTTTCGATTTTGCAGTGTTGGTCAGACTAAACAAGCAATTTGAAGACATCATCTTGGTCTTCAGGAAATTGTGACAGGCATTTTTCATTTCATTATATTTTGTAGCCCAAACTAGGGCTGGGCAACAAGGGCAAAAAATAGAATCTTAATTTTTTTTCTAGCTCGGGGCAGATTCACAATTATAATCTTTTTTTTTCTCTACAAAAGGGAGATCGCTACAGCCAGCTAGCCACCTGAGGACAGGAGGAGACACCTGGAATCACGACTGTCCTGTAAACTGCGGTATAGTGTTACTAATTACGTTGTGACTTAAGACAGCAATTGTGATTACCTTGAGTGTAAGACAAAAGTGTTACAATAACCCTCTTAAGCTTATTGTGTTTCCTCTCCTAAGGTGGGGATTTACAGTTGACCAGTCAGGGTGAGAGGTGACCCAAAGTGGCCTCCGGGGGGTGACAAGCTACAGGTGATCAGAGCAGAGAGGGAAATGAAGAAGAATTGGACAGCTGGGTTGGGAGAGCTGGAAGAAGATGAACTTTAGAAAGAGCAGAAGAATGTGAGTCAGACTTGACCTCATTTCCCATGGTTGGAGGCTGAAAAAGAAAGAAGTACAACACTGTAATTGGGAAAAAAGGAAATGGCAGTAATAGTAATTGTGTTAATGGGACTGTATGTATTGATTGTAGTGGTTATAGCTTTTGAGGGAATTTTTGTCAGCCTTCTTCGGTTTCCCCATTGATCTTAAACTCCCAAATGCATTGTTGGACTCATTCCTATTTCATTTAAATTGTCATTGAGGTACACTACATTAACTCTAATGTAATAAACCATTCTAGGTAATAGCTATTGAGCTATTGCATTAGTATACTGTACATTCTCTAACTTCCCATTTTCTATTTTAAGCTGTGACTGTCCAATTAACTGCAAACAAACGGAGGCAGTCTGTTCCTGTACACGTTGTTCATCCAGATGAATTGTACACAGATCCAATAGTTCAGAGATACAATTTCATGCCATGAAATGGTGTGACTATATATTCAGTAAGAGCTTTATGCTTTTAGACACTATTAAACCTGCTGCATCTTTCAATGAAATTTAGAAGGCTATGAAATGTCCTTCTCGGTTTTCATATTTCCATGAATCATGTACATTACTGATAATGGCCTTTTTTTTTAATACAAACTGGTTGGACAATTTTTCCATCACTGGACAAAGACATGCATCTTATACACATGGTAAAGCTTCTTTCACCAGAGTGTGTGACTATTCATCTTCAGATTTTCTGGTGACGTAGTCTTCTCTTTATCAATTCTATCTTTTTCTATTCAGTGATGGTGGCTGTCTCTGCTAATGCTAACTATAGGTCTTATACATGGACATTTTCAGTACTTAGAGATAATGTAGAAAAATCCCTCTTGTTAGCAAAGTCAGTAAAATGACCTCACGGTCCCAAAACTGTTTTACTGCATGCCACACTTTGACAGACATCTGTTGGCTGTGGCTGGCTAACATGACAAGGAATTCCAGTGAAAAATGGCAGCTAATAGCAGTAACAATACAGATTACATCAAGTCAGCTGTTGCAGCTAGTGAGAACTGGCCTGTGTGTGTCCCAAACCATTGACAGCACTGAATCTCCTCAAACACAAGTAACGTTATCACAAAAAAGTAACGTTAGCATATAAAATGTCTGCTGTTTGCCTGCTGCACAAGTTAAAAGCAGAGAAGACCCCTTATTTTGAATATTATTTTGGTAACATCTATTAACTCTATGCTAATGGATAATTATTCACTCAGAGCTGAAAGAGAGATTTCCTCCCTTTCCACCCTTTACTTTTGCGATTTGTGCTGTTTATGGCACAAAACCAACTTGTCATGTTGATCTCATCATTCCGATTTGTTTTCTACCCCCCCACGTGTCCTTGCATCTCATGATGATGTCACACAAACCCATCCATATCAGCATAAAATGCATGCAAAACATAAAACACATCACACATTTCCTAAAATCATACATCAAAGTTGATAAATATCTGTCTACAGAGTGTACAAACTGTTATCCAGTAGGATGAGGGGTCATCACAAAGGTCATCACTAGGCAGAGTGTGCTTCCTGAAGACAGCTGTGGGAGGTAAACGTAGGTCCAAATGTTCTGGGATTCTGCCTTTTGTCCTCCCCTTCTTCCCACCTCCTTCCTGCACTCCCCTCTGTCCATCCACCTCCTGCCTCTGGACAGCATGCAGGTCATTACTAGTTAGGAAGTAGGAGGTTAAGTGGTGTGATGTGTGCCTAACACTTTCTTGAAATGCTTCTTGAAACAACCACAGCCAATGGAGAAAAAGCAGCAAAAGAAGTTTTAGTGTTTTTAAGTTTGCTTGTGAAGCCTCTTTGAAAATCACCACCACTGTGGAAAGCATGCGGCTGAGACGACAGCCTTTGTAGATGAACCCTGTTGTTGGAACCTGCTTTTGCTTTTGAATTACAAAACCTTATGAATAAAAATGCCAATCATGCAAATCTGACAATACCCCATCATTCCATTGTGCATTTCTCCATTCATGCAGCAGCTTGCTGGCAGGCAAATGAGAATGAATAATCACAGGTGGTTGGAACAGACACTGGCATTACCAGAAGGCTCTTGCAGCCTGAAAGCGCTGTGTGCCACTGCCTTGCGGCATCAGACGGAACCCATGCATCATAACAATACAGCATTGGCACACTCAGGACATATTGACACAGCAGTATAGCCAGGCTGGCAAGGTGGCAATCATGCCAACACACTGGTAGGCCTGGCAGAAACATGATCTGGAAGAGCTGCCGACTGGGGCCTTGGGCATGGCTGTTGGCATGCCTTGGCATTTATAGTGCTGGTGTAATGAGTGTGTGATTGATTGGAACCACAATAGGGGCTCATGTACTCAGAGCGGTATACAGCACGCACCAGGCGGCTGGCACTTCTGGATTAGAGGCCCCTTGGGCTCCCACCCAGATTAAAGGGTTACATTAAACAGCATGAATAAAAGATTGAAATTATTCTCTTTGGAGCGTACCCACAGGAGAAAGGATTGGAATATGTTTACATTTGTGCCTGCTGGGAAGGATGCTTTGGATGAAGCTTTTACCATTTCCTATTTCCTCTTGAAACACACACACACTCTTGCTTGCAGCAAATGTCTCTATCTGTAGCTTTATGCATCCAAGGGCAAGCAGAATTTAAATATGTAATTACCAGCTACAAATTGTGCAAATGGAACACCCGGAACATGATTATGCCAATGTTAAAGGTTACCTCAGTCATTTGGATAATTACATTTACATGCTTGGGGCCAGGCTCTCCTTGAGGAGGAGAGGGCATGGAGGGAACAGTAGTGCCACCTGAACTGTTTGGGAGGAGGCATCCAGGAAGTTAATGTTATCATGCTTTAATGAGGACATTTGCGCCTGTGGTCAACATAATTTTACTTAAACCTTAAGAAGAAGGATGGCTGCGGGCGCTTTTATGATTTTAATCTTTCTAATTGGCCCTATAGTTCGTGAGCTAATGTAATGAAGGAGGACTGGGTGCCTCAATCAACTACAGGAATTGTGGGTAAACCGGTGGGCAGCACGGGCCCCTGGCAGGGACTGACTTCCACCCCCTGCTGCACTATTTCATCTTCAACTCACCGATCACTTAACCAAATGAATAGGCTGCTCACATGTCGTCATGGTGATATTTCACACATTTTTACCAGCATCATAAATATTACTGTCATTTCCCCCACTCCTCCTCACTGTGCTTTGCTAATTATTTATTTATAAACATTACAGTTTAAGCAGTGTTTTACAGTTTTTTTTTTTTTTTACAGCGGTTCATACCCAGTCTTGCCAAGACTGAAGTGAAACACGCACTGCAGGACGTAAAAAAAAAGAGCCTATAAAAAAAGTGAGATTTACCACTACATCAAGGGGAATTAGGAAATAAAATCCAGATTCAGTGCCATCCCGAATAGGGATTCATCAAACTGTTTCTATTGATTGGTTATTCATCATTCAATCCAGGGCAATAGGCTAACGCAAGCGGAACAAGAGTTGGCTCCGGCCTCAGATGATGACTCGCACATAATCAATGGCTGATAATACAGAGGCTGCCCTAATTATTGACGACCTGAGCAATGCTCCCCTGTTTCCCTATTCATTCACAGATGGGTCAATTAAATAGCCGTCTCGGCCTCGCACTCTGCCGTCCAGTTGGTTAGAGCAGGCTGCCGTCCCACGGGAGACAGAGGTGAAAGGGTGACGGAGCTAGGGATTTAGGGCCTAAAGGCACAGCGATACACAGTTGGTCTTTCTTACCAAGGAAGGATAAGATGCAGAAAAGATTTACTTATCAGTCAGCTCATCAGCTAACAGCCGCAGCATCACAGGTGCAGCTTGGCATGAGATGGGCTTAAAGCAAAGTCACAAAATCAACAGTAACTCAAGGCAAGGTTACAGTCTCCTGCGCTTATTCATTCTCTTTTTTTCAGTCTCTGCTTGAGGTTTGTGTGTGGATATGCGTGTGTGTGTGAACCCCTGGTAAAGTGCAGCATGCTTAGTGGCTTGTGGTTAGAAAACTCTTTCCATTATTTTGCACTTGGTGTGCTGACAAAAGTCTTTCATCGCAAGCATTCCAGACATATCTCTGTCTCACTTGTGAAAGACAACTGGAAAGTGAATTGGAAAAACACACATCTTCAGCTCACACACACACACACACACACACACACACTGGGCCAGTAGGTGATGCCTGCTGGTAAGTCAGGATATTAGGTCTGGTGAGAGAGGGTGGGCTGACATTTGTCCTTCCACACCACAATACTGAGACAAATGTAGCTCATAAAGCCAGGGGGAAAATAAATTTACCCAACGACAGCTACCCACCTTCAACCCCCCCTTCCAAAACCATGTCTGCCACCTCTCACCTCTTTACCTCCACTGACCCGGTACTGCAGGTGTCCTCTTTCTTCACCAGGTGACCCTTGACTCCTTCAGTGCTGTCAGGTGATATGTTAATGGACCAGTGTTACCAAACCAACCAATATGAATGCCAGTATCAAAACAATGAATGCTCACAGACACAGATCTGACCTGGCAACCTCAGGAGTTTATAAAAAGTGGACAGTTATAAGGGAAGCTCTGTTTGAAAAGAAAAGGCTTCTGCAATCTTTCTGCTCATTTTTTTAATGATATAGTCTGAAAAAGATCACATTTAGTATGATATATTTGATTTTCTGACCAGTACTTGCCACAAGATCGGACTATTAACCTAAAAGGTTAATTCACTTTTTTTTTTTTTTTACAGCTTGGGTCTTACTTGGATTTGACCATAATTTCTACCAGTTATGATAAATAATATACTCACCAAAGTTGTTGATGAGCTTTAAACAGGCCATGTTATGTAAACCACTTTATTTGAAAGTAAAACTGAAAGCGAACACACCCAGAGTTTTGGTAATAACCCATCGTTGTGTGCACGCAATGAAGTATGCTCGGTCAAATCTGAATCAACTTTGTGGTGGATGTTTGTGGTGGACAGTTTGGGTAAAAATTTTACTGTTAGTCTTCTGAATAATTTTTGCTAATAATCTGTGTCATTGTCTAACTGTTGCTGCTGCATTCTCAGATCTCAGCAATTACAAAGTCTGTTGTTAAAGCAGTATTAAACTATTTTGTGGCCACTTGCATGCAATGGAACAAGATGACAACACTACATTGACATATTCTCATCTTTTAAAGTTGTTATGGCTAAAATGTTAGCAAACCGTTGCCCATTTACACATCCAGCAGGAACCAAGCAACATTAGCATGCATTTGGTGTTGTTCTACCTTAGTTCTAGCTACTCGATGAACACAAGTCCAATATTCACTCTCTTTTAGTTCTGTTTTGGTCTCCACCAACTTCTAAGAACAATATCTGGCTCCTTCAGCTGCCTTTTGGTGCTGGGCAGGTAGTGGGCTTTTAGAGCTTTTTCACTGCTGCCTGCTGCTGTGAATCAAAACAGTCAACTTGCGTGCCGAAAATCCAAACAATGGTCAGTTTGCCACTAACAGTGACACCTTTCACCTTACACATTTAATTTAATCCATTGTTAATATAAAAGTACTGGTTAGTGCAGCTTTAAATCTAATGTTATATCTAATATACAGTGCAATATGCATTTGAAATACATATTGTATGTGTAAAATGTATGCACTGTGTGTAAAAATCTTTTTTGAGCTGTCATTTTTTATATAAATAAATATGTACTTTTTATAAGTCACAAATACATTTAATGTTGCAGAAAACGTAATATTTTGTAGTTACTCTCTAGTCTACGCTAGTGTATATCATTTGTATTACAATTTGAATTGTAATAACCTAATTTTACTTCACAAGGATCACGAAAATTGTATTAAATTAAACTGAATCCTATCTAATCTAATCTAATCTAATCTAATCTAATCTAATCTAATCTAATCGAAAGGTGCCATAATTTACTTTGATTTTATGTTTCCAGTGGTTTTCTGTATATGTCAGTTAAATTAGTGGATTATCAGGAATGTAATTAATCTTTCTGATGCAATGCATTTCAATACCATTACAGTGATTTATGCCAACCTGAGCTGTGATGTCACCTTTCTCATCTGACATGTCAAGCTCTAATTAACTCTCTGTGATAAGAAGCGCAGAATGCAGACAGAATAGCAGCGATCAATCTCTCCTCTGTAGTCAGAAGTGTAAATGTTTAGATGTACAGCCGTGTTACTTCCCATGTTAACACACACATCCATTAGACAGAGCCAGCAGATCTATCTAGACTCCCTCTGACCTGCTGGGCCTTTATCAGTGGGAGACTCTGCACCTGGACACTGGACATTTATGTGTGTGTGTGTGTACGTGCATGTGGGAGTGGATCAATGCACAAGTATAAATGTGTGTGTGTGTGCGCGTGTGTATATGTGTTTGTAAGAGAAAGTGTATGGGTTAATGTGTATTACAGTGTGCATGAGCACACACATAAGTGTCAGAGACTTCATGAGTGTGTGCACAAGTGTGACTTCCTGAACGTGAGTTTGTGAGTGTTTTTATGTCACAGGTCAGATTGGGAGGTTGATGGGATCATGACATAACAACCACAACATGCCGCCCCCCCTCAAACACACACACATGCACATACACACACCTCTGTCTCCCATAAGGAATGCCATTTTTCAGCCCTAGTCTGACTTTCCTGTTTGAATTAGAGGTGCAAACATCAGCCTGCCTTGATAAATGGTGTTCATCCAGGGCCAAAGGATCAAGGCAACTGTAATGTAATGTAAATTGATGAAGAAACAAAGAGAGAGAGAACAAAAGAGAGTGTGAAAAAAACGATGAAGTCAACACTATAGTCAGTGTGTGTGTGTGTGTGTGTGTGTGTCGGGGGCTGGAGGGAAGCGATGAAAGGCTGAATGTGGAGCAGAAATAAAGGGATAGATGGATTTTGGGTTAAAGAAGAGCAAGGCAGGGGGGCATCAAGAATGTCTGGAGGCCAATCTTATCTCTCTGAATAAAACACACACACACACACACACACACACACACACACACACACACACACACACACACACACACACACACACACACACACACACACACACACATACAGAGCAGCTAAATTAAGATGTGCACTGAAGGAGAAGCAAGATCAAATCAATGGGCAGTTTAACACGCATCTTCCAGGGGATGTAAGAATACCTTTAGGGTAAGACACAAATGTGTGTGTGTGTGTGTCTGTGTTCATGTGGCTCTTTGTGTACAAATGTGTGCATGGGGGGGACTGCTGACAGAGAATTAGCCTATGTACTTTTAGCTGCAGGGGACTTGGGTGGGAACATACACCCACATACAACCTCAATCAACATCCCCCTTCCTCCTACTATTCCTGCACCCCAGCAGGTCTGTCCACCCAACTGCCTGGAACCTCTTTCAGTGGGGTGAAAAGAGTGTGTGTATGTGGTAGGGGGGGCTTTAATGACAGAGCAGCAGGATGTCCCTAAGCCACCCATGGGTGTACCTGAAAGAGCACCGGCCCCCCTGAATGAGGATTGAACTGTGGTAGCTCTGTTGTCAGCTTTGGCTTGGTGAGCGGAGGGGGTGGGGGAGAATTAGCATTATGTGTTGTTTAGTATGACAAAATAGTTACACCAAACTTCATTCAAAATCACTTTAATACTGCCTTATTGTATAGCCCTTTTCAGACATGGAATATGTTAAAGTAATGGGTTTTTCTCATTCAGGCATAGGTGTCTTTTATGTTAATGTTCACTATGGCTTTATTCAGACATAACATACATTTATGGAAAGAGCCACAATGCTCGCACAATATTTGGCACCTGGCAATGAGTTGGAAAGTTAAGATATAAAGGAAGTGTTTTCTGTGCATCACAGATGGATTTTAAACAGATTTTTTAAATACTGAATCCTAATCCTTAATACATTTTTATTAGTTTCATCATTTATTTGGTAGGTAATTCTGCTGCCTATTTTATAATATCTGACAATGCACAAGCATAGAAGGACAGAACGTTAAGTTGGGACTCTCATTTAGTTCCTATTTGCTCCTATGCTGTATGTAAAGCATTTTGCTGGATATTCACAATTTGATGCAGTTAGAAGAGATGAGAATTATTAATATAGGGACTTATATAGCATTGTGGCTTTTATGTAAATGTGACTTATTGAGACCGACAAGTTAAATTGCCATCACATTTACATAACAAGGTGATGTTTTATGACACATGGTAAGACAAAAATAGATTGTCAGTTTATAGACTCACATTACTCACCACTGAACAAAGTTTATTTTATTGGAGCAAGATGGTATAAATAACACTATAAAGTTTTTCCTTTGGATAAGAAGTACATTGCATCCATGCCATCTTAAATTGCCAGTCCCCGTGATTGATAGAAGGCCTTGAATGATGTGGGACCAGTTGTGTATCTTTGCCAATAATTAACTTCCAAATGGAGTTGGGCAATCGGTTCTGTCACTGTGAGAGAGAACAGCACGTCTTGAGTCTACTGGGGAATACAGGTGAAAAATAAACAGGTAATAAGGAAAGTAAAGTATAATATAATGGCTCAAGTCTTCAGTTTTGATTGACAAAGTTACAGTATTTGAAACTTCTGTAAAGTGTTCCAAACTTTTCTGCATTATTTTCATATTACTGTTTTCTGTTTTTTTGCTGTAGCAAGCCAGTTTCCCTATCGAGAGTCATTACAGTGTCAGTTTATAACATCTAAAAGCCAGATTTCATTCTTTTATTCTCCTCTTTACGCTCTCTTTTTTGTGGTTTACACAAAACAAATGACTCAGTTGGAAAATTATATTTAGTCATAAATGAGGATTAGGCCAGAAGAGGTGAGGTAAGGAATGCAGCAGATCAGAACGTGTGGTTTCATTGATTTTGGGTTGTTTGAATCTCGATTCACTGACATTTGGGAAGACAGTTGAACAGAACATCAGCCACTTTCTTCCCTCTTTCTTTGTTTCTTTTCCCCCCTCTCTCACACACACCCCCACACACACCCTGGCTGACCCCGGCGTTTTGTCATCATCCATTAGCAATTAGGAGCTGTTTCCTGAGTATGTATCCAGAGGCTGGCTGAATAAAGGCTTTAGAGGAAATAATAATAAATAATAATCAGACCTAACCAATTAAGACTGATTACCCTCTGCATGATGTTGGGTGCTACACACTGCTCTCCTCTTATACACATGCTGCATACAGGTTCATGCTGATATGTGAATTTCTATGTGCAGCCCCACTTTTATGCACAAATGCTGCCGGGTTTCTTCCTAAATAAAGCCAATTCCATGCCCCAGTTCATAATGTTGCAGTAATTGGGAATCCCCTTAACATTTTACCACTCACGGGAGCTCAGTCTGACTCCAAGAGACCTGGCCGCTGCCTCTCAGGAAGGCTCTAAGCCCCTGTAAGCCTCAGTCGTAGCAGAAGACAAAAGCTGTGTGGCTTGGGGAGGATTAGTAATATTGGTGGAGAGGGTCGACATCCCAAAACGTGATTAAGTGTTTGGTAAGTGACTGAGGAGGACTCGTGAGACTTAAAGTAACGCAGTGAAGACGCCGGTTCCTTTCTGATGTTAAATAAGGCTGGGAGATGGAGCTCGGCGGGGGGAGGCGGGGTGACAGGAGGGAGGAAAATGCAGAAGATGTCAATAAGGAACGCTTGGCCTCTGACAAGGAAGATGTGGCTGCTTTTGTTTCTCTGCTGTCCTAAGGGTGGACCATAAGGAGCTGTGATCACACACACACACACACACCTTTTCTCCAGTCTGTGAAATAAATACATACATTATTTATCAGGAAATGAGAATGCTCTCTCTGACCAAAGCAACCCTTCATGTTGGCCTAACACATTTACAGAATAATTTGTCTGTCTGTGAGAAAGTACATCTCCCATTACCCTAACCAAAGAAACCATAAGGAACTTTTATTTACTTGTACTATGTATAAACACATACTTAACACACCACAATGCATGCATTTCTCCATATTTTCGCTAGAACATTAAGGATACATTCTGCTACCACCTCTCTCTCACTCTCCTTCTGTCTCTGTCAATGGAATTTAATGGTGGATAATTGTCATCTGTCAGTGGCCTGTGGGCCCGTCCCCAACGGCTGGTTTGTGACTGACACCCACAGCCACTCTTCTAAGCAGTGCCATATGGCTACAGTTAACACTGACATATAGGACTGTAACGCAGCCTCATGGGAAGAGAGTGACAGGACGTGTGGATACAGTGTAATGTGTGTGAAAGAGAGTGACAGCAAACACACAGTAACAGATTGGCTTTTAGAGACATCGCCGTCTGCATTAGATGATTAAGGGACAGGCCATGATTTGTCAAGATGAAACACTGGCTCATCAGAATGAGTTGAGAGCGAATGAGCGTGTGGTTGGATGTAATAATACTCTGATAACAGCAGGAATTAACCAGTAGAATTATTGATGTAGAAATAATCAACAGTGAGGCATAGGCATAAGTTGGAAAATTCTCTGATACTGAGTAACACACACACACTCCATGATGCCAAGTAGCAGTAGGCAAAGTTATTAGAATATGTTTGTTTACCATCTTACCCACAGTCATTTGAGAAGATTGGTATCACTGTGTTTAGCCTAGTTTAGCATAAAAACACAAGCAAGCTAGTCAATTTCTGACACGTCAGACATGTGTATGCTAAAATAACATTAATATTGGCTGCATTCAATTAAAGTGTACTCATGCCAGTACTGTGCTTGCTCACTGGCACACACACTTCTTTAATTGATTTGGGGGGGGGTTGCTTACAACCAACATATTTGTGAGACCTGTTAGCAGTGAACCGTAAGTATGCTTCTGCATGCTGCCATTACTCTTTCAACAATAAAACTAGCAGCTTTTTCACAGGCTCAGATTATTGCAATAGTATTATAGAAAAAAACAAAAAAGGCTGCAGACAGTGTCAGCCATTCCAATGTTTTACATTTTACAAGTGCTACTCCTGCACTCACTGATCATGTACTGGAAGTGTGCATGTATATGTGAGAGAGTGTTCTGGCCTGAGTCATTTACCATTGGCCTAGTGTGATAAATATGACCTGTCTCTGCTACTCTGGGTTATGTGCCATTGAGGGATAGCGGCTGTGTTTTGTTACTGAGGAATGAGGCAGGAGAGCAGGCCTAGTAAATGACTTTAACCTTGGGAGAGAGTTGGGTTATCATTAACAGAGGCGCAACACCGTTGCGCTGCTGTCAGAGCTCTAACCCATGACATAGACGTGACAAGGACATGAGATGTTGCGCTACAGTTTTGACCTTGTGTCATTTTAGAGAGGATGCGTCTTTGGCAGCTCAGCTGTTGGGTTGGCTGGTTTTCTTATTTTTGTACTTTTTTGATTTATGTACCTTGTGTGTCCATGAGTTTCAGAATGTCCATGACTGTGAGTGCAAGAAAACATGCTGACGCACACACACATAAACACACACGTTTCCTTATTGGCTGTTTGTCAGTTTTAGTTTGTGGGTTCTATTGCCACCTCTATTTTTAGCTAACTATCCTTTACAAAATGCTCTTATGTCATATCAGAGAATTGGTTCTGTAGGTGTTTGCCAAAGCCACACTTTTAGAAGAATATTCTAAAAACCACACTTAGTTTGTTTCTCTGACCTTTTTAGCATCGGTCTGTCTTGGTATCTCAAGTAGGGATGTACAGATCAAAGAGTCAGAGAGTCTGCTCCGATACTTACAGTTACCTAAATCATTAAATACATATCTGACACATTGAAATGACAGCTGAAGACTACTACATTTGGCACACCTTATTTTCATGAACTACTCAACCCAAATACTGAAGGTGCTGATTCAAAACTATGAAATCGATCATCTTAAATCACTGATATGAATGAAAGTTATTAGCTAATTTAGTTCAAATTGGTTAATATTACCATGCTAACACACTTAAGATGGTGAACATGATAAATATTATACCTGCTAATCATGTTAGCATTGTCATTGTGAGCATGTTAGCATGCTAAAGTTTGCATTTAGCTCAAAGCACCACTGTCCCTATACAGCTTCACAGAGCCGCTAGTGTCGATGTAGACTCTTAGTCTTGTTAACACAAATGACGCATTTCTTTCTGCCATTACATTGTTATAGAACTCCTGTCTTCATCAAAGAAGCACTGTAGAACCTTTCTTTATCTTTTTATAACCCACCTGTCTTCATTTCACATAAACCTCTGTCACCGCAGCTGTCTTCTCTCCCTCCCATTCCCGTCTCTCCGTCCCCTTCCCCAATCAGTTTGTCAGTCCATCACTTTCTAAATAGGCTAAGGCAGCGCAGCATTGTTGTTGATTTCATACATGTCATGCGACACAATTACGTTAATGGCTCCATGAATGGATTTCATGGAGAGTCGGTCGGATTTGTTTGGGAGGCAGTTTAGAGACACAAAGAGGCTGTCATCTCTGTTTGGCCATCAGCTCCAAAGCTCTTATTAGCAGATGAGAGATTTGACAGTCCTGCTGCAAATGAAGTGATGGTTTCTTTATAATGAACACATTAGAGAATTGTTAAAGATTAGTTCATAATCTTTCTTTTAGCTGCTAAAATGTTAATTTACAGCTTTAAAACCACAGCAGAAAATGCAAACACAGACTGCTGGTTTTGGGGTTTGGCCAGACTGGTGTGACCTTAGTGACCTCTATTAACTTTTGAATTCCTATTACTGGACTACACGCCATTAGGCAAACATTCCTACACTAGATGTCTATCTGATAGTGCTGTAGCTAAATTTAAGGAAGTGATTCCATCGGCATTAAATTCAGTTCCATGTCTCAATGTAACAGATGACTCCTATGCTAACTTTAGTCCCTCCCAAATTGATCATCTTGTTGATAGTGCTGCAGGCTCACTACGAATAACACTCGACTCTATCGCCCCTCTAAAAAAGAAGATAATAAAACAGAGGAGGTTAGCTCCATGGTATAACCCGCAAACCCGCAAATTAAAACAAACATCGCGAAAACTTGAAAGGAATTGGCGTTCCACCAATCTGGAAGAATCACGTTTAGCCTGGCAAGATAGTCTTAAAATTTATAGGAAGGCCCTCCGTAATGCCAGAGCAGCTTACTACTCATCATTAATAGAGGAAAATAAGAACAACCCCCAGGTTTCTGTTCAGCACTGTAGCCAGGCTGACAGAGAGTCACAGCTCTGTTGAGCCATGTATTCCTATAGACCTCAGTAGTAATGACTTCATGAGCTTCTTTAAAGATAAAATTCTAACTATTAGAGAAAAAATTCAGCACCTCCTGCCCTCAGTTGGTACTGACTTATCTTCAAACACAGGAACCTTAGAAACAACTGTAAAACCTGTACATTTAGACTGCTTTTCTCCCATCAACCGTAATCAACTAACTTCCATGATTTCCTCATCTAAGCCATCAACGTGTCTTTTAGACCCCGTCCCAACTAGGCTGCTTAAAGAAATTTTACCCTTAGTTAGCACTTATGTACTAGATATGATCAATCTGTCCTTATTTAAAGGCTATGTGCCACAGTCCTTTAAAGTAGCTGTAATTAAGCCTCTTCTTAAAAAGCCCACTCTTGATCCAGGGATTTTGTCAAATTATAGACCTATATCTAACCCTCCTTTTCTCTCTAAGGTCCTTGAGAAAGCAGTAGCCAATCAGTTGTGTGACTTTCTACACAACAACAAGCTGTTTGAGGATTTTCAGTCAGGATTTAGAGTGCATCATAGCAGAGACAGCACTGGTGAAAGTTACAAATGACCTTCTAATTGCATCAGACAAAGGACTTGTCTCTGTACTTGTCTTACTAGATCTTAGTGCTGCATTCGATACCATTGACCATCACATTCTATTACAGAGACTAGAACATTTTATTGGCATTAAAGGTACTGCACTAAGCTGGTTTAAATCCTATTTATCAGATCGATATCAGTTTGTACCGTTAATGATGAATCCTCTATGCACGCCAAAGTTAGTCACGGAGTTCCACAAGGTTCTGTGCTTGGACCAATTCTATTTACCTTATATGCTTCCTTTAGGCAATATTATTAGGAAGCACTCCATAAATTTTCATTGTTATGCAGATGATACCCAATTATATTTATCGATCAAGCCAGATGAAACCAATCAATTAGCTAAACTTCAAGCATGCCTTAAGGACATAAAAACCTGGATGACCTGCAATTTTCTGATGTTAAACTCAGACAAAACCGAAGTTATTGTACTTGGCCCCGAACACCTTCGAAACACATTATCTAAAGATATAGTTTCTCTAGATGGCATTTCCCTGGCCTCCAGCGAAACCGTAAGGAATCTTGGAGTTATCTTTGATCAGGATATGTCCTTTAACTCCCAAATAAAACAAACTTCAAGAACTGCCTTTTTTCATTTACGTAACATTGCAAAAATCAGGCACATCCTATCTCAAAAAGATGCAGAAAAACTAGTCCATGCATTTGTTACGTCTAGGCTGGACTATTGCAACTCTCTATTATCAGGCTGCCCCAATAAATCCCTTAAGACTCTCCAGCTGATTCAGAATGCTGCAGCACGTTTACTGACAAGAACCAGAAAAAGAGAACATATTTCTCCAATATTAGCTTCTCTACACTGACTCCCTGTAAAATCCAGAATAGAATTTAAAATCCTTCTCCTCACCTTCAAAGCCCTAAATGGTCAGGCACCATCATATCTTAAAGAGCTCATAGTACCCTATTACCCCACTAGAGCACTGCGCTCCCAGAATGCAGGGTTCCTTGTGGTTCCTAGAGTCTCTAAAAGTAGAATGGGAGCCAGAGCCTTCAGCTATCAAGCTCCTCTCCTGTGGAACCAGATCCCAGTTTGTGTACGGGAGGCGGACAACCTCCTCACATTTAAGAGTGGGCTTAAGACTTTCCTCTTTGATAAAGCTTATAGTAGGGCTGACTCAGGTGACCCCTGAGCCCCCCCTTAGTTATGCTGCTATAGGCCTAGACTGCCGGGGGACTTCCTATGATGCACTGAGCTCCTTTCTCCTCTTCCTCTCCATCTGTACGCCCTCATATCCCATCAATGCTTGTTATTAATTCAACTTCTTCCCGTAGTTGTGTGCTTTCTCTCCTCTCTCTCTCTCTCCCTCCCCTTCTGTTGCTTTCTGCAGGTGTTTCTGCCTCTGGAGCTGTGGAGTCTGGGTCTGTGGTTGCTGCCGCCTGCTGCCCCCGTGCTCCTGCTCTGCACCCGCTGATGCTATTGCTGTTGTTGCTGTTGTTATTAGTATTGCTATTATAATGTTGCTCTTAGTGTTGTTTCCGTTGGTGTTAACATCAATGCCATTACCATATCTATGCTGTATTGAGCTGCTGTATGTTCTCTTTCCTCCTGCTCTCTCTCTCCCGGCTCCCCCCCTTCCCCTTCAACCCAACCGGTCGAGGCAGATGACCGCCCACCTTGAGCCTGGTTCTGCTCGAGGTTTCTACCTGTTAAAAGGGAGTTTTTCCTTGCCACTGTCGCATAGTGCTTGCTCATGGTGGGAACTGTTGGGTCTCTGTAAATATAAAGAGTCGGTCTAGACCTGCTCTATTCGAAAAAGTGCCCTGAGATAACTTTGTTATGATATGGCGCTATATAAATAAAACTGAATTAAAACTGAATTGAATTAAAAAGTGGAGTCACCACTCTCTTCATCACATAACCAACAGACCCTTTGCAATTAGCTGTTCTTTAAAGATGTTGATGCTCACGTTGTGCTTCACCTGTGCTGGTCCTGCTTCACTGTAATCATCGTAGCAATCATCAGCGCTATCATTTAGCATTTAAATCAACCTCCCCTCAACCCCAGCTTCCACCTGTAGGCTCTGATTCTAGTCTTCAGAAGGGAAAACCGTGTCAATGTCACTCCCCAAGCAAGGTCACAAGATGCCAACCATGAAAGCAGCTCCTTGTTGATGTATTTTTGCAGATTGACTGTGTGCAGACTGCTTATATTTTCCAGGTGGATGTCAAAGAAAAAGGCTGAGGCACTAGCAAGATGCTGCTCTGTGTCTGCAGTTAGAGGCCGTCACCAGATTTGGGAAAGGTGCTACTGTCTGCATCCTTACATGACAAGTACTACGTTGTTATGTGCTGCTGTTATATCTTGAACATAAATGTGTTCAAACGGACATTGCATGCAATGTAAGGTCAGTCAGCAAAGTCTTCTTAGTCTTAGTTGCTATCATGCTGCTGCTCTTTCTGCTTGGAAAGTGAAAAGTGTAGATCTGCTTTTATGTTCTAAAAGCAAGATTGGGTTCTCCTAAACCAAGTCTAATATTGCAGCAGCAAGCTAATAAAAAAGATTTGGACAGGAATGTATATAACATACGCAATACTAGGATCAGGTTTACTTCTGCATCCACTGACGTCTTCAGGCACGATGTTGGAAGAACTACAGATAGATTAGTTTTATTTCCTTCTCTCAGCCTGGAGGCGTCACTACAGCTCAGCCTGCTATCAGAGCTAAGAACTGCATTTCTAATCAACTTTGCCAATAAACATGCACAGTCAACGGGAGAGATTGCTCCACTTTTTATGTTATCAGAGTCAAAGCAGCATTGAGTTAATGTAGCTTAGACAGAGGCAGAGGCTCATTGTGCGGCTGCCTGGCTAGCAGCCACTACAGCAGCAGCCCTGCTAGTCAGGATGTAGCAGACGGGGAGCCCGGAGTACTTGTGCTTTCATTGCCCGCCATGCCAACCAAAACTGAGTCACTGTGCTGCAGGGAGTTTCACCGTGGACTGTTAGTTTTTGTTGGATACTGTTGCCGACGCCAGAGGAACTTCTGGTGTGTGCGACAGTGCGGAACTTGAAACAACCTCTGCCACTGGAAGAGGGCAGCTGATTTGTGTAAGCTAATGCTATTACCATATCTGAAATCTCTCCCTCATTCACTCACTAGTTCCTAAATGATAAGCACTCAACAAATTATTGTGAGTAGAAAGTTGTGAATTGTTATCCTTTTGGGTCACCCCTGTTAGGTGTCATGTTAAAAAATAGAGTGTGAACTGGAACCTGTACATGTAGGGATTCAACAGAACACACGCTTTTTGATTTTGCTTATTGATTTTTGAAAGCAAAAGACCTACAGTGTTATGTTTATTTTCATCTGTTTCTTTCCAAAGAATGGGAATAGTACGTAAGTGGTCACGGAAGTGGTTATAGATGTGATGTATTATATAGACTACCAGTGGAGACATCTACATAATTAGCTACAAAATGTTCCTTTAATGGCTCTGAGCCTGAGGTTATATGTGAAAGTTCTCTCTCTCTCTGTCTAAAATACATTTCCTATATTTCTGCAAAAAAAAGTTTTTACTATATGTATTTATAGTACAGTTAGTACAGTTAGTTCAAAGACAAAGTTGTCTTTTGAATCTGACAGATGTATCTTTTTTGTTTGTTTAATGTGGCTTAGTGGCATTCCTCGTATGTACAAACTTACCAGCCACTAAAACCAGTTCTGGTTCTAGGGGACTGTTGTGGTTTGCAAATGTGTGTGTGTGTGTGTGTGTGTCTGCAGCTGACAAGGTTTAGGGTCCTTCCTGCTTTGAGATCCTCTGTAATTACTCTATTGTCTCAAAGGCCAGATGCACAAAGAGCCCTTCACCTCTCAGCATTAACTCTGCTGGACCCAGCTGGGACAGTGACCGGGAGAACACCGCACTAAATTAGTGTGCCTGCATGTGCGTTAACCTTCAGCATGGTGATCAGGGATGTAATGCAGAGCAAGGCAACCTCGAGTGTTTTCCATCTTTTCAAGCTGTCAGAAAGCCTCCTCACATAGTATACAGTACATATAGTGCAGAGTATATGCAAATATATGCTGTGCATCTCTTCTTTTTCAGTGAGTACTGCCTATAGTCAAATCTCCAGTGTCACTGATGCATATACCACCTCCAACACCAAATCATAACACATTTCCCATACAAGCAAGCTGTAAACTAAGAAAGCAAAGCACAACTTGAGTATTGAGGATTTTGTTGTTCCCTTAATGCTAACCATTCATTGAAGGTTATGATAACACACATATTTACCAATAAGTCACATGTATATGTTGGTCATTAACACAGTAATTTTACATTTTCACTGTAATAAATCTGATTGCAATGCATGCAGTTTTGAAAACTAGATAACAGACAGAGTCCTAGATTTGTTTTCATTATATTTAACTTAAAGTAGCTATAAGCAATATTGTTATGTTATGAATGGACCACATGACTTTGTTTATGTGAAAGAGGTCGCTCATGGTGATGAACTCACAGAGAATTATTACCCAACTCTGCAACTCTACGGAGCTTTATAATGTCTTTCAGCTCATTGTTTTGGTTTTCTGGCCCACAACTTTAATGTTTTGCTTCACTCAACACCAAACAGTGCAAAGACAAAGTTAGTGACTAGCTGGTGGAGCAAAGTTTGGAGCATTTAGAAGCTGAAGAGCCAGATGTTGTTCACAGAATTTGATGGAGACCAAAACAGAGCTGAAAGGAGTGTGAATATTGGACTTACATTCATCATGTGGATAGAAACATGACTCCATGAATGCTAATGTTGTTCCAACTGGAAGTGTAAATAGGCAGCTGTTTGCTAACACGTTCACTATACTAACTTAAAGGTTCGCTATGATGATATTTAGACAAATGGTAATCAAGCTAAAGTGTTTAGACTATTATCATCCAAAAAGGTAGCAACAAAAACATTCAGTACTATTTGGCATCCATGTTTACAATCACTGTGATTGGAAATATAATATTACATATTTTTATTTTTATTTATTAATTTATTTTTCAGGGACAACGCAAAAAACCCCTGTCCCTGTTAAGGCATTTCTGCTTAAAAAGATCATAAAATATCATCTTTAGCAAGAGTACATTAGTTAAATTGAGCATATAATAAATAGTAATATTACATAAAAGGTGGTGTAATAAATTACTTCCATAAAGTAATTAACAGATTGTAGTGTGACTTTTACACATGAAAATTAGTTTCCTCATCATAAGGAGCAACACATGGCACGTGAAAACAGCATTCTGTGCCTTCAGAGGAAGACATGGAAAGTCTGAGTGAGACCTCACAAAGGTAATTTCCCCAACTTTAAATTTAAAGCCTTTCCAATGAATACTGATTATTCTAAGAACAACGGAAAGTGTGTAATATTAAACATTTTGTGATCCAGTTTTTGGTGTATTTGAAAACTACTATCTTCTATAAAAACAAGAAATGTTCACGGTTGACATCCAGCCATATAATAAACTTTCAAAGTGAGTGATGAGGAAAGAGAAATATAACTTCTTTCTGACAAACTAGTTGACACTTTAACCATCAGTCTTTGAAAGTGAGTTGCATTAAATGGAGAGAGAAGATCAAGTGGGTGAATGAGTAGAAAGGAGAAATGATAAATGAATTAGATTGGCTTACAGTTTGACTTAAACCTGAACACAAAGAGACAGCACAGACTCAGAGGGATGGAGTCTGTGTGTGTGTGTGTGTGTGCTGGTCAGAGGTGGCGTTAGATGAAATGCTTGCCTCTCTGGTGACCCCACTCCCATCCATCATGGTAGGTAAACAGCCCTCTGTCACCCGCTGACACTCCACTGGGACCCTGATCGCCTCAATGTGCCAAGTTATGGGTGGGCTTCTGCGGATAGGAAGATCAAGCACACACAACCTCACACACACAAACACAGAGAAAACCCAATCTTTCTTTCTATTACTTTTTTGGTTTCTGTGCCTTTCTCACACACACACAGATTCAGGTAGAACAATAAAACAAACCTTCCCAAATTATCTGTGTTACACACACACACACACACACACACACACACACACACACACACACACACAAGAACAGATCAACACACACATTTCCTCCTCGTTGTGGGGTCAGTATGTGAGGTGCCTGGCAGTTTGTTGTCACTTTCGTGACAACAGTGATGGGGTCTTCCACCACCTGGCTTAGATTAGCACCCGATGCCAGATGTATCTTTTCTCCAACACACACACACGCACACACACCAAGTAAGGACTGACAGACAGCCAGAGAGAGTACATGCTACAGGAAGAGGGGTGGCAGTACAGAGGTTGAGCTCGGCAGCCAGAGAGCAGTCTGGGGCGTGACATGCATGATTGAATGAGTGAAGCATCTGCTCTCCTTCCCGGCCTCCTGCAATAACAAAGCCTGATTTGAAAATCCGCTGCCTAAGGCCCTGGTTCATGCTTCATATGTGGCTTGATGTGCAGGAGCCCTATACCTTGTTCGTGCTTCCAAAGCCTGGCTGCAAAATCTTGCTTCCAGTTGTTGGCTGAACATTTCAACACGTCAGTGATAAATGTAGGAAAATCAAACTTTCTAGAGGCTACATTAAGAAAAACATTCCTAGTTCCAGCTCCTTTTACGGGTTAATTTATTTAAAACCCTTTTCTAGAATGCTGACAAAACAAGCTTTAGAGGCGCTGGTAGGTAGACTGTTACCATACCAGGCTAGCTGTTTCCCCCTGTTTCCAGTATTTATGCTAAGCTAGGCTAACCAGCTGCTGGCTCCAGCTACATATTTGCTGTACACACATGGGAGTGGTATCAATTTTCTCATCTAAGTGCCGGCAAGAAAGTGAATAGATGTGTTTTCCAAAATGTCAAACCACGGAGCACACAGGTAGCCGAATGGATCGGCACATGACACATAACCGCAATGTCCCAGGTTTGATTCCAGCTGGGGACCTTTGTTGCATGTCATCCCCCCACTCTCCCCTTGTTTCCTGTGTTTTCTATAGACTGTCTAATAAAGGTAAAAATCTTTAAAAAAATGTCAAACTATTCCTTTAAAGGTTTACAGTATCTGTAATAAATAATATCTAGCATTCTCTTTTTGTCTTTCTCAGTTTGTCAGTGGAACAGATTTCTACATATTTAATGTAGTGTGTCACACACAGACCAAACAAAGGGAAATCGTGTTTCTTGCATATCTTCAACATTTGCATGTGTTGTTGACTGAGGTCACATAGTCAAATGATGATAGTAAGAAACAAAGATTTAAAGGAGATGACGTGTGTGTGTGTGTGTGTGTGTGTGTGTGTGTGTGTTCCACCCCCATCCTGACATCTTTCAGCCAGCCTGACTGTGTGTGCTGACACCACAGTGAGGACACCATCTTCAAATGATCGGCTCTCACCTGACAAGTACATGAATAAATTGAACGGCAATAAGAGAAGGAAGTGTAATGGTGGAAAGAGGAAACACAACAAATTCAACAAACTGTGGGACAGTTTATCTAGAATCATATTTTTACCGGAGTGATCATGTCAAGCTGTTAAGCTGCTTTTTGTACTTCCTCGTGTGCCTGTACTCATTCCAAAGTAAAGACAAATGGCAATGATGTCATGCTGCAGTATTTTCATGGTGGTAATAGAAATATAAATGGCCAACATACCTCTTGTGTAACAGTCACTTGGCTCAGAAGAAAAGCTACAGAAAAGATAGCGTAATCTCGTGTATTTTCTTTGAAATTAATGAGCTATATATTATGCTTTCAAAGCAACTTTTCCAACAGTAAGATGAGATAAAACTTTAATCATCCCTCTGGGGAAAGTGGGTCATTGCAGCAACAAAGAGAAGGTTATACTGTACCAGGAGAGAACAAATACATACTTCCATTGTTCCTGCGACACTTTGGTAGGACATTGCACTACTTCAGAGAAATTCTAAATAGAGTAGCTATCGTAATATTTACAGGAATGTACATTTTCCTGTGCATGGTGCATCTTCTCGGGGGGGATGGTACCAGGCTCACACCAGGACAACTTCCCCAGCGACTCAGTGCCCCCCACTGCTGTTCTCACACCAGCTCCAATGCTCGACTCGTTATCAAGCCGTTAGTCCTCACTGATCTTCAAGAGCTTCTGTCTAAACCCACCCTCCTCCATTCACCCTCCAATAAACACTCCACTGACAGCAAGTGGCAGTCTGACCCAGGATCAGGTTAGCTTTACTTTTAGTTCTGTCCTTCTGTTTGGGGTTTTGGAAGGCTGAGCTTCAACACATTTTAATTTGACCATGTCTTGTCATCCATTAGGGAACTAGTTGAGAATTGATCAATTCACCAATAGATGTGTAACCAAACAGCCTTTATCATACCCAAGGCAATTGATAAACTGTGGTGAAATAAGTATTCAGATCCTTTAATTAAGTAAAAGTGCTAGAACAACAATGTAAACATACTTAATTTCAAGTAAAAGTCCTGCATTCAAAACTTACTTAAGTAAAAGTACAAAAGTATTACGAGTAAAAAAGCAAAAGTACTTGTCATTTCTAGTGTTATATACTGTATATTATAGTATTATTATCACTGATGCATTAATGTGTAAGCAGTGTTTTTGTGTTAGTTGGCTGTGGTGGAGCTGATTTTAAGTGTTGGGCAGTTTAATCTGCAAAAGTCTCAAACAAACATTTCTGTCTACACTTGAGTCCTAAAAACCTTAATTTGCAGTGCAGTAAGAATATTTCAACCTTTTTAAAATGTAAATCATTGAAGTATTCCTACTAGACTGGCAGACTGTGTTGACTATCAGTGGTGGCAGAGTAGGGATTTCTGGCACAGTTTCACCTTCTTCCAAGGGGCACGGAGAAGGGAAAAAGCCTGAACAGGTCAAAACTCCAGCAACAACCTTCATCAGGGTCTTCTTAAAACTAAAAAACAAAACTTAAAAGATTCAAAAATTATAAAATACAACCAATCATAGTGGTTCAACAGTGTATTGTATTTTATGACCTTAAAATATGTTTTTTATGTAAAATTTTTGTAACTAGTAACTATAGCTGTCAGATAAATGTAGTGGATTAAAAAGTACAATATTTCCCTCTGAAATGTAGTGGAGTAGAAGTTTAAAGTATCATAAAATGGACACACTCAACAAAAGTACCTCAAAATTCCACAGGGCTTGAGTAAATGTACATAGTTACTTTCCACCATTTTTAATAAGATAATAAAACTAAAAGGACTCAATTCCACACATTTTTTTTCACTGAACAATGCATTTTAGAAGCTGATCATTTGTTTTGTATAAATAATAATTGCAAAATGTGCAAAATAGAAAATACAAAACTAGTAAGATATATCTGCAGATAAATGTAGTGGAGTAGTAGTATAAAGTAGCATAAAGTTAAGTATAGAATTGTACTTAAGCACAGTACTTTTACGTAAGTTTAAATGTAATTAATTACATTCCACCCATGCTGTTATATCAGTCTGTGGTTCAGTAAAGTGGGGAAGGACGAACTGCTCTGAGGTCAGTTTAATAGCCTCATTTCACTCAATAAACATCCTTCAATTAGTCAAGTGTAGTTGTTTGGATCGTAACCCTGGGAGATGCTAACCAGAGCCCATGTGTAGCACAGGAAGACAACAGAGCAGGTAACACTGCCTGTCTAAAACAAGAAGGACTGTCAAAGAGAGTGAAAAGTAGCAGGACAGACCAACAGGCTCACTCTCACCTACACACCACCATGCGAACACACTGCACTACTGTCGTTATCAGCAAATGAAGAGGGGATGGGAGGTCTGGGAAAGGGAGAAGAGGGTGATAAAGCCCTGAGATCATGTTGACAGGTAGTTGCCCATTGGGCCAGACTGTCCGACAGGCCTGCCAGAGAACTAGTGTTGACGTGTCTTGTTCTTTGAAAAGACAGCCGTGTTCCGGTGTCGTGGTGGTTGCTGTGTAAGTAAATGAGCGTCTCTTGCGATGCCACAGTTGTGTTACAGGAAGTTCTTGACATGTTGTGATGTATCACATTGTCTTCTTTTTCAACCGATTCAGCAATACAGCGCTCAGAGCGAGGAAATAACATGACATGCAATTTCCCGATTGTCAAAAGTGGACAAAACTGGGATAAATGTCATAGGAAAACACAACCATATGGAGCTCAAACTCTCATCTCTGATGCAAACTCGAAACATCTGCTGTAAAACCTTTTATGTTGTAATAATTCAAGTCAGGGAGGAGACAAGTAGAATTAGCACATGTGCTAAAACCTCAAGTGCCTGTGTCTTAACATACTTTTTAATGGTATTATTTCTTCAACAGGGCTGCCACTTCGCAGAAACATTGCTCTATGATTTAGCTATTTCTGCACTGCTGCACACAATCTAACATTTTTATAAATGAGCTAACTCGTTCATTTGCTGCGTCTCAGCGCAGAGCGACCTTGAGTGTACGCTTGGCTGGTTTCTGCACCGGCGATGATGGTTGGAGGCGCTCTGTGGGCTGCGGCACTGAAACCCAATAGGGCCTCCATATTAGCGGGCACTGAGTGAAACAGTCAACAGCAGTGTTTCAGGGAAGCAGTGGAGCTTTAACACCTACTGTAACGCCCTGCCCTGCTTCCTGCTCTGGATTACATCTAGGTTTACAGTATATAGGACACACACACACACACACACACACACACACACACACACACACACACACACACACACACACACACACACACACACACACACACATAAATGCTGAGACTTTTTCTCAATGTTACGCCCCCACCACCACCACCTTTCCCACCCACTCACATTCACATTGGGGTTATTCAAAATGCTGTATTGCACCTACTCATGCTCACCTACTCTCTCTCTCACACACACACACACACACACACACACACACACACACACACACACACACACACACACACACACACACACACACACACACACACACACATATGCAGTGACATCCAAGCTATTTCCTATCCCACTTAATACATACTTGTTATAATCTGTTTGTGAGTGTTATGTTAATGGACAAACAGCAAAACATCTAAAGCACTGAGCATTAGTGATACAAAACACACCATTCAGAACAGCCATGATAGGCCTTCACACACACATGTGCACACACACTTCACATGCACCCTTTTGTTACATATTAGGGAACTGGTAATGGAAAGCCCCCTTCCTATGAGTGCTGGCCTCATTTTTAGTAATTACCGTGTGGAAGGTGTAATGGAAGCCTATCCCCTTAAGCAACACACAATGACATGCATGCACACACATTTACACACATTCAAACAGTCATACAGTCACATTTAAGTACATTCTGTATTTCCCCTCTGTTCATCTTCACTGTTACATGCACAGTGCGGTTGGTAAAATTCTTCCTCTAGCCACTCCGTCTATCAAACACACATATACCATCTATCGAATGGCCAGTCATATCTGTTATCAGCATGTCTTGGCCTGTCATACCTGCCTGTCGTCTGCAGCCTGTGTCCCAGAATGCTGACAGATAAGCCTGAGTGTGTGTGTGTGTGTGTGTGTGTGTGTGTGTGCCAGTCAAGCATCAGTGTGTGCTTTTTGGATCTCGCACTCATCCACTTTTAAGGGGTTCCCGCATTCTCCTGGGTTAATCTCAGTCCTAATAGTTGGAATTCAGCCATTAGATCGACCAGACACACTCTATCATGAGCAAAAATCAGTGGACAATGTCTCACCAATGAAGTCTGTGATCGGCTCTAACAAACCACAAACGCACACAGACATCCACACCACTGACGTATGGATGTGAACATGACCACACGCCTCTAAATACAAGCACAAAGACACACTGTAGAAATAGTTGTAGCAGTGAGACAAGATGCTCACTAAACCATGACATCAATTCAGTGCAGTGTTTGATGGCATAACTGAGCATGAAATAAGGCTCGACAAATTCAAACAGCTACTTGTTACAGAGCACGACTGACTGACTTTTTTTTAATGTCAGGTCTATTTCACTGAAACACAGCGAGGAGTCAGTTTTAAATAAGCAGGCAGCATGTAAGGTCATATAACAATAGTAGATTGATACAGCAATGCACTGAGGCGGCTCAAACAGTGCCAGGAAGTCAGGAGCCCAAAGAACTCAACACGGGAACAACATCAGGAACTACAAGTTGCTGATCCTGTTTCAGCATTGGAAGATTATGCAAATTAGACTAGTAAAGGTTTAAAGAGCAGTAGCTTTGTTTGAGAGTTTTTGCATGAGACAAGACAACAACACAGTCATTATGTTCTTTGTATTTTAATTGCGTGTTATTTGAATGATGATGAAAAAGAGAGACCGCACTGGCAAGTTAATTAAAGTTTTTGTTTTTGTTTCTCTTGTTTGCTGTCTGTCTCATCTCTGTATGTCTCTCTTCTTTGACTTGTTGAAAAGTCAAAAGTTGAATGTCACTACAAGAAATTCCCATCTCAACTCCTAATACTGACACTAGACACACCACGTGCTTGCTTATAGTCTGAATAAATCTTGTACTAGTTCCTGCTTTGGATAAAGGCTATAAACAGTGGATGAATCTTTCCTCTCTGGAGTCTGGAATCATTTAGCCTGTTGTCACCACAGAAACATTCCAAGAACCATTTCAGGAACTGCGTTTCGACCAAAGGAACGAGGGTCTTAATTTTCTTACTCTACCATAGTTCCTGGTCCCTGCTCTGGAGGTAGTGTGGTGGCCCAGGAGCTATTGTGTGGAATTGTAAGGGCCAGTATATGCTGTCAGAAGTACTTGTCAGCTGTTCGAATAGCTTCAGAAACCCCCACCCCCCACACCTTTTGAAGTCAACCATTTCTGTAACTTTCCGAAACGAACAATCAAACATTCTCGCACTTCTCGCAGTGATTGGTCAACTGTGTGGAGGTGGGACCAGGCACCAGGGTTTGAATTTCTCTCCCTAGCTCTCTTCTGTCATTCTTGACACAACTATTTCTGTCACTTTTCATGTTCCAACCAAGTGCAACACTTGGAACGTCTTCTTGGAGAGACTGTCTGAAAATGTGCACCGTCATCCCCTTATTTGAACAATACCGTGTCTCCCCCCTCTCTATGACAGCCGGCTTTTCACTCTGCGTTTGAATGTGGCCATTTTCGAACAACAATGAACACTTTTGATTTCCGACATGGTCCACCAACACATCATATGAACCCATTCAGAAAGAGCATAACCCGATGCTTACAGTACTGATCACTCGCTGGTGAAACACACTCGCTGCTACAACTTGTGTGCATCTTACACAGTAAATAAGCACTGGGTGCCACTAGTATTGATATTAGGATGAGGGGTGGACATTTCTTGTAATGCATGGTGTTAAATACATATTTATACTGTAGTATAACTTCACAATGATTTGAAAAGGCAAGATAAAGAAAACAAGTGTGTGGGAACAAGGGCAATAGGGAGCAATGATCATGAGAGCTAGCAAGTGAACGAAATAAACCAGACATTATTTGCTTTCTGATTCTATGTGGTTCCATACAAAAGCAGAAATAAATAACAATCAAACATGCTGGAGGACTTTGCTACTTTGGAGACAGGCTCTCTGGAGTTTTCAGGCTACCCTTCCACCTCTACATGTCATCATTTAAACTTTGGTGTTGCCTTACACTAAATACAACGAACAACACAGTAACTCTGTTGTTCTTCTTTGCAGTCATTCATTTCATCCACTGAAACACGATTAGTTCTGTGTTTCTGTGTTGAAAATTGCGTCTCAAACAACGTAGTCGTTTTTTAATCCATAATCAATTTGTCTAATCGTCATGGTACCTTGGATGCATTGAGATGCAAACAGAAATGCACAAAATTGACTTTTTGTCCCTGATTTTAGTTCCCGAGTTTAGTACCTGTTGCTCCCTAGTACCTGGAACTATTTGGTCAAAAAGTGATAATTGGCAATGGTCACTAATCACGCACCATCTACCATCTACATCGTATCTGGAGTACTGTCCAATATTGTTTTTTTTTAACATACTATTCTGTCTTCTACATTCCCTGTGTCATGAATATAATACACAGCACAGGTTGTATTTTCAATAGACTCTCTTCTCTCTCTAACCAAAATGGTAATACATACAGGGACACACACACACGCACACACACATCGAGAGCAAACAGGAGGGGACTGGAAGACATAGTGGTGCTTGGAGGTGGGTGGCACTCCTCAGCGACTCTCAGTAATAAAAGTCGAGCGCGTTTTGAAAAGGCCCTATTGTGGCTTCATTCTGTTTTTCCACGAGGGTAGCATTCCTCCCAAATTGGACAAAAGAATTTTAATGGGGCGGCTAATGGACTGTGATTAGATAGGAGGAGAGGGAGAGAGAGAAGGAGAGAGAAGAGAGAGAGAGAGAGAGAGAGAGAAATAGGTGGGCCTTGTTGGGAGTAGGCAGAATGGGGGACTGAATGCTGCAATGGGGGGGCTTGAGTTTCATCCATCCAGAGAGAGGGGGCGATGGGCCAGGAGATTACCCCATTTACCTGCAACCTCTGAGGGGGAACTGGAGAGGAGGACAGGGGGTTTTATTGCAGAGGTTAGGTTGCGAGGGGGACACAGGGGAGTCCACTCCAAAGGTATATCCGTACATATAGTGGAGGGATGGATGGAAGCCCACCTGCTTTTAGCTGTAAGTGGACTCTGTGGCTCAAGTGGCTTAATGCAGGGCATACTCACTGTTGTACAAAGAGACTGCAGGTCTGTGCAGATGGGCAATACAAGATGCCAAAAATAGCATTGTGTTGATATACCTTGTTGCAAAAATATTACTGTAAATTTTTGAATGATAGCCAGGATGTAACAGAAAATACGTTTAATTTATTGAACTTTATTGTAAAATACTTCCACCTTCACCGCAACCAAGTACTTTCTCCATTAGAGCTCCTGTTATTGCTCCTATATTTTAAGTTGAACTTGTACTGTATAGTACAAGTGTGTTATTTCTTTTATGTAGAATTTGCAACATTTTTATTTCAATATTGGTGTACAACTAAGTAGCTAAGTAACTCTTTGTCATCCACCTGTCTGAGCTGAGACAACCAGGGGCCAAGTCAATTATTAGCCATGCTACTGTTGACTTTTTATCCATTCAAAGTAAGTGTGGAAGATGCTGGAAATCAGATTGTATTGTGAGTTTTTGTTGCTTGTAGTTAATGCTCTCTTGAAACTGTGCACAATGTGGGATTTTGTGTTGTTTGTAAGGTGGATGGATTTTTTAGTTGTTTTTTTAGCAATGTTAGTAGCACGGCTCCAGGGATGGCAAGGCCGGTCGGTTGGTTGGTTGGGTCCGGCACTTTGGTGCAGACTGAAATGTCTCAGTAACTGATGGGATGGACTGCCATGATATTTTGTACATTGACATTCATACTCCCATGAGAATGAATCCTACTGACTTTGGTGATCCCCTGACTTTTCCTCTAGTGCCACCATGAGGTTCACATGTGTGGTTTTGAGTGAAATGTCAACTACTGGATGAATTACTACGAAATTTAGTACAGACATTCATGTTCCCCTCAGGATGAATTGTAATAATTCTGGCGATTTTTCATCCAGCGGCATCATCGGAAAGAAAATGTTATTTTGTCCAATACTTTGGTTTATGACCAAATACCTGAAAAACTAATGATATCCCTATCAGCTTCAGCTGCACTTTGTGTTTAGCACTAATCAGCAAATGTTAGATAGTAACAAACTAAACTACGATGGGGAATTGGCTAAGTCCTGTTACACTGCATCTATCATTACCACAACCCTCTCCATTGAGTTGGGGTTATTTCCTAAAGGATAGAATCGGTAAAATCATCATCAAGTGCTTCTTTAATTTTGCACTTTCTGTCATTTTATAACCGCAACAAGTTTTTGCACACCTGAAAGTCTTACTCACAGTTGCATCGGATCAAAAATTCTGAGTGCAAAAGAATGAAAAATCCTGGGCTATGTTCATATGTACAGTATACGGTACCTGTGCTGTTTGTTAATATTAACATCAGAGTACTGAAATGTTGTAAAAAATAGACAAGTGATCATCAGTGTGTGGGATTATTTTGTTCTTTGACATAACAGTTGTTGTACATTTCTCAAATGATGGAGATCATCTTGAAATAAAATCTCTCCTCACTATCTCTTTATTTCTCGAAGAGCGAAAAGCGCCACTTCAGAGTGTGTGTTTTTTTCAATAACAAAACCCATTTCTATTCTAAATGTATGGATCTCTCTTCCATCATCTGCGTCATCTCATCTTCCTGCCTCCCAATTCCACTAGACTGAAATGACTTGAAATACCTTCTCCAGTGTGCTCACAGCACACATAAACACACACTCTACTCTTACCTTCATCCCTATGCAGATAAACCTCCCTGACACACACACACACACACACACACACACACACACACACACACACACACACACACACACACACACACACACACACACACACACACACACACACACACACATACTGTCATTCTTTTCCAAATTGGATAGAGACACTGCCATATGATATTTACATAAGTAATAACAGGCGGCTGCTCCGGGGGCCAGCAGCTCCTATCTTACAGCACAGGATCTGTAATTGTTATTTTGGCACTGAGGTGCTACCTGTGTGTGTGTTTAAGTGTGACTGTGAGTGTGTGTGTGTGTGTGTGTGTGTGTGCAAGGAGGGATTATCTGAATAAGAATCAAAGTAAGAGTGGTGAATTTATTAGGGATTTGTGTGTGCATGTGTGTAAGAGTGCTTGTTTGGATTCTGACAGAATAAACCTCTTCGTCTTCTTCTTCTCTTTTTATTTGCAGCACATGTCTCGATGGCTGTTTGTGTTAGTTTGGGTCCAGTGGGAGACAGCAGGCTGCATCTGTAGCCCACAGCTCCTCAGCTTGATATTTGGTGTTGGGCTGGCGCAGTTTGTTATCAGCACATATTGTCCCATGCTGCAAGTGTGCTGCTGTGTGTTTTAGATGGTTGGTGTGACTGGATCTCGCTCGCTTGTTCAGTCTCTCTCTCCCCATTTGTGTGTGTGTGTGTGTTTGAATATGCTTATTTCAAGCAAATATGTGGGCAGCTGTCAGTTGCTCTGGATGACTCTGTTTCTCGGTGAATACATTTATTTTGAATGAGTTTGTTTTTGTCTTTGCATGTGTTTTTGAGCATTGGACTGTGCGACACACGCCATTAGTGTGTCCATGCTCAGTGTGTGTATGCAAGTGTCTGTATGTGTGTTCTACCCTTCTGAGAACCGTTTTCATTTCAACACTAACAGACATTTTGAAGAAAAGATACATACTGCAAGGTCATTTTTCTGTCCCTCTCTATTTTTTTCAAGGGACCAATTTAAGGTTTAGATTTCAGCTGGGGTTAGGGTTAAAAGTCATGTCAGAGGATTAATGCAGCTAATAGAAGGTCTTCACAGGTATAGTAAGTCAAACTGTGTTGCGTGTATGTGTGTGTGTGACTACGTGTGTGTAATCCTCAGTGCTCTCGACAGCTCGACAGCTCTCTCCTCTGTGCAACTCAATAAGCTCTCGCTGCTGTCACTGTGCAGCGGCGGGACGCCATAGCAACCAGCCCACCTTCAGGTGATTACCATGCTCAGCCCTACCTCACCCACCTCCTCCATCAACACCCATGGTGCAAATACAGCCCGCCCCCGGGAGAAGGAGGAGGAGGAGGGGGGGGGGGGAGAGAAGGAGGGGAAAGGAATAGCTGGTCTGAACAACATATTTTACCTTAGCATCTCTGTACAAGATTAGATGGACTCCTGCACTGTGGTTTTTGCTGATATCTTGTCAGATTGTCAGATTTAGCGATTCTTCTGCTTTCACAGGAGAATAGGGAGTAAATTATGTTCTATTGTATATGTTTTGCAGCCTCACTGAGGTATGTGAATCAGTTTGGATTGAACCAATAGTTATTTTAGCTCATCTTGGGGAATAACAGACATAGGTTATATTGTTGAGTCACACTGTGTTTTTACTGTTGCAGGTAACATCTGATTACAAATACATTGTAATCAAATGGCACTGTTGTAAAAAGGAGTTATTAAAAGCTGTAGGGAGGAAGCGTGCCGAGACCTTAATTCAAACTAAAGCCTTATATCACGCACAATGTCTCACTGGGCTTTACATGCCCACAACTCCAAGGGTTTCAAGAAAAACAACAAAACATTACGTCTAAAAGTGTGGGGTATAAATTGCATCTCTGTTAAAAATCAGACCCACTTTGTCCCGGGATTATATGTACCATTCCGACATTTCCTCTCCTGATACCAATTCCAATACGTTAATACCAGAAACCAGGTAATCTGCCGATACATTACCATTCCCAAATTTTAAGTCTGTATACCTCACTGCACAAAACTCATTGGGATCATTATGGAATCACTGATTTTTATAATTCCATTGATGAAGAAACTGTATTCAATGTGGATCAGTCACATCTGGCTGATACACAATCCGCTTACTAAAGTCAGTATCCAATCGATTGGATTGATGTATTCCTACCAGGGACTGAATTAGCAAATACAACAAGTATCAGCAGCTTGGGTGCAGCTTTTGTCTGTGCAAATGTATCAACGCGGAAATCTGTTAACTTTCCACACTGTGTCACACTTTGCAGCAGCAACAGGTTGATGGCAAAGATGTCTGAGAAAGACTGACCTTCATCTGAATCATCCTTCGCAAAACTTGAAAAATGCTCCAACCAGTAGAGAGTGATATGCTTATGCTTGATTTTGTTAATACAGACATGGTGTGAAATGCATCTTTTAGGTGTGCTGGCTCTGTTTTGAACAGTCTTCAGTGTCATCCAGGACAGGGACCACCTGACAGCACCATTCAAAGATCATCTACTTTTCCTACAGTAGCAAAGTACAGAGAGGGTTTCATTTGTGTTGTCTAACCACAGTAAAGTTTTCAAATACCCCACCACACAGAGTGATATGTGAGTGATGTATTAATAAATGATAAAGCATTACAGATACCAGTGTGAACACGCTGAATTGCATCTTTATTTCCTTTTTTGGCAATTTCATGGTTTGTTTAAACACTAAGTGCTAAACTAAATCCAAACACAGCTGCTAGGAACAAACCACAAATACCAAAGGAATTATCTAGACAAATGTTCCAATGAAACACAATTATAACCTTGTTGAAGATAGAAACTCAGAGAATTCGCAAACACATCACAACAGGACAACGGGAGGCTTTTTTTTCATATAACCGAAAAAAAAATCGAACCATCGCAACCAAAAAGAGTTGTCCTAACATACTGTGCTTCATAATGTTGCATTCACTGTAACTGTCCTCTTGCCTGAATGTCTCAGGTTGTTTCTACTCCTCACATTTCTGTCATTTTTTTTCTTTCTATCATTGGCATCAATCTATCTAATGAATAAGCAGATTTATGAATTCAATCAGTTAAAGACAGCACCATGTGTGTAGCCTTTAAACATCAATAAATCATTACCACATTAATATGCTGGCCTCTTGCCAGTTTTGCATGTTACGTGTTGGGACACTGGACAGTAAGGTTTGATTGTTTTATGGCTGAAAACTGGAAGAGTGGGCTGTTTTCAAATGGAGCCGAAGATTTTTGGTTAGCAACAATCTCCGTGGCTGGACACTACTGCAAAATGTGGTCTTAATTTTGTAAACTACTAGTTGGAATGAGATGAATCTACTAACTGACCATGATTTGATTTGTTTGCAACAATCATATTAAGGAACCACAGCTCTTCACATTGCACCTTTCATTTGTACCAGTTTGTCTGAGAGTAACAGCTGGAGGGCCAAATGTTCATTGTGTGCTTATAAACTCCCACTACCTTCTGAGCCTTCTCTTGATTCTCACTAAGTTGGGAGATGACATCAGTTGGAACATAAACTCCATCACCAACTCACGCCGTCAAGTTCGATGGTTCAGCCAAGTGTCAGTTTGTGTCTACATCTGTGCTCTGAGTCGTAAACTCACAATTAAAACAATATCTCAGACTGAGAGAGAGAGAAGGTCTGTACATGACTTTTATTAATGCAATGTGACTGAAATGTGTTCATGTTTAAGGTGCATAAATAATCCATGTGTAGATTCACACATGTGCATTTGTACACCTGCACCGTTACTAACACACCAAGGCTTAGGGTAATGTCCCTCATGGAGACATATATGCCCTCCATATCTTCCACATACATACTCTCGCCGTCACTGCACCACCTCCTTGTCTTTCCCTAAGTATGATGATTAGGAGGTGCTCCGAAGCGTCTGACACCGCGCCATAAAATAACTTTGAGACACCTTAAATCATCTCCCCTGGAGTGCTTATTCCCTTTCGCGGCTGCCAAATGTCTTTTGCGTGTAATCTTTTACATAAAAATTCAAAAGCTGCCCAGAGTTGGAGCTGATTTGTAGCTTGTGTTGATGCTTTAAGCGTTGAGTGACTGTTCCGCCACAGACATCTAAATGCATCTAACGGCAGCAGCTTAATCTGGCAGCCAGATGAGAGTTTGCTGGATCGTTACCCAGCCCCCTAACAACCGAAAATGATGCTTCTACAACAAAACAGTAGGATAAGCGGGTTTTCATGGGGTTACAAAGAGTAATTTGTGACTTTGATACAACTTCGCTACCTTTATGCCTCATAAAACAAGACACAGCAACTTGTAAATCATACACCTTAGTCACAGCCTTAGAAATAAAGGTTTCCATTAAATGCACATTTCAGTTGCACTTTCTATTTATTTTTATATCAAACTTGCCAGAGAAAGGCATGTAACCTCAATATGTCTTGATCGGGCAAGTTATATTACAGTGTCGCATTAGAGAACCTTTCTGTGTTAGCACGTACCTCCTGCTGTCAAGTCTCAAACCAGTGGCATTTCCCAGAACAACAACTCAGGACTGGAAAATGAAGGGTGGTAAACAACACGGTAGACACAACAACGGCCCGCTTTGAAAACCCTCAGGTAATTCTGAAGTGACACAAAGGGTCTCTTGCCGCTCGGTTGCTTTTGCACAACCACAGAGAGAGCTTGCGCCTGCTGGGCCCGACTGCCGGACCTGCCGTGATGCTTATTGACTGACACACTGCCGTCAGGGGGTAGAGCTGGGTGGCAGGGGCACGAATAGGTCAGATAACAGCCAGCAACGTGGCATGGGGCATGGGGATGGAGGCTGCATGGTGGACGGATGATGGAGGATGCTTTTTTTTGTGAGTGGTGGTGATCTTTTTACTTGTTATATCACACTGGCATAAATTTGCTTATGTGGTGTCTTCATGTAAAACGTTATCACTGTATCTGTAAATGGAAACATTTGCCAGAATGCCAATTGACCATTCACTGAACACTGCGTCCAATCATAGCTTAGCAAGCATAACTAGGCACAGCAGGCCTGTCAAGCTTTGGATTTCTCTACAGTTAAGAGGCATTTCATTAGCTAACGATATTATGTGGGGTTACAGGTTACAGGGAGCCAAGGTGCTGGAAATTAAGACAGAGGCCCTGTCCTGCTTTTTATTTGGTTTGGTTTGGGGAACTTCACTCTCAAGCAAATCCAGCCAAACTTTCGTTAGATAGTGTTACATTTGCCAAACTCATCTGTTAGCCTACTCCTCATTCTCCTTTTCTCTTGTAAAAGTAAAGCATACTGTTTAAAAATACAAATATTAAAGCATAAATCTAACTACTGTGTTGCTTGTTTTCTATTGTAAGCATCAAAAGCATGCCAGAGCCGTAGTTTGCAACCAACTCACAGTCTTAGCGTCAATTCAGGTCCACCTGCTCTGACAGCCATGCCTACATCAGTTTGCTCAGAAATGTCACATGAAGACACTTCAGACTGCTGCAAAAGAAAAATTGAGACATATATATTTTTTTATCTCCTCAAGTCCAAACAGGAATACAAGGATAGCAGTACATCTGATTGCCACCAAATGTCTCCCTTCAGTCAAACTGATGGTGTTTTACTAATCCTGAACACTAGGCAGGTTTGTAAATTGCTCTGGATGACAGCCTCCGACAAATGCCTTACATTTAAATGTAAATGTAAGCAAAGCAAAGCAAAGCAACTGGCCAAGCAGCAGTTTGGTAGATAAACACAGACATGATGCGAGTCAAACATAATGTTTCGTAAACATTTCCAAACGCTGTCCTGAGGAGATAGAGAGTAAACAGTGGACGGGCTAAAAGAAATGCTGAAAATAGATATAAGGTACCTATGCACTGAAGAGGAGACTTCAACAAAGGATATAGAAAGGCACGCAATTAATAGAGAGTTCTGGAGATAATGTAGTAACACTGATGGCACATTTCTAAGTTTGAAATGGATCATCAGCAATTCACGTTATAATAATGGACATAAAATGAGTTGGAAGAATTAACAGGAGATTTATGTGACTGCAGAATGTCCTCAGGAGGTTTGGATGATTACAGGCAAAGATGAAAACATGTCCCATCATGTTGTAATACACAAAACAAGTGTATAGCTTGTGTGCATGTCTGCATCCGTGTATTTGAGTGTGTTTGTGTGAGCAATATTTCCAGTCCAGTGGATTTGATCTCATCTCTGACATTCCGGTTCAGAGCTGCTCTCCTGCTGCTCCTTTGATTTCCCTTTTTGCTCTGGTCGCCTCCGACTCCCACTCGCTCTGACCTCCGGGGACTGTCTTCCTGACTGCGGGCCTGAGGAGCACCGCGTGAAGCCGGGGATCCGAGGGCGGTGGGCAGGGCCCGTAGCCTGGGGGCCACAGGACAGCAGGAGGGACTTTAGGGGCTTTAGCTGAAACAATGGCCCAAACTGTATGAAGGGAGGTCGGAGAAGATGAGAGGGTGGAGGGAGGTTTTTACTTTGTTGACAATAAATGTGTGGGGCACTTGTGAAAGACTGAGCATTTCAGAGATCAGTAGGTGCAAATGGAAATCAGCATGAATGAAAACAGTAATGCCTGAAGACTGACTCCAAACCACTAAATCATTTAAGTAGACAACATTTTGATCCCAGTTGGATCTTCATCAGGTCAAAATGTTACCATACTATACCAATATGTTGATAGGCTCTATGATAACAGCTGTGGTTAATCTTCAACCCGCACAGAGTGATAAACATCTCAAAACAATTAAAATTCTCTAAGTACACAATTACATCAATCCCAAAAATGTGCAGATACAAAATACACCAAATATATGTATATATATATATCAATAAATCCAAAATAGTTGTAAGTTACATGAAGTATTGCACATGATTAAAAGCATTAAAAAACATATTTAAAAAAAATCCACCCATATTCATCATATTTTTCCATTAACAGACACTAACACACGTATGTTAGTGTCAAGACTATACTGCAATCAACAAGAAGTTATACCCACAATATGTCTAACTTCACAAAATCTCAGTTTACAATAGGTGTTTTATTTCTTATTCTTGAATTAGTCCTCTTGGTGTTATAGTCTGAAGTGTAAAGGTGTAAAAACTCTCCTTTTGGAGAAGGAGGGTATTAATGTCACCTCCCTGGACACTTTGCCTCCCTGAAATTCACTGCCACTGAGCTGCGTTGGTCCTGGGTGCCAATACACCTCCTGTGTTTGACTATTCTGGTTTTCAAAGCTGTTATCTGTTATGATATCATACGGTTATATACAGTACAGTATATGCACATAAGAAAAACTCAAATACTAGCACACTGTGATCAGTCACCATGACTATTAACTGTAGGAACATGACCATCTGATCAGGAGAACTGATCTAACTGGCGCAGCTACAGCTGCTGATAGCAGCTGATGTTTGTAAGGCTGCTGTGGGAGAAAGCCTCTCATTTCTCCTCCAGCTTTGGCAGTCCTCAGCACTATGCATTATATTATAAAATTGGTCAAATATTTGCTAAAATGCAGGCGCAAGATGATCAAAAGCTATTGCAGCCAATTGGTTCCTTGTTGCTGGATAACATTAGGTTTATATTTTGAGCAGGTGTCATTTTAGTGTTTTCCCAACAACTTCTTTCTAATTAGGTTGGAAAGTGAGAGAGAGAGAGAAATCATTTGGAACGTCCACTATGTTAGAGTGGGACGTAACTGAATGATATCCAGTTTTTTTCAAAGGCAATAGGAGTCCCAAATATCAGCCAGTCGCTCTATAACACAAGTTTGTGTGAGTTTATTTGAGTGAGCTTGTGTGTGTGTGTCTGCTCAAACAAAGGATTTGGAGTCGGTGTGCATGATTGGCACACAATGCAGATGTGTGGGCAGCAGATGCCATCTGGAGAAAGCGGAGTGGGCTGGTAGGGGAAGGGAATGGGGAGGGTGGTGCTCCGCCACTTCCCCCCAAACAAAAAGCCGGTGGTTTGACAGGAAGATAAAGGAAACGATGGGAGTGTAATCAATCAAAAACACTGTGACACAAATAAAGGAAGACAAGAGACACAACCCGCCCACTCACACCCAGTCCCTGACCACCATCACGGCCCGTCAGCATTGGTCAACGAAACTTTTTTTTGCTATTGGTCGAAAAGATCAAAAGCGGCCCTCCAGGTTCAGCTCTGGCTTTTTAAGGTTGCCAGGCTTGTCGTCAGGGGAGTAAAACAGGGGAGAGTGCCCTTCATCTGGGGATGTAGTTTTGGACAATCAATGTTTGGGGGTAAATTGGCCAATTTCGGTAGAGCACCGGGTGCTTTGTCTGCTTCATTACGCCGGTCGAGATACTTCCACAGGACAGACCATAACCCCACAAGGCACAGTACCACGTCCCAGGAGACTCTCATAAACCCACACACACCTCTCCATCTATTCCTAAATCAGCCTCATTCTTCTTGACCTAACATAATTTCATTGAGCAATCCAAGATCAGGACTCCATAGCTGCCCTCTCAGACCAATTATACATAAAAACACTATACTCTGTGAGTGGCATCTGTGAGGGGAAAACAAAGCCACACTATGTCTGTAGAAGTATTTGAGACAAAGGCAGGTCTATTCACAGTGAGATCACCCCTATGAGAAAACTCCTAGATGTTTCCTTGTATGGGCAGCAATAAATATATCGTAGCCAAGTCTCGGAAGCCTGAGGTTGGTGTGACAGCTACAAAAAGGCATGGGAACTAGAGCGCTTGGGATCTGCCAAATGTAGATGCTAGAGGCTACAGACAATATTTCCACACAAAGACGCATTCATATATGTCGCTGTACTGAGATGAGAGGAAAAAGGGCATTCAGACACCTGCTGAGAGTGCACTGTCTCACCATCACAAACAGGTTTTTGAAGCCAAATGAAGCCGCTTAAATCCAACATGCATTTCAATTTTAAAGATAGTAGATTTCACACGACAGAAATAACAATATTGAGATACTTTTTTTGATTCATACAATGGAATTTGTTGAAAGTTGTTTTGACTTCCCACCCTTAGAAATGATCAGCAGCCCTACAGCTGATAGGGATCCAATGACTTGCCTTGACACTTCAGCAGGGTGCATGTTTTACAGCTGAATCACTGTCTCTGTAATCTGTGAAAGGCCACATTCCACTCTAAAGGAGACACAACATTATAAAGGTGCTGGTTGGGGTTGTGGAAACCTATCTGTAGTCGCTGGCAGCAGTGTGTGGCGATGCAGAACGTCCTAACCTGCCCACACAGTGACAATCTACCCTGCAGATCATTGAAAGGTTGCCTGCCTGCCGCTGCAACGGGCACATCTCATGGGAGCAATAGAAGACCTGTGTAGGAGGACATAGACGAGTGAGAGCACCCTGGGCAAAACCTCAAACCTGGACACAGCTGGCTTTTCTCAAACACGAACAATGCAGACTTTGTTTGAAGAAAAACTGCAGAAGTAACATCAATTCCTGCACATCATTCACCTCTGCAGCTCTTCAACACCAGCTCCGCTCTATAACCTGTACTGATGGATGAATCTCTGTGCACATTTCATCATAAATACCATTAAAGCCTTGATAATATTAGAATAACAGCAAGTGACAATAATCCAATACAAGCTCGCCACCGATCACAAAACGGGCATTGTCAATTTCACAAAGTGCAATCCCATGTAATGTTAGGGAGGTCATGCTCATGCTTGTTCTTTAATCCAATTTTGGAGGCAGAACAGGCGTCAATATCTCCGCTAGGTGGCGACCTTGGTCTGATGCGGCTCACCTTGGACAGCGCTGCGCTTGACTGGAGCCAGACTACATGCAAGATCAGCACAGTGTGTCTGCTGAGGAACACAGAGGACAAAAACTGACGCATTGCATTTTACGCATATAAATATATAGCTGAGAAGAAGATTCTATTTTTCATTTAAAGTTAAGGAAGCAGTGATTGAAGCAGACTTTATTTCCTAAACAAACTCAGTGCTCTATATGAATTCTAGGCAGCGGACACACACATACAAACACACTTCCCCTTCGTTTTCACTGTTGACTAACAGGACATGTCCCCCCGCAGTTTTTTCGTGTAATGTCAATCGGTAACTCAGAGTCATGGTGAGTTTTACATCGCCTTTGTACCTGCATGGCAAATGTCGTGGAGAAATGCCACCTCACACTATCACCATCTCGTCGTGTCTGTGACTATAGTGCCCACTGGTAAATGAGAGAGTGAGTTGTTTGGGGTGTGCAGGGGGGCAGTTAATGATTATTTGAGCACCCCCCTCCTTCCACTACGTTTCCTATATGGATTGACGGGGTCCGCGTCAGAGCGCACAGAGTAGACCCGCCTCCTGGCTATGGTGCGCTCGTTGCGTCTCATTCCCCCTGTCCGCTCCAAATCCATATTCCACTGGGAAAGAGAGAGAGAGGGAGAGAAAGGGAGCGAGAGAGAGAGAGAACAGGACCTGGGAGAAGAGCAACGAAAGAAAAAGAGGAGAGAAAAACGGAACAACGACACAAATGGCTCTCATGGCAGGGATTTTGTTCACGGCCACCTTTCTTGTTTTTGGGATTTCTACATTTGTTTCGCCGGCACGGATATACCCCCCAAATGAAGGTAAGGTTGTTGGGAGAAAATAACTGCCGCGGACTTCTGACTTCATCCCCGCTCCGTCTCTGTCTGTGTTTGCGCCGCGGAGCCTCACTTCGTGGCCCCTAGTTGCGAGTGCGTGGAGCCGAGATGAGTTTAATGGTGGAAAACACCGACGGTCACCTTTACGCAGCGACTTTTACGGGGTTTTATGTGAACGAAACTGGAATGAGAAGTGGCTGTCCAAATGCGCATCGGCTGTTTTTGTCTCGGCTGGGGGCTTGGATCGTGCCAGCTGCCGAAAGCCTGGGAGCAGGAATACTTGTAGCCCCGATCCGTGCTGATCTCTCTGTTAAAGAGAGAAGGTCAAGCCGATCTCTGCTCAAAAAGAAGTTTAATGTTGCGTAGCATGTACCTAAACGGACATGTCTTGTGTAACAAATGAAGTAAATTCGCGAGTCAGATGGAGACTCGCAAATCCGGCACACACCCGACTGTCCAAGCAGCTCTTTATTTATCAGTTTCAGAATTGTTCACAGTGATCGCTCCTGCTGTCACAGTGTGTTTTGGTGGAAGGGGATTGTGAGAGTGAGAGGAAAACCAATTCTAAAAGTGAAATTACACGCCAGATTTAAGAATGGTTCCCAGCGATTAATAAAACTTCGGTTTGCTCTACCAGATATAGCACAAGACCAAAAATTAAACTGCAAGATGTCTAAATTGAGCACGGTGTGTCTGCACAAAAACAACAGCTCGGAAGGTTTCGGGACTAGAGTTGCCTACTTGGGGTCCCGGGGCGCAGTGTATCCAGTTTCAAAATGTTAGGCCCGATACAGGTTATAGACTTTCCAGTACAAATACTAATAAATGAAGTACTTTATTGTATTTAAAACAACTCCATCGGATGCATGGAGTCTCCTGCAGAATTATGTTTCTATTTCTGCCCTGCTCCACAATGATGCACCACAGGCTCAGTTAAGTTAAATATAAAACAAATGTTTCAGATTTAAAATGGATCAGTCTGTATTGTAGGCCTACCTAATAATTTATACCGGGGACTTACATAACGGGCTTATTTATTTATTTATACTGAGCAGTTGATTAAGCATTTTGCTCACACCGAATTCAAAACAACCCTAAAATAGATATAGGATACTTATTGCCATTTAATTCAATCGAAAATATATTTTAATTAATGCTTCACAGACATAATGTTTTACTTTTTCTCGAGAAAATATTGTGTAAGACAGCCTCTCTGTCTGTCATGGGCATTTTAAATGCGTTTTGTTCTTCAGCGACCAAGTTTATGCGCACGGCTCCCTAATTGATTCCGATCACATCAAACACGCTTAAAGCCGATGCTGAGCTAAATGAAAAATTGCTATTTTAAAGACACTGGGGAAATACATTTGCCATTTGTAGAAAATCATTTTCTTAACGAAAATCAATCAAAACGACATGCGTTAACGCAGCAGGAAATACGCATAACAAAACATTTACACGTTTATCATTTGTAAGGCTCATTGGCCTACAGCCTTTATTCTCACTGTGTGCTGAAATTCTTCATGAGGATATTTTTTCAACTTGATAAATCGCTTTAACACTTATTTCTCTTCATTAAGCCTTTTTTAAATTTTTTTTTTTTTTTTTGGAAAACCTAGGAACCCATTTTTCTTCCTCGGTGTGTTACACCTAAGTAGATTATACATGCCAATGCTGATGAGACTGCATGCTCACTTCTTCCATTCTTGTTTTCCAGTCACGTTATTGGACTCCAGATCTGTACAGGGGGAGCTGGGATGGGTCGCCAACCCGACAGAAGGAGGGGTAAGTACTGCAAAGAAGTGTCCCCTTGTTAGGACACATGGTCCCCTATTGAACAAAAATGGAGAGATAATATCCATTATTGGCAGGAGCTCTGGAGTGGACCGCCAAATAGATACACAGCCCTCTTTGATAAGATTTTGTCCTGGTGAGCCCTTTATGGGAATATCTTTGTTGATGATTTATTATTGTGCAGCTGTCTGCACTGTAGGGATATTAGGCTCACGGTGATATCAAAGCATCGTTTTCTGCATCTTACACTAAAATATGGGTAAATTAGAATTTTGTTGTATGCAGAGACCCTCTGGAACACCCTCCAGGGCCCCATGGGGTCCCCGGAATTCACTTTGAGAACCATCGGTCTATAGGCACCCCCCTCACCCCCAACCCCAGCTCCCCTTTCTCCTCGCTTCCCTTCTCTCTAACCACTCTGTAATGGTCAGATGCAGGGGCCGATACTGCAGCGGGCGTCAGGTTTCCTGAATAGACGCTGGATTGAATCGGTCTTTGTGGGGAAACTTTATATCCCTTTCCACCATTGAGTCGAAGAGAGAGGGAGAGAGAGAGAGAGGAGCTTGGCAGCTGAGAGAGGGTCCTCTGGAATGGATGAATAAGGGGGAAAGTGCAGTGGGGTTCAGCTCTTGCCGCAGGACGACTGGATCTCACTATAAAGCAACGGGGAATGGGGTTGACCAAATGCATGATCCCTCAGTCTAATTGGAATATCTACAGTGGCTCTGATAAGAGAAAGAATAGGGGCCATGGTGAGCCGTGGGCATTAGAGGGCTAGGGAAAGGTAAAGCACATGCCATGCCTTAACCAAGTCTAAATCTGATCATATAGAAATGGCCAAAAATGTATTTGAACGCCATATCTTTGAAAGTCGGTGGTGACCTAAATTAATAATTGTTCACATTAAACAAATAACAGTGTTTTGCCAGTCAGCAGTCACTCCTTCATTTGTTCTACTTACAGAAATGTGATGATGAGCACAAGCAGGCCTTTTAATGTTTTATGAAAATTAATACAAATTAGCAACAATCACGCCAACTAATGAATGTGAACCCAGGGGAACAGAATTTCACCTGGTGCAGCTGTTGCCGGCTCTGCTCGCGAGCTTTTCTCAATGAACTTGGCCGCTGCTGCGCTCAGGTCCTCCCCTCGGCCATTTTATCACAAACAAGTGATTGACAGGGTCCTGGCAGCCCCGGCAAGCCTGCATTCACCCTCTCATTACGACCAATTGGCCTTATTCTCCCTCTTCCCTGCTATCGGGGAAAGGTGCGGCCTTATCTCAGCGGCGCTTGATTTCCACAACAAAAGAGGGGCTAAAGGAAGAGAGCAGAGTGGAATGGAACAGCAGGGAATGATAGACATTTTCTCAAATCATACAGCCGCAGCTATGTTTAGCATTATCCCACCCTCCTCCAGGGATATAAGGCTTTAAACCAGACTGTTTATGATAAGGCATCAAATCAGATCTGGCAGCATAACCCATATCTTCCCCTGTCCCATTATGACTTTTTTGTACAGTTTTCTGAATGTTAGAAGCTACGGCAGCCAAAGGCCTGTCTGCTCTTGTTTACAGCCCAGCTCAGTCAAAGACTCTATTTAAAACACACAGTGAAAAACCTAGGGGAACGCACCACTCTGAGCCTCCCAAGACATGCTCGTATTTGCTCAACAGTGATCTGTCGAGAGGGGAACTTTATCATAAGTAAAACAAACATTCCCTCCCGGCAAAAATAAGCCAAGCCGCGCAGGATAACGTAATCCATGCGCCCCACGTCAGCGTCTCCCTCTCTCTCCTATGAGTTCATACTAACTAACAGCAGTGAACATGTGTGCCTCTGTCTCCCAGTCCCCGTCATGTTTGCAGATGTAAAGCAGGCACACATTTGATCATTAGCATTGATTCAGAGACCTTTAGTTTTTGCATCCATATAATCACATTTTCATTCTTTCCTTTTTTTCCCCTTCTCTGATACCCTGAGCCATACAGGTCTCTCAGCATGTAAGTGTGTGTGTGTGCGTGAAAAGGATTTTGTATACCACTCCCCAAGTAACTGAACTGTAGGCATTACTGAGGCATAGAACTAATTACACATTTCTTTTCTCACAGTTGAGGAGAAGCTATGAATATTAATATCTTTATGATTCTATATTAGGACCTAACAAGTCTATCAGGTGCCATCCATACACAGTCCATTTTAATCAGGAGAGCATTAACTTTTGATATTTCTCTGATTTTCTTAACCTTTAACAATCCTGCCATGACACTGTTATAGTATTTTCCTACTGTTCTGAATTTTCGTAAACCATGGTTGAGAATTCAACATAGGTAATTCATTTGGAGATTGAAACGCAGAGATTTAAGAATATTGTTGTAACATTTTTAATGTTGTGTCCTTTCCTCAGTGGGAGGAAGTGAGTATTATGGATGAAAAGAACATTCCCATCCGGACGTACCAGGTGTGTAACGTCATGGAGCCAAACCAGAACAACTGGCTCCGCACTGACTGGATCCCCCGAGGTGGTGCCCAGCGTGTCTACATTGAGATCAAGTTCACCCTCCGAGACTGCAACAGCCTCCCGGGGGTCATGGGAACCTGCAAGGAAACCTTCAATCTTTACTACTACGAGTCCAACAACGACAAGGAGCGCTACATCCGAGAGAACCAGTTCGGCAAGATCGATACCATCGCTGCCGACGAGAGCTTCACTCAGGTGGACATTGGCGATCGCATCATGAAGCTGAACACAGAGGTGCGAGATGTGGGCGCTTTGACCCGTAAGGGCTTCTATTTGGCTTTCCAGGATGTTGGAGCATGCATTGCGCTTGTGTCTGTCAGGGTCTTCTACAAGAAATGTCCTTTAGCGGTGCGTAACTTGGCCCAGTTTCCCGATACCATCACTGGAGCCGATACCTCCTCACTTGTGGAAATTCGTGGCTCATGCGTGGATAATTCAGAGGAGAAGGAGGTTCCCAAGATGTACTGCGGGGCTGACGGAGAGTGGCTGGTGCCCATTGGGAATTGCCTGTGTAACCCTGGATACGAGGAGCGCAATGCAGAATGCCAAGGTAAAGGATTGACATTTGTCTTGTGTTTTTTGGGTCTGACTTTTTTCTATTTATAGATCACTTTCTCCCTTCAAACCCTGCCAGTCCCTACAGTATCCTGTCTCTTTAATTTCTCCCAATCCTCCTGTCTTTTGTCTTTATCCCCCATGTTTCGTTCCCTTTGTCCTTCCCTCTCCTCCCTCCCTCGACTCACCCACCTTGCACTCTGTTGGATATTTTTTTCTCCTCCTCTCCCACTCTCTACAGTCTTCTTTCCAGTGTCTGGTTGGGTGATAGAAGCAATGATGATTGTAAATGGAGTAATTAGTGGGCCCACTGGGAGGTGTTGTGCAATATGATGCATCCCAAGAGAATTGGTGATACCGGGAGAGGAGGGTAGAGCTCCAACTGGTTCGCACTACTGCTGTGTCTTTCACCCCCACCCGCTCTTTCTCTTATTCCCAATGGAGCCCGAAGCTGGGAAAAAGAGATAGACAGCTTTAGAGGAAGGGAAGGAGAGAGAAAGAGTTTATCATTCCAAGCAGGTATGAGAAGAGTGAAAATACACAGCTGTGAGATGGGGTTGAAATTGTGCTATTTGGTAGGGAGGGAATAGCCCTTCGCGGACGATTATTCTAGTCTCAGCTTGCCGTGATCCTATACCAGGCTGTTTGATGAGGGTTTAAGGTCAGTGCAGAGTGCCTCCCTACAGAATTTATTTTTAAATCAGGAGAATGATAGAGCCTTCAGCATGTTGGTGAATTCAGAACATTGCCTAGAAATGCCCATTAAACGTAAGAAAAGACCTGCCTATAGATCTTTCCAAATTTTTGCTATAAGATATTTCAAGCTTAGGCTCTTATGGTGAATAGCATTTTTGATAGACTACCCTAATTTAACTTGCTTGCACACTGTAGATTGTAGTTTGTATGGTATGCTGCAGTGTATTGTGGATAGCATCTAGTAGTATTCAGCAGCTGTTTTGTGGATCACATGCAGCATTTTGCCAAGCCGAGGCGCAGTTGTCAGCTGGCCAGACGAGCGGATGCCAATTCTGCCACTGTGGTTTATTGGTATACCCCACCCGCCACCCACCACCATCACAAACAAAAAGCAGCTAGCCACAGCAGTGAGGGGTCAGAGGCTGGGCACGGGTGATTAACAGGGGGATGGACCACTACACCTCTCTTAATTTACGAGGGAGCCTTTATCTTGGAGGACTAATTGCATGACAAGCAGGTCTGGTGATTTAGGGGTACTGCTGGCTGCCTGGCGGTGGGAAAGCAAAGGGGTACAAGTGAGCTGGAGGGTTTAAGGAAGGAGACCAGAAAGTAGTTAGTTACAGACTTTAGGTTTATCTCCTCTGGATTGGCTCTCTATCATGCAATTTACTATAACAAGGTCTCTTGTTTCAAATCAGAATGAGAACCCTGATCTCATACTGTGTATCATAACTTACATTTGCCTGCAACATTGAAATAGGCTCCTTATCTCTCCTCTTTAATTTCAGTTGAGATAAATAGCTGTTACTCTCCAAAGAAGGCAACAAAGGATTTGGAAACCTTGATTTTCAATGACTAATTCGGTCTTTCAGTGTCTGCCAGCCTCTGAGCAGGCAGTATTGCTTTTCAAGCCAATATATCCATTTAGTTCACATATCACTGCATCTGCTTTGGTTTGTTTAAGTTTACAGTGCCAACGCATCCACTCCATTCACTTTTAGCTTCAATTACAGTTTTAAAAGTTTCTTAACATTTCACTTCCAGTTGGAAACTGGATAACATGCATTGGGTTTGAAGCTGCATGGCTGCCTGAGAGGCGTCAGTGTGGGTCAGCTCCAGTGACTGAAGGGTTAAAGGGTGCTGGCCACGGTCAGTCTTCAAGTACACTGATGAGCTGGTTAATATTCCCCAATGTGACAGGCTCTATGGGAGAGGAGCTCCTCTCCTATATGACCATGTTGACCAAGGGACTTAGACAGGAGCTGGTTTTGGGGGAGGGAGGGTGGATATTACGGGAGAGTCGTGGGGTAAGGTGTGTGTGTGTGTGTGTGTTAATAGTTAAAACATTTTAACAAGTGTATGAGAGTGTGTCAGCCTCTGCTCACATTATGTGGTTTGGTCTAAAACCTTTCTTTCTTTTCTTTCTATGGTGCACATAAGCCCGACTGTGTGTGTGTGTGTGTGTGTGTGTCTGTGTGTGTGTGTTCGCATACTTGTGTGTCTGTGCTTGTCTTGTGTTCATGCGGGGTTACAAGGGCACCTTGGCCCCTGGTTCCCAGCCCAGGATGAATGGGCTCTCCTCCATCATTGTTTGGGGCAGCAGCGGAGCCGAGTGAGGGTGGTGATGTTTAGGGAGAAAAGAGGTGGGGAGTGGGGGGGACAGGGTGGTGGTGGTGGTGGGGGGGCTGATGGGGCACGTAGGAGTTGTATTCTCCACCCCTGGCAGAGGTCAGGGGTCATCCCCTTCTGCATCCATCTTACTGCTGTGTCTGACAGGGTTGTGGATCCAGGATTGATTAAGACGTCAGGGTTTTGACAGCTGTGGCTGGGGTGTGTGTATGTGTGTCTGTGCTTGAGGTGGGACAAGGGTGGCCAGGGTGTACACCCAGGGCCAAGGCGAGAGGGGCAACCAGGGCACTGAGGGCCAAGGGGCCCCCTGATCTAAGGAGAGGGGACTCTGTTTGCATTTGGGATCCTTTTCCCTGTTAACCACCCCCCCACACACAGACTCTGTTGGGGAAGGGTGGGGGTCAGGGAGTCCTCTCGCTCCTCATCTGGTGAGGGGGTCCCTACTGTTGGAGGGGTGGGAGGGAGAGATTAGTGAGAACTACGTATGTCATTATGGGGAAATGATAATTACCTTAACTGTTTTTCTTTTTTTCGAGTGAGAGAAACTTAAACGACGGTGTGCTCCGGCAGCAGTTTTGCCTCTGCAGAGCAATGACCTGTGCGTGTATCAGCAAGCTGTGTGTGTGTGTATATTTGCCTTCAAGTCGTTTTTGTTGGCGTGTGTATTTGTTGAGGATATAGCTTGGCTGAGGCGTGAAGGTGACAGACGCTTTTGACACTGCAGAATGCTAGTTCATGGTTGAGCTGTTAAACGGCACCCCATAAACTTCCTCATCACCACCAATAAACACACACACACACACATGCACTTCTTAATGGTAGCTAACATTGCCTCAAAAACAGAAATTAAGTTCATATTGAAGTTAACAATTTTTGAAAGTTTTACATTTTTATTCATTTTTAAGATTTAAATTAATTTCCTATGGACTTTTGCACATTTAATTTTTTCCCCTTTGTTCTGCTCATATTTCTTTAATACAAAACACAAACTATATCTCTGTTTTTAGATAAGTGCTGCATTAAGGCAACCCTGAGAAGAGCAATAGAAGCTACAACTCACTTTTAACTTCCATTATCTTCACCTTCATTTTCACCACTTTGTGTGTTCCCTCGAAACCAGTTTGCATGTGTGTATATGGATAGCGGCTTAGGGCTCGATTGTGATGTCAGTGTGTGATCGTGGCATTTTCTCACCTGAGACCCCCCCCCCCCCTTCACCCCCTCTATTCCCAGCGGTCTATGCTGAGCTGGAGAGTCTCATTCATATTGGATTAAGAGGTTTTAGGGATGAAGTTTCTCTCCTGTGCTCCACTCATTGTGTGTGTGTGTATCTGGGTCTTCCATTCTCTCTCTCCCTCTGTTGACAGTGTTAAATATGCGCTTGGGAGCATCATTCTAAATTCACCACGTAATTCTATTTAGCCCGCCGGTCCCCGATGGCTTTAAATACACAGACTCAGTGCCTTGCTCTTCCTCTCCCTCCCTTATTTTCCTCCTCCTCCTTCCTCTCTTCTGCATATACACAAATTAAGTATTTGCATCTTCTTCTTGGCCGACTTGGTTGCTTGCTTATTTTTTCTGTCCATGTCTTCTGTCTCTTCAAATTCCCTGTTGCTTTAATGGCTCTTTATGAGCTTTTTTCGCTTTTCATATATCTCTTTATCCTTTTATCTCCCTCCATTTTTCTCCTGAGTTTCTGTTTGCAATTTTCACCCGTTCACACTCTGTCTTTTTATCCTCCTCTCTTTTTTTCCCTCCCTCTCTCTGCTCCGGCCGTCGAGGTGGTTAGTGTTCGTCAGCCTGTCTCTGGTGGCAGCAGCAGGAAGTGGGCTGAATAATGAGATTACCTTCACTGTTGGGAGGGAGGCAGCTAGGAGCAGCACACAGAACATCATCACCCATCATTGTTCCCACAAACACACATGCAGGCGCGCACACATGCAGACACATGCACAAGTGTGTGAGTGTGCACACAATCTGAATAATAAAAATCCAGACACATGCAAGGAAGGATGTGTTAGGTGACAGGAACCAATATGTGCATGTGCACACCCACATGTACAGCCACGCATACTTACACAAACTAAGACAAAAACCCAGACACACACACACACACACACACACGTAAAAAAGGACATGTTAAGTAATAGACTCACAGACACATTCATAAATATGTATAGTAGATGCACACACACACACACACATATACACACACACACACACACACAAGCTTTAGTATGCACACACAGACACACAGACACTCAGAGCTGAGCCGAGCGCAGCAGAATGGAGGTGAATGTACTCATCACTCTCCCTGCCACCAGAGAGGCTCATTTTGTGCTGCTGAATAGAGACGGGGAATCTATTACCAACGGAGAGCAGGAAAGAACAACAGATACAGAAAGAGAGGACAAAATGTCTCATGAGAAATTCTCCACCACCCTCCCCTTCCTGCTGAAATAATTGCTTAAAGTATTTTTTTTTATATTCTCTTCTTGTTTGGCTCCTCAAATGATGAAAAAAAGTCCCCTCAACACACACAAACCCTCCCTTGACTGGATGTAGGAGGAGGGGTTGAGGGGGCAGTGGTAATTCAGCCTTCATTAGCTGAGGTGCTGAAATGTTTTTCCTGCTTGGGCTGCCGTCCTGCCTCACTGTTTGTTCCTTTTGCAGTTCTCGACACTCATCACCCCTCTCTCTTTCTCCTCGCGGTGCCCTGTTTGGGGCAGGAAGCCACCAGTGATTGAGCACGACCCGGGGCTGATGGCCATAGTGCTCCCACAGCGCCAGCTATACTGCAAGTGTGTAGGGATATGCTGTCATGAATATCCAGCTTTAAGTAATTGATCTCCCACTGAGTTTTAAAAGCATTTTAACTATGTTCCTCTTAAGAAGATTCTGGAGCCATGTGCTTTATTTTGTGTCGTTTCAAGAAACCGACACTGATGTCAAGAAAGTGCCAGCAGCATGTCAAACTTCATTAGAAATAAGTAGAATGATCCTAGCCTCAATTGTTGTGTGGGAAATAAGATTTCAGTACTGCATATAAGACTAAATAATATGTGAAGATGAAAATGTTTTATAAACTGCGCACTAAAATGCTAGCATATACTGTGTAAAGCAAACTGGACACTGCACGGCTCATAGCATGGGGCTCCAGCAAATATGTTCTTCTTTGTATCGTGATTTGATTCGCTTTCTGACAGCTCATTTCACTGGTTTGAGTTAAATGGCAACAAGTGTCATTTAAATTCTTGAAATAGGCAGATATACATTGTGAATTATTGTAACTTTTAATGAGAAAAGGAAAACAGGCCTGTTTTTGGCTTTGTGATGATGCATTTTTCAGATAATCTACTGGGTTTTTAAATAATAATAATATCCACTCATAAAGGGACACTTGGTCTTTCAGTTTATCTTACAAATTCAAAATCGTTTTCATTGTACAGCGAGGATACACTACCTTCTAAACAGCAGATTAGAGCAAAGTGTATATTTAATAGCCTCCTATGATTAGGTAATGTGGAGTAAGGACAGCTTACATGATCTGTTAAGATGGATGTTGTTATAGTGCTGCTAACATGGTTGTCAGCTGCCATTAGGAACATATAGCTGTGGACGTGTCAAGAAGGGGTTTATAAAAGAATGATAAAATTTCTCTTTCTCTGTCCTCTCCTCTCCTCTCTCATCTTTTTGAAAAGCATCCTCTCTTTGAAGCCCGCGATGGGAAGAGAGAGCGATTAAAGCAGTCAGCAAGCAAATTAGCATGTCAAAAGGCCCTGAATCAATACCCCAGCTCTCTACCAACACAACCCTGCAGTCCTTTCACCCCCCCCCCTCTATCCATCCCTGCCGTTCCCCCATTCCTCCGGCTGTTTCCCTTCTTCTCCCTCCATTTTCTCCTGCACTCCTGCACACTCTCCCTCTTGCTCTCTTGCCCCTCTCTTTCGCTCACTTTAAATTTTTCATCCCCCTCTTCCTCCAAACGGCTGTTTTCTCCCTCAGCGGACAGACGAAGAGAAGAGGCAGAGTTTGTAAAGAGAGATGGACGGATGTATAGGCAGAGAAAGACGGATAGAGGGAGAAGTGGACAGCGATCAAGTGGGCATGGGTGGACTGTTTCAGAGAGAGAGAGGTTATGAAAGAGAAAGAGGGCCTCTGGCACCGTCTTTGTGCTGAAAGAGAGGGAGGACGGACCTCTCTTGCCAAGGAGAGCGGAGGAGATGGAGATGAGGAGGCAGGGAGGGAGGTAGAGAGAGAAAAAGAGACAAAAAGCACGGGGGAAGTGAAGTGGAAAGAGATTTAGTTCCAGTCTGGCAACTGTGCTTTTTCTACACTTCATCCGTCGGTTCACCATTGCACAGAAATCCCTTTGATCTGGGGCAATGTGTTACTGATAGCGAGGACTGGGTGGGTGTGTGTGTGGACAGATAGAGAGTGTGTGTGTCTGAACCATTATCTGTCCTATATTTATTCTGTGCATCTGTTGCAAGCAGACATATCACATGCTGTATCATAAACTTCTATTAACGTTCCAATCGCGTTGCGCAATCTGAGCCCGGAGCCCAGCAGCTCTTCAGGTGGATGGCCAACTCTCCCTCAGTGTCTGACAATAGGAGGCTGATTGCAAACACCTTGAAAATATTTTATCTCTCCCCCTCTCTTTGTCCTGCTGATTTCTATCTTAAGCTCCCTCCATCCTGCCGGGGCGATAGTAGGTGGTCTTTTCTTCTCTTTCGTCGTCATCCTTTTTCTCAGGGTGCGCAGAGTTCAGTGGCCAAATCAAAGGCTGCTCCGTGGCAATCAGTTAGGGGTTATGACAAAAAGCCTTGCAATAAAGGGCCGCTCTGTAATCTGATGTGCCCTGAGACTGGACACAGTGCCCATTTTAATGAGCTGAGAGCCCCCTTTTCTAATCACGGTGGTGGAGGAAATAGCACACTGGCTCATTCTCCCTCGAAAAACACACAACTGCACTTAGAATGTGTGATTTGTATGTAGGAAGAAGTATGAGGAATACAGGCAAGGAAACATAGTTTTGTGGAGGTATTTTGGGTTCTGGAAGTCCTATTCATTATCTACCTAGATATCTACATAGTTTGGAGCACTTCCAAGGCTTGAATGGCCATAAAACTCACCCGCATGAATCATCACCACAAAAGATGAACAACTGCATTAGAAAACAGCTGATTCGTTGATTAACAGTTGAAGTACAAGCCTGTGCACATAAAAACATAAGGAGAGAAGTCAACTGCGACTTCCAAGGTGAATTTAGGTAAGAAACATCCAATCACTGAGCCTCAAACTCTGCTACATGTGCCGCTATTGCTGAGCTGAAGCTGAAGTTCCTGCTCTGTAGAAACCTGAAAATATATTCAGCAGTTTAAATTAGTTCACTTTTGGTTTCTAGGTCAATTTTGAATGAATCCGGTAACTGCGGCACACTGTTTTTTCCCCCAATTACAACAACGAAATTCCAATTTTGCTACTGCTCTGACTGTGCCTCTGACTGGCTCCTTCTCTGTAGCAACAATGGCTGGGGCTCATGGGAATTGTGGTATTTAAACAAAAACTAAAGGCCATAACATAAACCTATAGTACTGCTCAGTTATCAAGGTGTTTCTGTCTACCAGACTATGTTCCTCCAGGAATCACTGTGTCCAGTCAAGAAATAGTCCAGCACATACCCCCTGTAAAACCACAACTTGACTTTTTTACATTTTTCTTACAAGTTTAGGACAAATAGGCAGATTTTGTTACCTTTGGGCAGAGCCAGACTAGCTGTTTCCCCCTGCTTCCACTCAGATCAGGTGGCTGACCTCTTGTTACGAATACATGTGTATGCGCACCGGCATGCAAACTACATGTGTATCAAACACACCATGGGGTTGCCTGTGAGGTGTAACCTCTCTGTGGGAGAGCTGAAATGTAATTTGGGGATGTGGAGGTCTTGCAGCACCAGGGATCCGAAGCTGCAGATCTCCAGCCAAAGGCAGAGGTGTGTCCATGCTAGGGCACGTCTCTGGGATTAGAAACCTTGATCCCCCCCTGATCCGCAGTGAGCTGTCAAATACTGCTGGAAGGGGAGGAAGGGAAAAAAAAAGATGCGATCTCTTGAAGGCTCACACCATGGAGGAATGTTAGGGGAAGAAGAAAGAGCAGGAGGGAGAAAACAGAGAAAGACAGAAAGGATAGAGATTGAGAGAAAACGAAGTGATTGAAATGAAACAGAGGCGCAGAGATATCCAAGTAGAGCGTGAATGTGTGTGACAGAAGGAGTGTGTGTATAGAGTAAAGGAGAGAGAAAGATGAATTGACTCCTGTCTTGTGGCCCTGATAAACGGCTGGAGATGTGAAAGGTGAAGTGGGGGGTTATGGGTACAGACGGTGATCGCTCTTTGAACAAGCCTAGTGTGGTTGTGTCACGACCTCTGGCAGCTGCGGTTGATATTACCGTCAATATCACTACCTGTGTGTATTGTGGGGTGGTTTCACCTGACTTTGAAGTGCTTTCTTTGGAACTACTTTCTAGTGAAGAAATAAACCCTATGAAGACTGTTGATAGAACACTGTCGATTATCCAGAGTAATGGATAGTCTAGAGAATTTACTTCTTAAGGAATTTAAATGGCAAAAAGTGTGTGTATGTGTTGGTGTGATATAGATAGTTTGTGTTTGTTGTGTAGATACAATATTGGCAGTGTATAAAGAGAATAAAGGAAGTCATGAACACATTTTTGGCAGCTCTGCAGGGCATCGGGTGCTACTCGAATCATCGACAAAGCTGCCAAGTACGGCGCATCACCTTAAGTGGTGAAAGAAACCATACTGATAAGGAGAGATAACAAGAAAAGGCAGGAAGAGAGAGTGAAAGAAGGCGAGGAGTTGAAGAAAAACAAAACATACCCCAGAAACTCCACTCTGGCCCTCTTCCAGTGGTGCCCACACACTTACTTCAAAGCTTGCTGTGCATGTGAATCTCATGGCCCTTTGTTTGCCTCTTCCCATCATCGCCGTGCCTGTGTGTCTGTCCTCACATCAAAGCTAAAGGCTAAAACGTTACACATTAGCAGAGTAACCCTGTCTAAGCAGCAGCCATTAACCCCAGGCTCCTGTTACACACCCTGTAGCCCCCCTGCAAGGCCAGGTTCAACTAGCCTGGGGTTAGGGAGGGCAACGCATACACCCAACGGCAACGTTTGTGGACACACATATGTGCTATTAACTTTGGAATGCACAGTCACATCATGCAAAGCCATACTGTGCGAACAGGAGCTGACACAGTTTCAAGTTGGAGGGGGTATCACTTCCACGACAGCGATGACCTCGATGCTGTTTTGAGAGAGAGAGAGAGAGAGAGGAGGGGAAAGTGGTCTGAGAGTGAGGCCTGAGTGACACCAGGAGAGGTCAAAGGTTAAAGCGGTGACAGCCACAGTGGAGACCAGCAGACCGTCATTGGGCTGACATGAGCTGTTGAAGAGCTAGTGACCCAGGAAAGTTTTTATGTACCCTGACTGAGCTCGCACGCACACACACAGTGCATATGACTGCATATATTCACACACACAATGCAGAGACACGATGGTGTGCGTAGTGTTCTCAGGGACACACACCCTCACGCACACACACACATGCACAATGGAAGGTGCTTTGAGGCCCCAGTCAGGCTGTCGTCTGGGAGTAACAAGTAGATTACCTAAACAAACAACCTAAAAATACCTTCCTTTTCACCCATAAGTCGACCCTTTCCAACCCCTCCTCATAACCCACCAAGCTGCTTCTGAGAAACTGACGGGGTTGATGTTAAACTTGCCCCTGAGAGCACAGACAACCAGGGTAATACCAGGTAATACGTTTTTGCTTTTTAATTTAATTTACTACAGGGATGTAGTAATGGGGATGTAGTGAGCCACCAAGACTCACTATGACCAGCTTTTAATATTATTGTAAATATTAAGCATCATTTTGGTATTCTGTGTGGTCATATCCAAGTGGCTGCTTAATAGGTACATCCATCCATCAGTTCCCCTTTCCCTCTAAGCTAAAGATTAAATAAGGCGTACTCTCCAATGCAACTGATTTTCATTTTAAAAAATCTCCAACTGTAGGCGATTGTTTTTGTTTCCATATTTATATGGATGGCAGGCTGTGATGTGATATGGAAGTGAAGGTTTATTTTCACTCTAAGGTGTATGTGATATGGCTTTGTGGTAATTACATCATAATCTAACTATTTTCTAGTACCATTATAAGCACCCTGAGGTCACACACCTGTGGAGGGCAGGTCAGAAAGGGTAGAAACCCTGAGGGGCATTTTAGAGCTGGATAATAAACAGTATTAATGAAATTACAGACATCATGAATTGACCTAAATTTACTTGTATCTGATAATAATATCGACAAACTGAGACTGAGCACCCAAACAGCCCAGTATCATTATAAGTAAGTAATTAACTGAGGCAACATGAGAATAGAAATGCATCAAAATGTATGTATAGAAATAATGTTACAGGAACTGTTAAGTTGATTGCTCTGATAATCTTGATTAGAACTTCTTCATTAGAGCTGATTAATAAATAGATGGAAGTAAAAAGTAATTATTATGATAATTTTAATTGATCTTTTTTACTTTTTAAATTTGTATTGACACTCAAAAGAGCTCAAAACATTCTACCACTTGTTGTAATGCAGTCTTAAAAACCTGGAAAAGACATAATTTAAGATACAGTATATTCCAATGTCACAACATGTCACAACAACCAAATCTCACATGATATTGAATCTTGTATCAGAAAATCAATATGATATTGATTTATTGCCCAGCTCTAGAATGTGTACGACATACGCTATGCAAACATGAATAAAAGTACAATTAACACATATTAACGTGACAAATCTCTTGTATTGTAAGCGTTGCATTGTGGGGGATTTCAGTGATTTGTAATGTATTTGTGCTAAAACACGACACGTGGTTTACATTTGTTTACAGAATTGGATATGAGGCCCCATTGAGACTGCTTCCCTATCGCTTCCTCTTCCTCTTTACCTATTCTTAGTGTGTGTTTGTGTGTGCTTTCCTCACACATCCTCCCTTTTCCTGCCCCATTCTCCTTGACTCGTAAGCGAGCAGAATAGTTTAGCTCTCCCAATTGTTTAGCGATGTGAGTGTCCCCTCGCACAACAACATTAGCATACTCCCCCACCTCCCACCTCTCTGCCTCTTTTTTTCATAATTGAATTGAAATGCGGCTCTTTTCATTGTAAACAATGTCAGGAAAGCATGCTAGATACACTGCCTGCTCACACTCGCACACACACACACACACACACACATGCAGACGCACAGAGATGTCCAACATGAGACTTGACCCCTGGAGACCTTGGGGAAATTGGACCAAGACAATACCTTGACTGGGTTTGTTTACCTCCCATCGTCCCTGCTGTGCTCATGTCCCCGTACTTACCCTAAGTACACAAAGCCTGTTTGGTGGATGTGTGTGTGTCTTGTGTGTGCTTGCATGCATGGTATTGCAAAGTGCATCTGTGTAGTCCAGAGGGCCTTTGAAGGGCTTTGTGTGCATACCTGAGAGTGTGCAGGTGTGCAGAGGTTTGTAGGCCTCTGTTGGTGTATATATCGCTGTCTTGTTTGCTTTGAATTATAGTTCATTACCCACCTGCTGTGCAAATCTTAGGTCACAAAAGGTCCTTAGTGGGTTGGCACCATGCCCAGCCTTGCTGACCTGGCATGGGTGCAAAAGTGGAATCTAAGTAGCCCCCACCCAACGCAGCCAAGTCAAACAGTGTTTCGCCAAACAAAGATGGATCTGTTTGCTGCCTGTACCCTCTTCTATCCATCCCTTTAGCTTTATTTTAGTGTCTCATTCTTTTCCTTACATTCACCTTCAGTACCCTGGTCTCATTTTTTAAGGAGTGGTCTTGTCCATTCTGAAGTGGCTGGGTGGAATACTTTAGATGTTTGCGATATAACCATTGTACTAATATTCCTTCTTAAGGCCAGGCTAGAGGAATTAGGGAGGAAGTTGAGGCCTACGTGTCAATAAGAACGCAGAGACCTTGGTACGCAGGAAGTCTTCAGAACAATATTCCAATTTTTTCAGTTATGAAATCCAAACAGTAACAATATAGGTGGCACCACAGTACACTCTTAACAAAACTGGCTCTACATTGGAGCAGGAAATGGTTTGTTAGGCTTGTTAATGCTAAAAAATGGTTTCAGAAAGATTTTATAAACTGTCACAACATACATGGCAAGAAATCAATTATGAACATATAAAATTCTGTAAATTAGCTAATTTCAGGTGGCATAAAGGAACAGTTGTTTGCCCTGAAGTATTTTGATGGCTTTAGAACGTTACTGAATATAAGCATTTTTTGCTCTCAGGGTCTACTTTTGTTGTCACTTTCATGTTTACAGAGTGTTTTTCTCATCTGCTTCTTTGGCTGGTGCTCCTATGTGTCAGGTACAGACATTTTAATTAGGGCAAAGTCTTGGGTGGCTCTCGTGTGATGGATCGGTGCTGCTGAAAATACAGTTATAAATCATCCGGCATTTGACAGACAAACTGCTGGCAACTCTTGCACCCCCCGCCTCTGGCCACTGTTACCAAAGCTGCGGTGATTGTCAGCAAGGTTGGCTTGTGTGTTATTAACATCGTTAGCCTGGCTGGCTTTTGTTCTTAGCCTAAATTAACACCAGTAAGGATGTCAGCCTAGATGTCACTACCCGTTTTGCATTTTAAAGGATGGCACCACTAGTATAGGACCTTTTCCCCCTAGGTCAAGGTCAAGATGTGGGACTAGTGTATGTCATCAATCATGGTGATCAGTTTCGGTGGCCGTGTGTCCCTCATCCATCATGCTGATGGGTTTCGCTGGCCGTGTGGCTGCGTGTCGCCGTCAGGGCCGGAGGTAATTAATAACCCCCATTGACAGAATTAATGAGTTAACCTGCTCCACTCTCCTGCTGTTCCAGTGACAGATGCTAACGGTCAGCAGCTAGTTATCCCTGCTAATATGCCAGTGGCTCAGGTGTATTGATGTGGATGGTCTTTTATTATCTATATGCATGTCTGGATGGGAATAGACAGTATATACATCTAAGACTTTTTTTCTATCCAGCTCGGGACTGCAGCCAGGGGGTAAACAAAGCACTCTTGGAATAGTAATCCTTTTTAGCAGGAGTCTCACCTGAGCAACAGACTGCTTTCCACAGGGAGAAAAAGAGAGAAAAAAAAGAGATAGAAGAGACACAAAGGCAGAGGGATATGTCAGAAAGGCAGGCTGAATAGAGATCGCTGGCTCCTCAAGGTGCAGGAGAAGGAGAGACTCTCCTTTCCCTCAGGTCCTGAAAGCTGATCGCTTCGTTTTTTGAAAGAACGGCTTTGTGAGTACGCCTCTGACTGCTCCTCTGAAGAGCGCTCACTGGCTGTTATGACTAAAAAAGAGTGATCGAGTTTTCATCACCCAAAGAAGATAAAGTGCAGCCTTGAAAGGAGGGAAAATGATGCAGTTTAAACTTAATTCTCTTCTTTTGATTATAAGAGAGGCAACTGTTCTGCCTGGGCAGGCCTAGTTATTGTGTGCCGTTTGCTGGGTGTTATATTCCTGGGGTTTTTGGATGGCTATTGTAGCGCAAGTTTGCTCTCATGCTTTCAGTCCCCAGTGTATTGGATACTTTGTTGTGTAGGCTGCAGAATAGCTTGCCTATCAGGCTTTGCATGCGGGTCACTCAAGGTGGGCTGCAGTGGGTGGGTGTGTGGGTAGATGTGGTTTTATTTGGCTGCAGTGTAGGGAGCATCCACGGCTGTTCAAAGCCTGGTGTGTAGGTTGTTGCCACTCAGAGGAAAACTTAGCTGGGTTTTAGTTGGCTCGCGTGTGGGTAGCTATCATTGTATCATTAGCTTTTGTGCACTCCTATTTTCTGTAGATGGCTGCGTCGACGGTTTTGTCTTGAACAGAAGTTGCCGTTTTCCCCTCCCCTCACGTGGTGCAACCAGTTCAGCCAGCAGAATCCCCACCACACGGACAAAACTACTCATTAACTCCCGCAACCCTCTCCCTCCACCCTCGTTGCCCCCTTTCCTCCAGTCGTGCTTTAGCTTAGAGACAACAGGGATGGGGATGGGGCGGGGGAAAGACTGACAAAAGGGAAAAAAGACTAAAGCCAGAGAGGAGGATTGAATGAGTGAAAGAGCTACTGGGGGAGAAAAGGGGGAAGAATGTGATGTCCCGGTCTATGAGGGATTCCATTTTTTGCCTTTCCAGAATAGAACAGTAAGTCACCAGTCTCTTTGTCTGCCTTTGATCTCTCAGCTCAGGGATCTGGCACCTGACAAACCCCTCTCTGTCTGAAAGGAGGCCTGCCGAGAGAAAGCCTAGGAGAGTGGGAGAGAGAGATAGAGGGCGAATGAGAGTGAGAAAAAATAATACAAGAGAGTTAGAGAGCGACGGGGCGAAAAAGGAGACAGCATAAAAAAGATGGTGTGGAAAAATTGGGTTAGACTTTAGAGAGCTGTATGAGAGGATATGATGAGGGCTTCTCAGCTCAGATCCTATAAAAACTAAATACATGTGTGTTCATGTGTGTCTGTATTTGCGCCTGTGTGTGGGTTTGCCAGGGCTGGCCCGGACAGTGATAAATCCAGCGAGTCTTAAGGGAGATTCCTCTCTGAAGCCACGGTCTCTTGGACCACCCACTACTGCGGTCTCTTCCCTCACACACACACACTCACACTCCTAATAGGAAGCAAATTCCCCAGCTTTACTTGGATATCGACCTCTCATTTCCCTCGACTGTTCCTTTCTGCAGGGCAGTCGCTGCTATAAACAAGCCCTCATATGTTGACATCACATTTTCAAACACAGTTTCTGAAATGCAGAGTTTCAAACCGCAGATGAAGATGCCAAAGGATGTCTATGGCAAACAGGGATTTGGAGTTGGGCAAAGAATTCTGGGACAATCTGTGGGGACTCTGGGGTCAGCCTGGGACAGCTTAATAATTGATGAGTGAAAAACTCATCAACCGTGCACAGTTTGAGGTAGCCTGCTCTTAGACTGTGTCTCTTTAAAGAGGCTCAGGCCCAAAGGCTGTGAACCATGGGACTCAATTAACTCTCCCTTCAGCTTTTTAGCAAGGGGGCATCATCTCAAACAGCTGGTTGACCCCACTCTCAACTCTGGACACTTTTCTGGTCAGCGCACATGTACAAACCCTAACAGCAACTTTGTGTTTTCTCACCTGAAGCGGTCACAACCTCTTAAACAATACCCACAAATCCCAGTATCCTTCTGTCTCTAGTGATGAGACTGGGCGTTGAAAGATTGCTTTAAAGATAGAGAGATAACACAAAGCGCCTCCCGACTAATCTCTCCTTTTTTTTGAAGAAAAGAAACGGAGGCTTCACGCACCCCTGCAGGCTACAATCAAAGGGACCCTTTAGCTTAGTGTTAGCGAGTGAAGCGGCAGGGATTTAGCCCTGATTGACTGAGTGGGAACGGGCAAAGAATGGCTCAGCAGGTAGCAGCTAGCCCGGCTCGGTTAACGCCATGCCACGCTAATCCAGCTGCTAGAGAAGAGCGGCTGCGGGGCAAGGAGCCTGACTTTATTACGCCTCCAAGAGAGGGATTTCCCGGTATTTTAGGGGGTTTGTGGATTTCCTTTTCTGTTTGTATGTGTGAGCATGTCGGGTGGTTGGTGGAATGTGTGTTTTTGTTGGAGGGCGGACTTCCTCCTCACTGCGGTGTATGTGGATAAGCACTGATTTGATTTCTAATGTGGTGATACACATGTGGGAGTTTGTTTATGTGACTGCTCTTCTGTATGTAGGATCCCCTGATGTATTTATGACTGTGGTATAGGAATCCATGCCTTTTAACTTCACTTTTACATCTGGGTTGTGTATGTGCTTGTGAAGACAGCAAGCATCTATGTGTGTGTATGTGTGTGTACAGGGGGAGATCACTTTACCCCTGCAGACTGTAAGTGTGTAATTATCTGATTTATATTGGGTATGAATTTACCCATCTGTCTCCAATGGGTCTTTTTACATCATAACAAGACACACACACACACACACACACACACACACACACACACACACACACACACACACACACACACACATTCACACACACCACCCACTCTACCAAAACCCAAACCACCGATCCTCCGGCCTCAATACCATTCACCGCCCACTGCCAAGCACACGGCAGCCTCATTGATTGACAGGTTATTTGGTCCAATCGGTGTCGCGACTGTCTGCGCCGCACCTCTCAGAGAATTGTTCTTTTGTCCTCCTCTTCTGGTTCAGCGCTCAGAGGGTGAAATATAACCCCACTAGGTTTCCCCGGCCATTATAGAAACGGATAGATGGGGGAGAAACTCCTTGAAACACAAGCCCTCCAATCAAACTGTCACTCAAAAGAAAGGCGAGCACTGTCGCCAAAAGTAGGAAAAGTGTCACTTAGGTCACTGAGGTGTGTGTATAGGTGTGTGTGTGCGTGTGTGTTAGGCCCCTGCAGAGTGAAAACAGTCTTGTGAGAGTGACAGAGCTCCCTGGTGTGCCAAGTGTGGTGGCATTTGTTTGTTAAGTGGTCTGAAATGCCAATGGCTTTGGTTTCATTGTGGCTCCAAGTCTTGCCAGTAGAGCATAGCTTAAATTTGTGAGAAAGACAAGAGGTAGTTATTTGATCTTTTTGTCAGAGGAAGTAGCGCCCTTTACTCCTGTTCTGTTGTTTTTGATAATAGAATGCAGGTTCGTGAGAAAGGAGAAAGGGGAGAAAGCACTGAAGATGGAAAATAAAGACAAAGGGAGGGAGCATCGGGGAGAGAAGTAGAAGCCTCTGGGCAACATATTGTTTTCTCCTTAATTAGGGGAAAATGGATCACAGGGTTCTCCTCTTCTCTTCCACTGGAAAACAACTATTTGATGTCAAGTGCAATGCTATGGCAACACCCCCCTCTTACTGAAACCTTAGACAGCCACTTATAACAACTTCATTTGTGATATTTATTCTGGATGCAGCTTCCAAATTGATTCCAAGGGATATTTTATTAGAGATGCCAATGTCTGTTTGTCAGTCAGTCAACTAAAATATTTCAACAACTGTTGAATGGTTTGCAATTTTGTACAAACATGCATGGTTCTTAGAGGATGCATCCTAGTGATGTTAGTGATTCCCTGACTTTTCATCTAGCACCACCACCATGTCTGCACAAGTTTCACTTCTCCAGTGAAATATCTCAAAATCTATTGATGACTTGGCACCAAATTTTGTACCGACATTCATGGTTCCCAGACGATGTATCCTAATGGATTTTGGAATCCCTTGACTTTTCCTATAGTGCTATTTGTGACATTTTGAATTTTGAGGGAAATTTCTCAACAACTATTTGATGGATTTCTATGAAATCTGGTATATACATTCACCCCCCCCCCCACCCCCGGTGCTAGCATAAATGTACACTCAGTCCCGTCTCTAGAACCTTCCTCTCTAGTATAAAAGTGCTTTACATGATATACTTGTATTTCAGGTTAAAGCAATACCACAACATCACATCTAACCCAACCTACCCTCCTCTGTGTCCTTGTTATCTTTCAGCCTGTAAGATTGGTTACTACCGCGCTCTGGCCACTGATGGCTCCTGTGCCAAGTGTCCGCTCCACAGCTACTCCGTCAGGGAGGGATCCACCTCCTGCGTCTGTGACAAAGGATACTTCCGCTCTGAAACGGACCCTGCATCCATGCCCTGCACCCGTAAGTAGACCCACATGTAACGCATACAGAACATTGTAATGCATAAGAATACACAACATATAGTATTTGACCAGTTTTGACAGGCTATGATTTACAGTGATTTGTAAACAGCTTGAGATATCTTGCTAAGCAAGTATTAGTAACACAATACTGTTATGGAAAAGAACACCTAACACATATACAGAGTGATTGCTTTTGCCTAAACATGGTCATGTATTCTCTCTTGCTCTCTCTCTCTCTCATGCAATGTCAACCTGAATTACCCCCTCACACACAGAGAGACAGTCTTTCTACACACAAAGCAGGCGGCTGCTGGTTTAATAGGTGTCTTTTGATTCCAGGTGGTACTTAGTGATCAGTCATGGTGACAGAGAACTAATGAGGGTATAAACCACTGCATCCCAGATTCAGTCTTCCACAGAGAGACTGCAAAACAGCAGAGGGCGAGAACGATAGAGAAAGACAAACTGAGATAAAATGTTAGCGGAGATGCAGGAAGGTGATGAAAAAGGTGGAAAAACAAGGGCAGATGGAAAACTGGAGATGTATGCAGAGAATGAATAAGATGTTGTGATAGAGAAAGGGGGTAAAGTGCCAAGGAGAAAGAAAAGGGAACTAAATACAGGAATGCATCAAGCTGAAGGAAGATGTATTTTACTCAGTTTTTTATATCTCAGTGTGCATCTCCACTTTGCTCCATCCGGCTGTATGAGTCAACCACTGGTGAATCTGGTTCTTCCAATCCTCCCCCCTGACTCACCATGACTGTGATAACAAATATTGTTAACAATCCTGCTGCCTAATGATACCTCTTCCTCTTTTAGACCTCATTCCCTCTCTGAGTCATGGAACTGGGAGTTCATACTGGTAGAAATATACACAAACAGGACAAGCAGAATAACCCACATAACACATAAAGCCCTACGCTCTCATTTCCCAGGAAAATAACAGCATTCATACTTACATATGACAGACGTTTGTATGAGTGAGCATGTGTCATAAAACAATTTTAATAACCAAAACATCTGCTAAGTTGCTTAGCTCATAGTTGGCTCGCCATTTGGCCCGAATGATCTGTCAAGTTCCTGTGGATTCATCACTCAGCAAAACAGTTTATTGAATCAGACGAACAGCCGAACCCCTCCTGCATAACACTTAACTGTCTAAGCAGCAACTGAACTGAACGGCCTCTAATTATTCCCCTGCTTATGGTATCTATGCAAGATCATAAACAATGCTCTATTGTGGAACATTTTCATAATCAAGAATATGAGTAAATGTTATGCTTATTCAAGATGATAATCTGCAACATCCTTGATTGTTACATTTTGGCTACATCTTTGGTGTTAAATGCTGATTGCTGAGTTATTTTTTGCACCGCTTTTCCAAGTGTCATTAAACATTAAAACAGTTTACTTGGACCAGCAAATAGAAACGCTTTTATGATTTGCGTCATATTAACTGGCAATAGAAAGTAGCAAAATGTGAAAATGTCCCATTAACATGATGGAATAGCAAAATTGCAGAGCTGCAACTTTGAGTTGACTAATCGATTAGTCAGACAGAAAAAAAATCGGCAACTATTTTGATAGTTGATCAATCATTTAAGCCAATTTTCAAGCAAGAATGCCAAATATTAAATGGTTCTTGCTTTTAAAAGTTAAGAATTTGCTGCTTTTTCTTGTCTTACATTAAGATAAATGGAATCATTTTGGGGTTTAGACTGGTCTGGCAAAGTAAGACATTTGATGACATCACCTTGAGCTCTAGGAAGTTGTGATGGGCATGTCTCACAGTTTTCTGATGTTTTATAGACAAAACGATTAATCAATAAATTGAGAAAATAATTGGCAGATTATTCAGTCATTAAAATTATTATTAGTTGCATCCCTACGCCTTGCTCTAAGACAATGTGGGAGTTCATGGTCTTCTTAACCACTAAATAGGGCTCATCATTTTCATGAAATTGATTAACTCATTTTTACTGCAAATTCCTGGATTCTTAAAAATCATCAACTCAGTAAAAATGATTTTACGCCCAAATATGTGCTGCAAATTATATTTTCAAAAACTGATTTTAAGCTGGTTTTTAGATTGTTTATTCTTTTATACAATTTCCACTTGTTTTTAGGATATTAAAAATTTTATAGGAGCGTCCTCGCCAAGACAGCAGCAGCACATAGAACATGAAATATTGAGGTTACAAAAAATAAAAAAACATAGACCAAAAACTAAACATGAACATCACAAACTTGTTTAGCTTTAATAAAGCTGACTACTATGTCACAGACCTAACCCCTTACTGTTTTGTCACATCACTAACATATTTTGAGTTACTACCCCTCATATCCCTATTGTCCTGTTAGTCAGTATGGCATTTGAGTATGGCTGCTGCGAGCAACAGCTGTCAAAGCTCATTACTTGGCTTATTTTATAGGACCCTGCTATGCCGTCTCTACTACGTTCCTAACTCCAAAGTTAGGAACTGAACATTAGCTGGACTCTCTCACCGACCTTTGCCCCCGCCTCGTCAGCCGGTCAACATTTGATCTTTGAACTCTCACCCTGTCTGTCGTCTGCTGTTTTCCTTCCTCGTGCATTTTTTCTTTTACTCCTCACCCACATGTTAGAGCTCTGTAATTACAGCTGTCACTCACACATCCTTCCTCATCCATGTTTTGTTTTCACTTGCTCTCTCGCTTTCTCTCAAAACCCACTCAGAGTCATGAACAGAGCAGATGAAGGGAAAAAAAATCCTCTTAAAGTCATTTCCCAGTTTGCCTTGCTGAAGGTCAGGCTGGGAAAGAGCCAGCATCTCTGGTAATTGGGGTGCATGTGTGTGTGTGTGTGTGTGTATGGGTAATTGAAAACGCTTTTCCCCTCTCATAGCTCCCAGTCTAGCGATGCAAGATGATGATTAAAACTGGATGTAGTGTAATTCCGTCATTGTGTGACTGCTTGTGTGCAGGCCTGTTACTCCTGCTGTATTCTGTCTGTCAGCGCCTTTCTTGCGTCTTTGCTCGTTTGCAGCAATTGTTCTTTTGATGGGCGGTTAATGTGTGCTACATTTGATCGAAACATTCCAGATTAGAAACCATGACACAATCCAACCGTTTGCCTCCCACACTTTGGATCAACTTGCCTGAGAAACCTGGCAGGATAAATGAGTTATATTACTGTTTTAAAAACAGATTTTTGGAGATTTTCTTTGCTGTAACAATCTTTTCTGACCACTTTTTTTGTGGTTTATTTTTGTTTCTCGTCTTGCTTTTCTCTGGCTTGCCTTCGTTGTTCTTGCCGTCTGTCTTATCTTACTTTAGTTGTTGCTTTTTTACTTGCTTTATACATGCATTGAACAACGCCGCATAGATGAAGATTTTTTTCATTTATTTTCTACAATTTATTATTTATTATTTTTATTATTTATTATTTTTGTCAAGATTGTTATGCCTCCTGAAATCCACAGGCAACTGTACTAAAATGTTCTTTTAGCATATAGTCCACATAGTTTATAGGCAGATATTTATATAACATACAACATAAAATTATTATATTATTAATATATATTTTTGATGAAGTCAACAGGTAGAAAACATCTCTTAAACACAATCTGCAACCCAATCAATTCATAAACATACTGTTTAGTATACAATATTAAAATATGTTCAGGGCATAATAATAGGCAATTCACACGAATAAATGTGGGTATAAATACACACTCATACAGGGCGGTAATGAGGACCAGGGACAGACAGTCGTGGGAGCTGGTTGCTCCACTGCGTTCAGGTTATAAGGAGGGAGTGTTCCCCATTTTGGGGTTTCTGTTGGCCCTTGATGTGTTTCTCAGATTTTCCCCAGTTTTCTTAGCAGCGGTTTGGTAGAGGAAGAGGGAGGGATGGAGTGAGGAATGAACGCAGATCGGGGAGGACTCGAGGGGGGCATTGAATGAATCCCAGCCGGATGGTAATAGCGGGGTCGATGTTCTGGCCAATTTAGCCTGCTCTCTACCTCGGCCCTGCGCAACACTCGGCTAACAATTACTGATAGAAAGAGACAGAAGGAGAGAGGGATGGAAGAAGGCAGAGAGGAAAGGAGGAGAACGGGAGTGGAGTTAAAATGAGAAAGACAGATTAAAGAAGGGGGAGATGGAAGCGAAGGAGCGACAGGAAAGAAAGAAATAAGGCTCTGAACAAATTGCAAGGCCGTAAATGAACGGAAAAGGAGAGGAGGGAAAAAGAAATCACCAACTTTCTTCAGGAGAAACTTTCTAAGTCTCCCTCTGGATTCCACCCGTAAGGAGTGTGAATTTTAAGGCCATGTTGAGCTAATATTGTACGAAGGTTGTGTGAGCGTTGCGTTCCCGTCTCCCCCCGCCGTTCTCTCTCCCAGGATTAATTACCGGGTGTCAGTCACAGCCGACGGCTCTCCCACGCTCCCTTGCTCCCACTGGTGCATTCTGGGAGAGCGACAGGTACAGCCAAAGGTAGTTTGTATGTGTGTGTATGAGTGTGGAATGCAGGAGGGAACGCTGACATATGGTGGAAATGTGTTTAAGGCTTTACAGTCATAAAGTTATATAGCGCTGTTGCAACTCTTGCCATAGCAACAAACAAACAAAATAATCTTCCTGAGGTGATTATACACTCACTTGCTGACACACAGAATCAAATATTGAAGTATATTTTTAAGGACATTACCACATTAAAGGAATAATAGTATAAAACAGTACAAAGACTAAAAGCAGGGGGAAAGCTCTGTCCAAAAGAAATAAAAAACTCCTCTAAAATTAACACGTTATATCTTCTTTGTTAAATCCATGCAAAAATCAAGTGTTTGGCTTTCAGTCTTTATGCTAAGCTAAGCTAACCATCTCCTGGCTCCAGCTTCATTCGATTCGATCTTCTCATCTAATTCTCAGCAAGAAAGCGAGTAAACGTATCTCCCAAAATGTCAAACTAGTGCTTTTACTCCCTAAACTTTCTTTATTCATGCCTGTAAGTAAGAAATAACACATCTCTTCAACTGAGAGGACATTTTCATTTTTTTACCCTTGCGAGGACAAGTACAGAAGAACAAGAGCACACACATTCTCAGAGATTGACTCGAAACATTGATATTACCTTTGTCCTGTTGTTAAGTTTATAACGCCGTATGTCCAGATAACAGCTGAGTAATAGCTTTCTATGTATCTTGAACAGCACATTATTGAGTATTGAAAGGGAGTAGAGCTTGGTTGATCCTAGCACACTGACAAAGGCACTATTATAATGATGACGGTTGGGTGTAGGCACCTTAATTTAGAAACCCCATCTGTAACTTGTTCCCATTGTCTGAGAAGCGAACGGAGAGAATGAGGTGAAAGAGAGAGGGAGGAAAAGTGTGTGAGGAGGAGAAAAAGCGGGGAAAAGGAGGGGGGGGGGTACAGTGCTATATCATAATTTTTAATGAGAATTTATTAATAGATTTTCATCGAAGGCTGCGGTTCGTAAGGGGAAGTTAAGTGACGCTAATATTAACACAGCGCACTCTGCATCCTTTCATCTCACTGCTTGTGTTTTGTGCTGATGACCCTTTGGGTCATTTTCAGCAGACAACAGACACCCCTCCTCACCCACCACCATCCATTTATGTCCCCTCCCTCCCTCCCTCCCTACATCCATTCATCCATTCATCCAGACCTGCTCCTTCCATACTAATCAGTGGCTTTCTGCTGCCTGGATGAACAGACGGTGTTTGTCTTCTCCTTCTGTCCTTCTCCATCTCCTTCCTCACAGCCTTAACTTCCCCTCCGCATTTGCTCATTCACGCCTATCTGCCAGACTAATGCTGGCATACACAAGTCCAGTCCATACACATACAGCATGAGCGTCTTGTGAAGATGCATGCACCATGGGTAAAATTGTACTTCCACGTCTCCATTAATACGGCAACACACTGTGCACAAAAGCGCACTTATTCCTCCTCGGGCGACCGTGTGCACACACTCCTACACACTGTCCCCTCTGCTGCTCTCTGTGTCTCTGTGAAATCACTCATTGCCACTCTGCTCCTCCAAAAATAACACTGATAATTAATTTCCGTTGTGAAATGATTCGTCTGTGGACGGACTAGCTTTCATATTTCACCCTGCATCGATCCCCCCAGCCCGCTCGCGTGCGCTTCATTAGTCAGAGAGAGAGCGAGCGAGACAGGGAAAGAGAGAGAGAGAAAGAGTGAGAGGGAGAGTTAAGTCAATTACCGTCGCTTATGTTTGAAAGCAATGCAAAAAAACACATTAATTACAATAGAGCTGACATGTAAATTGGGATTGATGAGCAGGGGAGTTTGTGTCACATATTTGTGGAGCTGCTCCTCATATAAAACTACAGTGGGTAGGTCTTACATCAAAGCAGGAACTTAATAACAGGGTCCAAAGCAAACTTTGTCTAAAGTTATTGAGTGGGTGCCATAAAGCCCCACTGTTAGCAGCGGGCTCAGGCGCCCTGCCACCTCCAGCTGATTCGACATATGAATGGGAAAGAAGTCTGCTGGCCTATTGGATTTCAGTTAAGGTGCTGAATTAACTGAGGTGAAATTGGATCCTCCCTCGCTGTAATGGACAGGACATTAAAAGGGAATTCAAGAAGCCTCAGTTCTCAATAAGGGGACAACCAATTACACATTTACATCTTTGTTATATGTATGTATGGAAAGAATCAATTACCTGGCCCAATGGAGACTTTCTTTCCAGTATTCACCAAAAGCTTATTAATATTACGATCACCAATTTGTTGTATTCTGTATGTTTCTCATATGATCACAGAAATAATGCCTCTCTTTCTGCTCCATTTTCCAACAGCAACCACAATAAATATGAATGTAACTCTGTACCTGTTTAGCATTTGGCTTCTAACCACTGCTGGTAATAACATCAGCTCTTTCCTCTTTCTTTCTTCCTTCTCCACAGGCCCTCCGACAGCGCCTGTCCACCTCATCTCCAATGTGAATGAGACCTCGGTGAATCTGGAGTGGAGTGCGCCCCGGAGCTCAGGAGGACGCCAGGATTTGACATACAATGTGGTGTGTAAGCGCTGCGGGCCCGACGGCCGGCGCTGTCAGCCCTGCGGTAACGGCATCCACTTCAGCCCCCAGCAGCTGAGCCTGAAGGGAACCAGGGTGTCCATCAACGAGCTGCAGGCCCACACCAACTACACCTTCGAGGTGTGGGCGGTGAACGGAGTCTCGCCTCAGAGCCCCGGGCCGGAGCAGGCCGTGTCCGTGACCGTCACGACCAACCAGGCCGGTAAGACAACCAATGATGGTTTGAGTGAGTGGGTGATTCAGGTTGGGTTAGTGGAAAGGAAATGGTAGTAGACAGGGAAAAGGGGATGTGTTTAGTTCCCACAGTTAAAGGAATCGCCAAGACAGATTTCGTGACAAACTCTCAGTAGCCATCAGGAGCAATAGTGATTCGCACATCTTTTCCCTGAAGTGACGCTTTCGCTAGCTAATGTTTTACAAGAATCAAATAGCTAGTCAAAGTGTTACATCAAAGATGGTTAAAGGCTTCCTATAAGTGATCAGTGTAGCACTGGTTAATTTAAAAATAAATAAGTGTTATCTTACTGCAAGTGAGCAACACTGATTGGCCCAATATATTGACATACCAATATATTTTTTAACCCTATTAAACATGTCATGGTGGATCCCAATGAGACACTACAAGTGATGTGTTTTTATGGATTTGGCTTTCATACCAGGCCAATAAATACTGTAGAATAACAGTTATAGAGAAAACTATAAGGAAATGGGAGTAACTAAACATAACCCCCTTTCTAAAATCGCCACAGAAAATAGCTGTTTCTATGTCAACATATTTTCAGTGAACAGTTCCACATAAGTGCACAAGGTATATTAAACTGTATGTGATCATGGTAACTACAGTTACCTTTAGCTATAGTCAGGAGTCAACTCTTGTATGTGAAACAAAACCTTAGCCCTTAACTGAAAGTTCATTCTTGACATTAGAAACAACAGTTGACAAATATAATCTCAAGTCAAGGTCCATTCAGTATCTGTTCTGGAGCTTTTTTATTGTATCAAATGATCTTTCTCAATGCTTAGTCTACTTAATTTAGGACATCTCCAGTGGTTTCTTGCTAATCCAAGTTAGATTCTAGGCTTGTCTGTGTGGGCATGGAAAAGAAAGAGTAAAGTTGGTAGAGAAGCTTTGTGGTTGTATGTGGGGGCTTATATTTGATGCAGTGCACAGGTTTGTTACACTGAGCGCTTGAAGTACTTTTTCGGGGGCAATCTGCGTGTCAAAACATGTTTATTAAAGCTGCAAGTAATTTGGGTGAAGCCTGGGTGATTACTGAGGAGGATGATGGATTCTCTGCTGTGGGAAATTATTTTCTGCAATATTTCACTTGAGTTTTGCATAATTAGGCGTGAGAAGCCTATGCTGAAGATAGGGGCCACGTGCTATATTTAGCTCTCAAGCTAATGAATTAGATGAGTTGTATTGATCTGTGGAGGCTTCATTACAAATGCTGCTGGATTGTGTGTGTGCGTGTGTGTGATTATTCTAGTAGAATACACCCATGAATACAGCCTCTCCTCCAGAGCTGGAGAAGAGCCCTCTTGCCCGTGGGTGCGTTCAAAGCCTCCTGTTGTTTTGTCATTTAGCCATTTTGTAACCGGTTGTTGTGCAAATGGATTTTACGACCCTGGCCTTTTCTCTTCATCCCTCCCTGCTCTCCTCCACTTATAGCCGATCATTACCTTGGTCTTCTTTACTGCTCTGCTCTTGGGTGGCAAGCTAAGTGCCTTTTTGTGTCGTTTTTTTATCACTAATTTCCATCCCTGAGAAAAGCGAATATCTTGAATAGGGCTCGGACTGGCAATTTAAGGGCACAGTGGCTTGATTTATCAGCTGGGGTCAGGAAGATGGAGATGAATGGATGTGCTGCCTGTGGGAGAGCTGCGAGTCCTGCCAGACAGGCATGTGTGGGAGCTGTAATGGAGCACACCCTGGAGTCCAGGCCGAAGGCTCGTAATAGTTTGTCAGTATGGTCACACTGACACACAGTTGTCCAAAATCTCCAAAGTGCGCACTCTCACACATGGATTCATACAAAGATGTAGTAACACACACACACACACACACACACACACACACACACACACACACACACACACACACACACACACAAAGTGATGTCCCCTTGAGGTTGCTCGAGGCTAATCTGCTGACTTCAAGTTGTAAGATATAGATGATGTTGCCTTTGGCTCATCACTGGTGCATGTTTCACAACTGTTCCCCAGGATTAGTTATATGAAGCCTGCAGCTGGAAGCTCTATTATGGTGCGTGCGTGTGTGTGTGTTTGCACATGTGCAGAACTGACTGCATGCTTGGCTAAAAGTGAGAAAATGTGTTACACAGAATGTTTGTACGCTCATGGATAGAGATGATCTACATTTGCCTCTCAAACAATGTCCTCTATGTGTCTCTGGGCGTGCGTGTCTCTTCTAATTTGTGTGCATGTGTGTGTGTGTTTTAAAGAGAATAGCTCCAGACTGATTGGATTTCTTCCTGCTAATGCTCGGTAGGGGCTTTGGAAGCTCTGGTTTCAGCCGCTGGTAATCCAGCCAGTCATCTGTGGCTGTCCCTCTCTCTGTATCGCCTCCCCTCATCCAGACACCGTGGATTACACATTTATTATGATAGATTTATTAGGATTTATAAGTGCTGTGGAAAAGACACCCCCGCCACCGCCTTTCCATAAAAGTTCAAATTTCGGCTAGAGAGGAAGAAGTGAGGTAGGCAGGTTGGAAGGGAGGAGCGCTTATGTATTTTTGCGTGAGAGGAAAATTGATGAAGGTGCAGCGGAGAAATATGTGGGGAGACAAAAATTAAGACATGAGTAATTTTTGATTGCATGCATCTGTAACCAGGCATGCCTTTGTGTGTGTGTGTGTGTGTGTGTGTGTGTGTGTATGAAGAGGTCTGATTCCGCGTCTTGCCATGAACAATCCCACTGTCGTAAATCAGCCAGGGTGTAACCCTTTCACCCGGACTGCATGAGGAAAGGGAGGGGAGAGAGGGGGGATGTCCAAGCTTTGAACTGACCCCTGGCTGTAAATGGATGTTTTTCCCCCTTTATGGGATCGAGCACTTTGTGTGTGTGTGTGTGTATGAGAAAGAGAGAGAGGTGTTTATGTCTCGATACAAAATACTTGGCAGGCTTAGGTGACTAAAAGTGAATTAGTGCATGAGAGAGTGTATGTGTGGGCACGTCTGTCTGCGGACATGTGTGTGAGTTTCCATCTCTCTGGCAAATCGGACAGACGTACATGTGGAAATGTGTTCGGGGAGCTGGAAGCAAGCTTTACAGGCGGGGGGGGGGGGGATCTTGTACGCAGGAGCCATTTTCTCGACACCCTGAAAAACAGCTCCCTCCTCGGCTATTTTTCCTTGGCGGCAGCAAAAATCGAGTGACTCCGATCTGGCAACCAGGCTCCAATCTGGCAACCACATGTGCACCCCGGCCCCTGTCTCTTTTAATGTCAAACTGTAATCGACCGCATATTCGCACAACCACAGCTGCTCCTCGCAACACCAATTCTTTGTGATGAACATGCTCGCAAAGACAAACTTGCTCACTTCACAAACTGTGTTCCATGCAGAGACAAAACCTCACAAACATCTGCAAAAAACTGACGCCACTATTGTCCTGGGAGGGTGATTTTTCAAAGCAAATCAAACCCAGAACTCTTTTAGCCTGTGCCAGGTTTTTACTCATTATAATGTATGCATAGGTGGTATGATTAAGTTTTTTGCTGCCTGTGTGAGATAATGGGACTAGGTGTGTGTTTTTCTGTGGGAATTTCTATCTTTCTGTTTGTGTAATGAGGTCCTTGTTGTTGCTGGGTATGTGTGTGTGTGTACTGTATGTGTGTGTGTGTGTGTGTACAAGTGTTGCAGGCTGTGAAATAGTTTTTTTGGAGCGCACAATTCTAAAATGAGATCTGAATATTCATTGCATCTAACGCTTATTATTCCACCGGCGTTTTTAGCCCACGCGTTCAGGAGGCAGTAAGAAATTACAGATCTGCCCCGCATATTTAAATTCATCTACAGAGGTGCCAGCTTGTCTAGGATGGTCTGCCCAAGTCGCAGCCTCGGGTTAAACTTTTCTCTATTCAGGATAGACATGTCAGGTTTAGGCTTGCATCACCTCTGTACACTTTGAGCACACATGGTTTGACAATATTTTACATATGTCTGTGTTTGCTTTTTAGGTATTCCTCTGACTAATTTGTCTTTAACAAGTCATTAAACTTGGCCTTGATGGATCACATATTTCATGCCTGGGCTGTTTTTAACCTTGCCGTCTCATATAGAGAACCTCAGAAGGGACCACTCAGAAAATCACTCATCTTTATCCTCACATTAGTCGAGGGAAAAATAAAAACGCAACAAGAGGAGGCGAATGCGATTAAATTGCAATATCTGTCATCTTTGGAGGAAAGATGGATGTGTGGGTTACCTTGGGGGAAAGATGGCCTGCGACCCCTCAGGGGTTTTCTTTCTGAGCCAGAGCGTCCTCGGTCAGCCCCAGGAGGGCCTTCAAATTGGCTCTCGCTGCCGGGTAAGATTGATCGGAGGGACACAATGGCCGCCATCTAATTGTTTGACGGAGACGCAACACATTAGGCCAACAGGATTACACAACCTTGGGTTAATCTATTTACCAAGAAATGTCTGCAATCCCATCCCTCTCCATCTCCATCTCAACCCCCACCAGTCACAAACCCTCCGCCCCCCCCTCCCTGCTGCTCCTTCACCCCGCTGAAACTCAATCCGTGGCTGGTGCTTGAATTCCAGGCCTGTTTGAACTCAATCCCCAGCTAAAAGCAGGGTTTTGTTAGCATTAGCTTGAAGGCTAGGCTCCCTGGAGCCCCTGCTCAAAGTGATGAGAATGTATATAATGTCATAGATAATCCAATCATAATCGGTGGACCGCGAACCCCTCATTAATCATTCCACTGTAATTTTTTAAAAGGCAGATGGTCTGGAACGAGTAAGGTTACAGTATCACTGAGGACCAGAGGTCAAAGATTCACTCCTTGTAAGAGCAGATGCCACAACGAAACGCTACCTGGGCATCAGTGGAAATGTTATTTTTGTGTGGTGCTTTGTTCTGGTGTAAATGTTTGAGGGTTAGGGTTAAGTTGCTACGAGAACTTTGCCGATGCTAGAACCCCCAAAGTACTGGAGATGTGTGTCTGTGTGTTTGTGTCCTAGGTCTTTTTGTACCTGAGTTGTATCTGTTCTTGGTCTATAACTCCACCTGTCCCACTATATATCTTCTTGTCTGCTCAAAACTCAATCTGTACATGAGTGTTTCTCTGTTTACAACACTATCTCTCCTACGCCTATGGATTTCTCTTTGTAGCGTCAAGAGTGTGTATGACCCAATTTTAGTGTTGTCACACTCCCTGAAGATAGAGGTGTGATTTGTGCAGCGGCGACACACAGGAGGGAGGGGACGAGTGTAAGCCATTATCTGTGCTTTAACCTTCACATGTTAAAGGCGTCTGAACGCAGATAGAACGACTGCTTGAAATATGGCCTCATTATCAGCTGCAGCAGAAAGGGCTTGAGATAAGATCGCTCACTGGAGCTTTAATGAAAACCAATTGATTTGCTCTCTTGAAGACAAAAAAAAAGCAAAGGCGTTGAGCTCATTTCGGGCTTTTCGAGGCGGACTTTGTAGCAGCGCAAGGTTGCAGGGTGACCTGGGTATCTGCAGAAAATGAAGTTAGACATTATTTTGCCAGCTTGTAGGAATAGTGGCTGAGACGCTAGCGTCAGCCGAGGGGAAATTGGATCAGTTTTATTGATGCCAACCATTAGTTGAGAAATAGAGTATTGCCATACACTCTAGCTTTGGCAGTTCAGCTGTGTGGCCATACAGCTCTGTAACGCCTCAGAATTTGAATGGCAGCCAAGTTTAAAGACAAATGGAAGTGATTGCCTTGTGGCCTGGCATGTTTGACTTTCTCAGCAGGAGCAAAGAGTGGGGGATTTAGGAGAGCAACACAAAAGAGACTTGGTGTTTCCAAGTATGAGAATAACATGGAGGACTGGGGTGAAAATGGGCTAAAACTGTTTTTTCTTCTTTTTTTTCTGTCTTTCTTTGATCACCTTACTAGCTCCCTCGCCTGTGACTTCCATCCAGGCGAAGGATATCACAAGACACACCATCTCACTGGCCTGGCAGCCACCAGATAGAGCCAACGGGGTCATCCTGGAGTATGAGGTCAAGTACTACGAGAAGGTGAGGTGTCCCATGGGAGATGTAGTTTCTGCTGAAGAAAAGTTCTCCAAAATGGCAATACGTTTCAACAGACTGCAAGAAAACTACATCTGATTGTTTTCTCTTTGTTTCTTTTTCTGTCTCACTGTCATCTGTTAACCCTCAGGACCAAAATGAAAGAAGCTACAGAATCATAAAAACCTCTTCAAGGAACACTGACATCAAGGGTCTCACCCCCATCACTTCCTACGTGTTCCACGTGCGTGCTCGCACGGCGGCCGGCTACGGGGAATTCAGCGGCCCGTTTGAGTTCATGACCAACTCCGGTGAGTTCAGTCACACCCTGCACTTCTGCTCAGCTTGCTTGATGACATCAGTGCATTGCAGAGGTAGAGAGGCGCGATGCCAGCTCTATCACGCCTGTTTCTGCAAAATCCTGCAATGATAGCATCTTTTACGACTTTGTCTCTTTCATTGTAGAGTCATTAATCAAAATAGCTGTCATCTATAAAAGATAAATGATATTGTGCCCCAGCACCTGACTGGCAACTTGAGTAGCTTCCATTATTCAAGTTGCAATGAGTCTCAGTGGATGTACCAACTAGGGTTCAACCTAAATGGATTTTGAAGAAAGATACAATTTCTGATATTTTTTTTGTTGGAAGCTGCTGATAGCTCCTTTTAGCTTCTTGTAAGTAACCTTAAATGTTATCATTTTAAAGCCAAAATGTAAGTATTCAGTGCTTCCACCAGACTCTAAAACTCTATAAAACCCTAAGATAATATCAGCCCCCTACATGGGCTGTTACTGATTTAAATTAGCCTTCAACCACACTGACCCGCTAGTGGGTCAGTCAATACAGAGTCGTGCAGTTCAGCCAAAGATTGTTAAAACCCACAGAACTTTATTTCAAATTCTAGTGGAGATCCCAAAGTTTCCAGGTATTTAAATCTGATGCAATGGACCAGCCACAAAAAACATAGAACCTTGGCTGATGCAAAATATATATAAAACTGTCAGATAGCATGGAATAACATGATGTTAACAAACTTAAAGCTGCTTAAGGGGAAATAAAAGGAGAAAACCTGAATGTTAAAGAGTTGGAATTAATTCAGGAGAAGAGCCTAGACAAACACTGTGGAAGTCATCCGTTTAATAATAATATGTAATTAAAGAAACCCAAGGTTAACTGCTAAACCTTTTCTTAACATATCTGATTTCCTCCAGTAAATATCATATACTTATGCTGTATGATATCAACTGTTTATGGGAGATTGTGACACAGAGGGATACAGAGATGCACTGTAAACCCAGGTGTCCCCTTTGTAATGCAGATAGAGACAGCAGCGCATGATAATGACATGGTCAAGCATACATCCTAATGAGCAGTCATTGTCTCTCAATGGTATAGGGAGGGAGACATGAGGAGGAAGTGGGAGGGTGGCTCAATGACTTTGACAAACACAGAATGTACACTGGCTCTTTCATGTGTGGCGACTCGATCGAGCTCAATGATATTGACTTTGCTCTTTGTCTCTGTCCAACCGTCCTCCCTCTGCTTTTCTTTTCCCCCATCTGTCTTTCCTTTTCCCGCAGTCCCAGCTCCCATTATAGGTGACGGGGCCAACTCTACAGTGTTACTGGTGTCAGTGGTGGGCAGCGTTGTCCTCCTCATCATCCTCATCAGTGCTTTCGTCATCAGCCGAAGGTGAGCTTCATTCCTCTTCATCCCTCTTTCCCTTCTGTTTTCTGTCTTTCCCTCTTCCCTCCCAGATGAGGAATGTCTTGCTTAGCGCCGGGGAAAGAGATGGACGGCTGTCAGGATGTGGACGTCACTTGAAAACACACACACGTACACAAACACACACACACACTGAGCCAGACAGCTAGTGCAACTCGCTCACATCGTCGAGTGATGACTCGCCACACCGGAGATGTGATTGACAGCTCCGACAGCTGAAGAGATGCAATCAGCGACCCCTCGCTCCCTGTCCTCTGCATCCATCCCCGCTCCTCCCATCCCTCCATCCCCCTATCTCTCAGCTAGCGGCTGTAATCCCGGCCGCTAGTTATTTTCTCCTGCTGCACCTTGCTGACCGCCGTGAAGAGAATGAGAGCAAGAGAGGAGAAAAAAAGAGAAAGAGGGAGAGGGATAGGAGGGTGAACAATGAGATAAGCAGGCAATGAAAAGTAGGAGATAGAATACAGAGAGAGAGTGAGACAGACAGAGAGGCATCAGGTGGATTTGCAGTGACCCAATCTCAGGGTGTTAACCAGCGAGCAGGACAAAGCACCGTCACACAGATGGGATTACATGCAGATGGGGCTGCCTCACCTCAGGGTGTTAACCATACTCCCCCTGTGTGTGTGTGTGTGTGTGTGTATTGGAAGTGTATATGTGTGCGCACATCCTTATGTGAAAAAAAAAGTATTGTTTTCATGTGTGTGGTGGCACTGGGGGAAGGGGTGTGTTAATGTTTTGTGTGTTGATTCCTGCGTGTGTGTGTGTGTGTGTGTGTATGTACCTTTTATGGGCATTCGTTGATCGAGTGTAAGTGTGCCTCTTTATATGGAAACCAAATCATTGTTTGCATGTGTGTATTGGTGTTGAGAATGATGGGGAGTGAAGGGGGCTGTTGATTGTGTGTGTGTGTGTCCTCTCTTTTCCATGTGATTGCCTCTCTCCCCAGCCAAGCAGGTGGTTGTATCTGCCTTTTTTATATGCATGTGACGGCCACTGTCATTGTGCTGCTGCGGCCATCCTGTGATTGTGGGGAGGGACTGTAATCACGTAGCCGTTTACCATCATTACACAACCATAGAGGAGGACAATGTCTCGCACATCTGGTCATTTCCACCACTGACCCAACACATCAATATAAGCACAGGTGTCAGGCTGCCTGAGGGATTCAGAGGGATTTAAGTGCATCTTTTCTAGGATTGATTTGCTGCTATATGCTCAGTGCCCTTCAGAAACCTTCAGTGCTGAAGGAAAAATTGGACTTAAAAGTAGTAATACCACAATGTAAAAATACCCCATTCATTCAGTCATTCAGTTTACTTAAATGAAAGTACTGAATTATGATCAGCAAAATATACTTGAAGTATTCAAAGTAAGGTTATGCTATTATATCTTTGGATTAGCATGTGGCATTAACATGCATTAACATGTAAACAGTCTTTTAATGTTGAAGCTGGAGGAGCTAATTTAAACTAATATATATATATATTATCTTTCAACATTATACTTCGACATTTTGGGAAAAAACACTTAAATACGCTTTTTACATTTCAGTTTTTGTACTCAGTTAAACAGATGAGATATAAAATGTTAATTAGTGAGCTGCTAGGAGGAGAGCCAGTCTAGCGATCTCCCCGTTTCCAGTCTTTATGCTATTCTAAGCTAAGCAAACCCTCCCCTGGTTGTAACTTCATATTTAATCAACAGACACGAGAGTGTATCAGTCTTCTAATCTACAACTTAAGGAACTTAAGGAAGCTAATAAGCGTATTTCCCAAAATGTTGTACTACTCTTTTAAAGCATTCACCCTCATAACTAAGAGCAATTATGCAGAAAAAAGTGCCACAGACCATGTCTAAAAATCACATTAGGTTAGCATTCAAAAGCTGTTTCTGTCTTTGTAATGAGCTCCCTTTAATAAATAATTAATGTCAACAACAACAGTATCAATGTCTCATCATTAATCAGTGTGTCGCCACTTCACATAATTTAATTGATGTATAAGTGGGGTTGGAGTCTTGGTTTAAGTTTTAATTAGGGTTTACTGAATTGACACTTGTGTTCCATTATCACTGTTATAATTTTTTGTTTTTACATGAGATGCAGATGCTTTGCTTTTTAGTCTGATACATTCTCCCTGACATTTGAAACTTGAAATTCTACATGTGCCATTGTCACTGTGACTGACCGTCCTGCTGTCTTTGCCCCCAGAAGGAGTAAGTACAGCAAGGCCAAGCAAGACTCTGACGAAGAGAAGCACTTACATCAAGGTAAGTCAGAGTTAACGCTCCACCTACACACTCTATAATTGAAAAACATTAGCGCTGTCATGTGTGTTCATGTGTATGCACTCTAAACCGCAAATGAAGCCCATAAAATTGGGGGGGGGGGGACAAACTATTTTGAAGTTAATGTACTTGCATCCTAACATGCTCCAAAAGCCTCATTATCAAGTCATCAGCCTTGTTATTTGCATCCCACAAACATTTCAAGTTAATGAGCTTCATCTTCATTGGAGTCAGCCATAGTGACATGAAAAGCAATGGAGTTAGAGTATGAAGTGAGGTATGGAGAGAAGAAAGGATGAGGAGGAGGAGGAGGAGGAGGAGAGGTTCCACAGAGGAAGGCGGTATAGCCTGCAGCATGATGGAAATAAAGAACAGATGGAGTGTAGTTGCCGGAATGAATTAACCTTCACTTTTCACTCCCTTCTTTCTTTCTTTTCTTTTTTTTTTGCTTCCTTCCTTCCTTTCTTTCCAAACTTCTTTCCTCAGGAGTGAGGATATACGTTGACCCCTTTACCTACGAGGACCCGAACCAAGCTGTCCGTGAGTTTGCCAAAGAGATCGACGCCTCCTGTATCAAGATTGAGAAAGTTATTGGCATTGGTGAGGAGCTACGCTTTGATTTTAAATCCAGCGACTTCAGTTCATTCAGCCATTTTTAAATCAATTATTGTAAATGCAGTGTTACGGGGGAGCCTTTGCAGTAAGGCATGTTGCAACATACTTTGGATAAAAGCATCCACGTAATGGGATAATAGTAAATTTGGTATTCGTTTCAGGCAATTATTCTGCTGCAAGCATTCTCAGTGCTTGTGTGTGGCTGTGTATGCTCTCATGTGCGCTCCTTGAGAATAAAAAACATCGTTTTCTCTGACAATAACATTTGGTCTGCCTCTAGAGAGGTCAACGAGTAAAAAAAAAAATTCAAGGGAGGCTAAATATGTTGTCCGTGCTATTCCTGTGGCCAGAGAAAAGTCATCCAATGACAAAATAATAAAGAGTAAGAATCAATATCCATTTCCCCTCTCTTTCTGCTCCACTGGCTGAGGGGAGGAGGGGAGTGAGGGATTAGAGACCCTGATCAATGTTTAAAGTGGACCCCTTCTAACCTGCACACACACATAGGCACACCATCACCTACTCCCTTCTTGATGTGATTTATAGTTGTGCACTGTAGCATCAGAGTGCTTGTGTATCATCATTTCACATTTTCAACCCAACCGTGTGTTTTCAGGGGAGTTCGGCGAGGTCTGCAGCGGCCGCCTGAAGATGCCGGGCAAGAGAGAGATCTGCGTGGCCATCAAGACGCTGAAGGCCGGCTACACCGACAAGCAGAGGAGGGACTTCCTTTCTGAGGCCAGCATCATGGGCCAGTTTGACCATCCGAACATCATTCACCTAGAGGGCGTGGTCACAAAATGTATGTCAAGCATGTGATTTTGTTTACTTTTTACGCCCAGAAAGGTGTAGGATGAGAATTTTTTCCATTTCTAAATGACGGAAAGAACATCATTTGGTGCATAATTCATTTGCTATTTGAGAAACCTTAAATTACTTTGGAGGTATGAAATTGCTACAGGAAATTGCAATAATACTCAGCTCACACACACACACATACACAAACCCATTTACACACACAATGACTATTATAATAACACAGAAAGGACGTTCATTTCTGCTGTCCCCTTTCTGCCTTTAAAATACGTAACAATAAATCATTACAAACTACGTCTGCGGTTTTGGGTGACTTTGGAGAAGGGCGAGTGTAGGGACAAACCAATTTTTACTAGCCAAAGGTGTGTGTTTGTGTGGTGTTGTGTGTTTTAATGCTTGCACACCTACAGTATCTAAAGATCTATGACCATTAATGCTTCATGTGTTCTAGGTTACCTGTATTCGCACATATACGTGTTTGTATTTGTGCACATGTGTGTTGTACAGACGTCCCATTGGGGGTATCCCCAGGTGGGCTTTGTCCAGATGGAAGGGGTCCAGCATTGGTGGGGAGGGGGAGGTGGAGATAGAGGTAGCTGGGCAGTTGGGAGGGGGGTCTAATGGGTCTAGGAACAGGCCCTGTAGCGTGGCACCAGGCTCATTAATCATGGTGTCAGCTGTAAATGTGTTTGGGGTTAGGGAGTGATACCCTATCCCTCCTCTATCTGCTGCTGCATGGCCACAAAACACCAGCTAAATCTCCCTGCCTCTGCCCTTGGCACTCTCTCCTCTCCGTCTCTCTGTTTCTCCCTACCTTTTACACCTTCCCACAGTGCTGTTTGTTAGGCTAGAGCTGCGTGTGTGTGTGTGTGTGCATGTGCGAATGTCTTGTCAGCACATGCTGGCGTCTGTGCATGCATGTGTGCGTGAGTGTTACCATAGCTGATGGCCGGCTTCGGCTCGGGTTAGATGGATGAAGTGCCTTAATGTGTCGTGACACAACAGCCTGGCCCTATCTGTGCTAGATAACACCGTCTCTCTCACTCTACACACGCTGTGCACACACACACACAGATAGATGCACACATATACACTTAGCCCAGCCGGAGCTGAAAGTGAACAGCAGCACCGGCAGAATTGCGTATCACCTATCACACCTCTCACCGCGGGGAATGACCTCTCAGACCTCGCAGGGACGGAGTGAGAAAGACAGAGAAAAGGCGGACAGATGGACAGGAGGAAGGAAAATAAATCGGAGACAAGTGGCAGACAGGGAAGGTGCAAAGAGAGAGAAAGAGACAGGAAGGCGGTTAGGAGCTGATGGATTAGAGGAAAGACAGAGAACAACAGAACGACAGAGAGAGAAAGCAGAGGGTGGTGGAACTGCTGAACCGAGGGCTGAAAAAGAAAGAGGCGGAGCAAGACGGAGGGAGAGAGATGAAGGAGAAGCAGATGAGCTACGCAGCAGTGACAGGAGCCGACATGAAAGGGTGGGGAGCCAAAGCAAGAAGATCATCCGATAACTCCCACTCCACCTCCTTCCACTCTTACTTTTGAGAGCTTGACACAAGGTTTGGGCAAATTAGTCCTTCACACTTGAGTGTGTCAGTGGAATCTATTAAAAATCCATTATTTGAATTGCACTCCCCTCTCCATTACAATCAAGTTAAAAGGAATTCTCAATCTGGCCTCAGTTTGCTGGCATGTCCAACAGAGCCAATTAAGCCTTATTAATTATGGAGGAACTCCAAATAGGCACTAAAATACATAAATGTGCAAAAATCTCTCACTGAGGACTGCTGGCTGTAGTCCACCATCTTGAAGCCTGTATATACTTAATGTTTCTATCATGCTAGCATGTAATTAAAATCTAGCCTCCAACAGAGCTCGAAATCAGACATGATATGTCTAACAGCTGATTTACATAAAGTAAGAGTGTGCTAATTTAAAAAAGATCTGCGTTTAAAAGCCAGATCTTTGTTCGCTGCAAACACCAGGGCCTCGGGAGAGCGTTTGCCCAACGGTCCCCCAATATTGTCCCGCTGTTGCGTTTTTCCCCTTCCCCTGTTTTGTTGGCAGGTGATAATCGGCCCACTGGCGGGGCCCTTGCCCAGAGTTCATTGCCAAAGGCGGCAGGGCGTATTCAGTAAACAAGGAATTAGCATGCAAATGGGAAGGGAGGAAGAGGGCGGGGCTGGGAAGGCGAGAGTTTAAGGTCGCAGGTCAGACGCTCCTCAGACTTGATTGGGGAGCTGTCAATCACCGGCGGCCCCGGGGCAGAGGCGCGCAACAAAGGGAACAAAGATGGCTGACAAAGAGGGCCCCCGCTCTCCCCCAACTTTAACTCCACTTCCTCTATTTGGGGCATCGCCGAAGCGCCCTGTAATTAATGGAGTGCCAATCACGCGGCGGGTAAGGCGGTGACTGACGGCCTCTTGGCATGGCAAGAGGCCTGCTGTGGAGTGGAGGAACTTCACCTTCGAGACCTCAGCTGCCAACCGCTCGGCTGGCTCTCTGCTGCTTTAGGCATTCTGCTGGAGCGCACAAGAGATTTCATACAACCTCCCCTCAAGGCATTAGGTTTAAGTCAGCACTTCTCTTCAACGCAATAAGCTTTTAAGTCCACCTTAACTGTGCCTCTTGAAATGGAACGCAAAGAACAACGCTGTTCTAGGAGGAATTTGTGGCAGCACTTTTCAGCATGTGTTGTTTCCATGGCTGGTTAGGCACCAGCTTGCTGCCATTTTGGGACAAAAACAAGCCACCCTCCCTTCCTTTCCTTTTTTCCTCTCTCTCCTTCTCTCTCCTCCTCTCCTCATGCCCGCCATCCCCCCTCATCCGAAGGGACAAAGACAGACAGAGACCCACCAGGGAATGTCCACCCTCCCCACCGCCTGCCCCGGCTCAGATAAAGACACAGACGCTCCCCCAAGAGAGACGGCGATAGGAAGACAGAGGGATGAGGTGAAAAAGGCCAGAGAGGAGTGGCAGGGATCGGGGGGTAAAAGAGAGTGAGAGAGAGTATAAGAGAGGGAGGAAAAAAGAAAGCAATGGAGAGGAGCTAACAGGAGAGTGACAGATGCGTCGAAAGTTGGCAGAGGAGAAAGAGGGCAAAGGGACAGTGAGTGACATAAATAGCGAGTCAGAGGGATTCTGGGTGGGTGACTGTGATGAGACTTTGGATAATGCGTCCAACGTCAGTTCATATTTGCATAAACACAAGATGGTGTATGTGTGTGTGTGTGTGTGAAGTGGTGTTTTGTTTCAGTGGAGATGCCTTTGCATGTGCATGGAAACAAGGGGTACGTCAGGGCAACCGTAACACTGAGCTAATTAAATCACTACGGGACAGAGATGGATGGCCTAACACACACACACATACACACATTCCCTTGAGGATCCCCCCCACCCCCCGCTGTGTCAGGCTGTGATGTGCATCGTTTACCTCTATAATCATCTGCCTTTCATTCTCTCACTCTCTCTCTCTCTCTCTCTCTCTAGGTAAGCCAGTGATGATTATCACAGAGTACATGGAAAACGGATCGCTGGATGCATTCCTGAGGGTCAGTCATGCGTTTCTGTCTGCACACATGTGTGCATGTGTGTGAGTGTGCGATACGACTCTAGCGTGCTGATCCCATCTTATCTCTGTAATGTCATCCCCCGAAATTACAAGCGTTCGTTCGCAAACAGTCGCCCTAATCTTTATCCCCTCTCCTTGATCGACTTACTGTTTTTCCGACAACGAGGTTGGCGCAGGTTTCACCTCTGTGTTTCCAGGGTTCACTACACTTTGGGTTTTAGACGACGCTTAGCTATTTTATGCAGTGAATATACATAGTGTTAGAGCCAACATAAAGACATTTAAAAAGGAACACGCACTTTAAAAGTTGTGTTGTCTTGGCAGAAATGATGTTGCATAAATAACAACTTGTTGCACAGTGGTAGTTGTAAGTAGATATAAGGACGTTTGCATATTCATGTTTTTGTCAAAAACCAAAAGTACATATGATGTATCCATAACTGGTGAATAATGCTTTATAGCACACTATAAGGAATGTGTATAATCATGCAGCTATGTTATACTGTGTTCCTTAACTGTCTATAGAAGAGGAGCTTTAATAATTGACAAATACATTAATGAACACTTGAACATGTATGAAACAAAACCATCTAAGTATATGTTATAAGTTATAAGTTTACAAATGTCCCTATATTTTCTTACAGCTACATCATAGCGTGTTATAGTGTGTTACAAACCATTTATTTAAACTGAGACAGAGTTTACTCATGTCTAACTGAACAGTATTAGGCAACTTAACAGAAAAATCATTATTGCCACAAGAAGAAAGGTGAAATATTTGCAGTTAAATGTTAAACATATTCCAAAGCATTTACGATGCCATAAAGATGATATGATGAACAATTTTTAACCGTTTTCCTTTTTTTCTGCAGAAGAATGACGGCCGCTTCACAGTGATCCAGCTGGTTGGCATCCTGCGTGGAATTGCATCTGGCATGAAGTACCTGTCAGACATGAGCTACGTTCACCGCGACCTGGCGGCTCGCAACATCCTGGTCAACAGCAACCTGGTGTGCAAGGTGTCCGACTTCGGCATGTCCCGAGTGCTGGAGGACGACCCCGAGGCTGCGTACACCACCAGGGTGTGTGTGTGTGTGTGTGTGTGTGGGCGAGCATGTGTCTGACTGAGTCAGTGGTCTGTCTGCGTGTCACCTTACTTGTCGGCTTTGTCAGCTTTCATTAATCAGCCCATCTTTCAATTACAGGGAGGGAAGATTCCCATCCGCTGGACGGCCCCAGAGGCCATTGCATACAGGAAGTTCACCTCGGCCAGCGACGTGTGGAGCTACGGCATCGTCATGTGGGAGGTGATGTCATACGGCGAGCGACCATACTGGGACATGAGCAACCAAGATGTAAGTCTGGAAAAATCTAATTATATGCAGACAATCATAAATAATATACAGCTTGAATTAGGGTGGAATATTAGCGCTCAAACATTAATTCCCAGTTGCATGTGTACTGTCAAACATTTTTAAAAGATACTTCATCATTTTAACTTGGTTATATAATCAAATTACCTGCAGGGGTGATAAAACACCAAGAGTATATTCCCTTTTCTCATTACACATTGAATTCACATTTCTAGTGCCACTAATGATGATAAAGAATTTAATTAATGCATAACCAAATGTCTTGCGTAGGTGCCTAAAGTAAGGTGATTAAAAATGAAGCTATGGGTATAAAATTAGGGGGGGGACGAGCTGTAATCAAACTGCCTACAGTTTTTATTTCTGTTCAACTCCAGACAAACAAACTCAGAGACAAAGTGACTTATAGCATCATTGATCTACTGTCTAGGTGATCAAGGCCATTGATGAGGGCTATCGGCTGCCCCCGCCCATGGACTGCCCCGTGGCGCTCCACCAGCTCATGCTGGACTGCTGGCAGAGAGAGAGGGCCGACCGGCCAAAGTTTGGACAGATCGTCAACATGCTGGACAAGCTGATCCGCAACCCCAACACCCTGAAGAGGACCGGGGGAGAGACCACTGTCAGGTGGGGCAGGAGGGCAGGACACAGACAGACGCAAAATAGATATGATGTTAAAGGGTCAGTTCACACAAATCACAGAAAAAAACAAACAGTTTCTCACTTACCCCTTACCATCTAGCCATGCAGAAAGCCATTTTGGTTTCTAGTTGCCCCATCCCAGTGCCAAGTTCCAGTCCCAGGCCATGCCCCAGTTACTTGTGATAATCAGAACACACTAGGAACAGTTTTCATTGAAACTACTTTTTACATAAGAAGTAGTCCCTATACAAATTGGGACCAGCATGGCTAGATACCACTAGAGTTTACCAAGTCTGGGAAATATGTAATGAATTCTGCTAATGTTACATCATTTTAGAGAGGGGCCACATTATACAGGAATTTATTATACAAGTTTATTTCACATATTCTTTGCATTAATTAGTGTGATTTTAAGCTGACTGTACTACTGCAAACTAAGCTAAAAAGAACACTTCCAAACTGTATAAATTAGCTGTATGGCTCCATCACTGAATGCTCCAACTGCATAGACAAGTTGTGGAAGCTCACAGTGGAAACCTGTAAATATATTGTGTTAAAAAGCTGTGCATAAACACACTTATGCAGCCTATTTACTGCACAATGCATTACATACGCAATATCCTGCCTCTCGCACCAACACAGACACACTCTCACACACATACTATTAAGCATTATCTACCAGCAACGTGTGGCTCGTTTCAGCACAAACATCCTCCATAATGGATTTCTCTGCAAACTAGCTTTAATGGTTCTGTACACTCAGGAATGCATCTGCTCTAACGGGGGGGAGAATTACGATGTAACACCGAGTTAAAAACAAACATGACCCTACAGCTCCGACACCATTACTCTTGAGCGGCTAAACGTGTTAAGAATGACCTACGTGTGTTTACAGACTCGACACCGGCCAGTGGGAGTCTGTTTGAATTTAACGAGTGTGTGAGCGCATGCAAGAGAGTCGCACGCACGCTCACCTAATGGGACACAGTAAGCACGAGAGTGGAGTCCTCGTGGAGTAATTAGCAGAACTGAATCCTATAAATGCAGCTTTTACAGTTATAAGAGGGAAGGGGAAAGTATAGTGTGTGTGTGTGTGTGTGTGTGTGTGTGTGTGTGAAAAGGGATCCCTGTGCATAGTCTTTTCCACCTACTGAGTAGAGATGACTTATTAAAGAGTCTGACATCCTGTTCTCACAGTTCAACTCAACTTCCTTTTTTTTTTAAAAAAGAGAGAACGATAAAGAGAGATAGAGTGTGTGTGAGAGTGAGAGAGTCACCAGGGCGGGACGAGACCGCCACCGACTCAGAGACTCACCGGCCCCATGTAAATGTTTCATGGCCGACGGCGCTGCTGCAACGCTCAACAGAAAGGAAGGATAGAGAAAAAAGGGGAAGTAAGAAGTGAAAAAAGAGGGCAGCAGTTCTGCTGATGAATATCTGAATGTGAGGAAGAACTCCACCGTGTGATAAAATTCACCGAAGTGTGCCCGGGTTGTGTGTTTTCTGTAAAATAAGGATTAACTAACTGTGTCGGTCACACCCAGGAGGAACTGTGTTTGACTTGGCTGGGTTTCTGGTAGGGCCCACAAAACAGGGACACAAAACAGAGCTGAACCTGAAAGACCTGCTAGAGACCTGAAAAAAGCTAGAGAGGAATGTAGCGTAGTGAATTTTACAGCTTGTGGGTAGCTCTCTGTCATCGCTCAAGGTGTATGTGTCATGCCCCTCTGACACTAACAGCATCATAGTCAGGAATCAGGGAAACTTTAATTCCCGTAATGCCGTCATTGCTGTAATGGTAATGAATCAATGGTGTTCCAGACTGTGTAAGAAAGTGGATCATTACCTTTCAAGTCAAAAGCACTTAAACAGAATGTAACTTTTATTGTCTATTTGCACAGACAGTTGCTCACATCATAGATGTGGGCTAAAGCTGATGTGCTGGACTGAAGTACAGGAGCATTAAACACTGACTGTAAATACATCCATCCATCCATCTTCTATACCGCTTATCCTCAGAGGGTCGCGGGGGGCTGGAGCCAATCCCAGCTGACATTGGGCGAGAGGCGGGGTACACCCAGGACTGGTCGCCAGTCAATCACAGGGCTGACGCATAGAGACAGACAAACATTCACACTCACAGTCACACCTACGGACAATTTAGAATCACCAGTTAACCTAACTTGCATGTCTTTGGATGGTGGGAGGAAGCCGGAGTGCCCGGAGAGAACCCACGCAGACACGGGGAGAACATGCAAACTCCACATAGAACTACATATTGTAATATATATTGTACTGTAAATACAGTCTGTAGAAACTGAGAAACTTAAGTTCATTCTCCACTTTTCTCTCCTCCACCCACTAGGCCTAACACCACCCTGCTCGAGCCAGGGAGCCCTGAGGCGTCCTCGGCCATGGGCACAGTGGAGGACTGGCTGCAGGCCATCGGCATGGAGAGATACAACGACAACTTCACCGCCGCCGGCTACACCACTCCAGAGGCTGTGGTCCACATGACACAAGAGTGAGTACGGAGGGGGGAGGAAGAGAGGAAGCGAAGAAGTAAGCAGAGAAAAGTAAAGAAGGAAAGAGGAGAAGGTGCAAGCTACACAGCAAAAAACTTTCTTATAGCAAGTGATTTCTGTGAACGGAGTGGGATATTTTCTTCACTGCAGTCTCACTTGATACTTTTAGGAGTGTCAGTAAAAGATAGAATTAGGCAGTTTTGAGAAAAATGGCTATATAATATATAATTCCAATCTCCAAAGTAAATGTATGTCACAATTTATGGGCAGAATTGTTCACTTATTTGAAGAAGAATAAGATGAAGAATAAGACTCAATGGTTATTTCAGCAGTGAAGGAGGAATTACAAGAACATTTTACTTACTTACATATTTGAAAATAGTTGTGGTTAGTAGAAGAGTTGTGACTATGACAAGAAATGAAATCTCTGAACAAGACTTCTTTGAAGACTTTATTATTTTGAAATAAGTTGAAAACTATAATTCACTCATAAAATAAAGTTAAACTTAATTAAGGAATTGTTCAATATTTTGGAAATACACTTACGAAATACACTTAATCGCTTTCTTGGTGAGAGTTAGATAAGAAGATTCATACCACTCTATCTGTACGCTAATATAATGGAAACACCTAGCCGTACAACAATAGATAATGAGTCTAGGAACACCTACATTTTACAAATGAACATGTTTTGTCTAATTTGCTTAATTCATACACAAACAGAAATGTAAAAATGACAAGTAGTGGTGGAGAGTTAAGTGTTATATGTAGTTCTGGAACGTAGCTAGCTGTTTCTCTTTAGCCAAGCTAAGCTTTTCGCCTGCTGACTCCAGCTTCATATTTAACCTACAGATATGAGAGTGGTATCAATGTATCTAACTCTCAGCAAGAAAGCAAACAAGCGTTTCCCCCAAAATGTTAAACTATTCCTTTATGATTAGAGCAAAATCAATCTGTGACATCTTTTGGAAAGTCTACATGTGTTAAATGTTTCTCAGTCTCTGTCAATTGTCTGTAATGTTTTCATTTTTCAACAATTAAGATTACAGGATTAGGATTGCTGTGTTGGCAAGTGAAATTCCTTACTCAGCAGTTAAACTGTCAGGCCGGTTTCCACTGGAAGGCTGTAAAATTCATCATGTGGATCAGGCCTACATGTGTTTGTTATTGTTGTCCCCGGTCCTAAAAGGCCTCTTTTCCCCGTGCGTTTCAGGGACATGGCTCGCATAGGCATCTCCTCGGCAGCACACCAGAACAAGATCCTGACCAGCGTCCAGGGAATGCTGTCCCAAATGCAACAGATGCAAGGCAGAATGGTTCCCGTCTGAGAGATTTAAACAAAGAAAAAGGAAAAGGAAGCAAAGCGACTTCGTTTCTTATGAAAAAAATAAAAAATAAATAACAAAAAAGATTAAATACAAAAAAAGAGACAAATAAACTATGAAGAAATAGTTTACCTCATCCATGCACTTTAAATTGGATCTAAAAGAATAGAAGATGTTGATGAAGAAGAAAAAAAGTGGTGAAAATGGCACTTTTTTAAAAATCAGACCTTTACCTTGCCCTTTTTTTTGTTGTTTTGAAAAATGGGACGCTTCTGTCTGCAGCATTTACAGATAGATGGAGGGACGACTGGAAAAGTGCTTCCGAGAGGCCAATCTGGAGTGCCTTTAATGGTCTGGAAGGAAAAGTGAGGGAGGGGGGAATCGTACCTTTCTTCCTCCTCTTGGGCAGAGTGTTGTTTCTGGAACTTTCTTTCTGGAATAATCCGCAGAGCAGATTTTTTTGATTTCCTGTGACTGTGTTTATTGTACATGAATTGTTTCTGTGGGACTCGCAGGCTGCCCCGGCCACCATTGTTCTCTCTCAGCTGGATCTGTTTGATATCTCACAGACAAAATGGAGGATCCTGACCGTCATGTATAAACAGTGAATCTCTGAGAGGTTGAGGGTTGGATTCCGAGGGGAGATGGCAGTGCAGGGAAGGCTTATTTTGAGGAGCTTTTTGTGTTTTTTGCTCTGTTCTGGCCTTGTTTTTCTCCCAGAACGCTGTATTTTGTTGCCCTCAGGACGTTGCTGAGAATGTCTTTGATCTTCCAGAGGAGCCTTCCCACTCCCCTGTCTTCCCAAAAAATGCCCTCCTACACCTCAGATAAACACACAATTTGGATTCTTCCATTCATCTCCCCGTCTGAATCAAAGCCCCCCCCCCCCCCCGCTACTGCAGGACCCACCAACTCTTCCTCACCACTTTTTGATGGACAGCTGTTTGGACCAGTTGAATTGGCTTTATGAATTGGACGCAGGAATGAAGGATTTTATTGGCAGGATTTATTTGGAAAAAAGGATGCAACAAAGGCAATATGGATGCAGAATGAATCAGAATCGTCAGCAGCATCATCGCCAGGAAAATACACAGAGGGTTACTCAAACTGTCATCAAGGTGAGGATCAATAGTATCTTTTGTTTTTTCTTACTCAGACTCAGCACAAAAAAGCCCATTAAGATAAAACAAATAAAGATATTGGATTAAACTTCCCTTTATTAATGCAGTATGCTTCTAATATCAACTATGTTTAGCCAGAGAGTGCCTAAAAGATTCATTAGACCCCCCCCCCCCTCTCATCACTGGCCCCTCAGCTCCAGAAACTGTGTTAATTAACAAGCCGGTTGTGCCACCTCAGGCATCCAGAGCAGATCAATAGCCACTGGTCTGTGATCAGTCTGCCGGCCTGATGCCACTGGCATGTTAATGAGAAAAATTAATCAGCCGCTGTCTCCCAGTCAGCCAAACAGAGCCCGCCACAGCTCGGATACACTTTCCAGGAAAGAGGAGAAGGTGCTTTTGGGCGGCACTTTGTCTCGAGCCACCACACCAATATGTTGTCATGGTACCAGGAAGGTCTTAGATAGAAGTCGCGCTCACATTTTGATTCATTTAAATGTATCAGATACTGAATATTGTTCTCTTGTTTTGGTTAAGTAGAAGGTCATAATTTATGCATGCAAATGAACACAAGCCCACAGGTTAATAAAGCATGGATTTAGATTACTCAGCAAGTTCCAGACTGATCTCACCCACTTACATAATTAGTTTAATTTATGTGACAGCATTGATTTATTAGATTTTTTTTAACAACTAGTCACCAACTAATTAGGTACTGTAAAACTAGCTAAAACAAATGCAGTCTAAAATACAACAGTCCTGCAATGAATCCTACCTTCATGAAGGTTAAAATGTTCATATTTTGTTGTTTACAGGTTCAAATGTAATCATGGTCATTTTGGAGGCTGAAGTTTGTGATGGTGTTGAATAATAGTTATCCTCATTAACCTGCCTTATTAATTATTTTCTCCATTAATTGTTTTTTTTACATAAAATGTCTGAAAATAGTGAAAGATTATAATTTCACAGAGCCATGGCGATGTTTTCACATAGATTGTTTTATCTGATCAACCCCAAACTTAAAGATAATCAATTTACTACAAACTAGCCACCACGTGCTTGTGGCCACCCAGCAATGTACTGGAATTACTATGAATGATTTAACAGCATAAAAACAGAGATAATAAGAAGAATGTAATATAACCGAGAAGCCCTGCTCCAGTGGATAATGTACTTTTGATTTGAAAGTTTCATTTTATTTTGTGAATTTTTTTTGTTTGTTTTTTATTGTTTTGTTTGCATGTAAAGTAACAAACGTTTGATTTGAGCGTGCGAATGTGATGACGTGTGTGCACGAGTGTGTGTGCCTTATTAATTATTTTCTCTATTAATTGTTTTTTACATAAAATGTCTGAAAATAGTGAAAGATTATAATTTCACAGAGCCATGGCGATGTTTTCACATAGATTGTTTTGTCTGATCAACCCCAAACTTAAAGATAATCAATTTACTATAAAACATGATGAAGAAAAGCATACAATCCTCACATTTAAGGAGCTAAAAACTGCAAATGTTTGGCATTTTTACTTGAAAAATTATTAATCGATTATCAAAATACAGTAGTTGCAGATGAATTACCTGTTGATCGATTAATTGATTAATGGACTCATCAATTCATCATAGCTCTACTGGTGAATTTTATTTCCTTATACCGAGAGGTGTTTCTAATGTTTTATCCATCCTATTTATATCAATGTGGGTAGACTAAGTATTAAAAAACAGTATAAAAGCAGTATAAAGCAGTACATTTTTCAGTATAAAAGCATTTACTTCATGTAATTCAATAAAACAAAAAATGCTGTACAAGGCTTTTTCTTTTTTAAACAATACATATAATAAATATTGAAAGTTAATGTGCTATAATTTATCAATATTCCTGCTTGAGGAATGTTGAAGACATTGCTGAAAGGATTTATTTTAGTTGGCATTACAATAAAGCATGGTGCGGCTGCACTGGCTGTTGAGTCTATACATCGAGTATTCATCTGATACACAAGCTAGTTAAATGTCTATTGGTGTGCTTTTGATGTGTGCCAACAAGTCAAGGGCATGTTTCATGTATTATGTACACACAACAGCATGTGGTGCACACACGTTAATACATCGTTGCCACGAAATCCATACTTTCCCCCTGTAGGGCGGCCGCTTGCAGTCTCTGGATGCTCTGGCTTTGGCATTTGATTTTGTTTAGCAGATGAGTCGAATGTTCCATGGGGCTGGAGCTGGAGAGCAGCATTGTTGGTCAGGACTGGATGCCAAGCAGAAATTGTTTATATTCAAAACCACCATGACTGATGCAGCCTCTCTTTTCCTCCCCCCTTTCCTTTCTCCCCCAGCTGCTGCCGTCCATCATAAGCAGGATCCCGGCCTTGCTTGCCACGACCAGAATTCTTCCTCCTCTTCCTCTTTGTCTTCCTCCTCCTGCTCTCCTCTTCTCTCCTTGGAGTCTCCTCCGACACCGAGATGACAAATCCATCCCCAAGCGTCTGGGACGTCCACCGTCACAACACGTCAACTTGACAAACTAGCCACCACGTGCTTGTGGCCACCCAGCAATGTACTGGAATTACTATGAATGATTTAACAGCATAAAAACAGAGACAATAAGAAGAATGTAATATAACCGAGAAGCCCTGCTCCAGTGGATAATGTACTTTTGATTTGAAAGTTTCATTTTATTTTGTGAATTTTTTTTGTTTGTTTTTTATTGTTTTGTTTGCATGTAAAGTAACAAACGTTTGATTTGAGCGTGCGAATGTGATGACGTGTGTGCACGAGTGTGTGTGAGTGTGTGTGTGTGTCCAGCTGTATGAGTGACAAAGTCTTTGAAGTACTATCAGTAATTATGTCTGTTTTCATGCCACTGTGGAGGAAGAGGAGATAATAGAGATGTATTGTTTTTGACATAAAAAAGAAAAACCTGAACTTTTTTTTGCTTACGTGTTGTCTAAAAAACGATGTAAGGTGTGTTGCTGCCGTCGTGCGAACAGCATTTATTAAACATCTTTCTGGAATGCAACCCATTCCTGCTTTGGCAGTAACAGCGGCTTGCAAATGGACGCACAGAGACACAGACGAGTGTGACTAAAAGCCTCCTGTGCACAGAAACACACCGGACACAGATGAGAGTTTGGACTCTCCGAGCTCATGACAAGTCAAGGAGGAAATGTCGGAACCATCTCTCGCCATGTGGAAATGGGAGCAGTTTAGAATGGCGCACCTGTACATGACAAAGGATCAGAGAAGTGAGGAAAAGGTGTTTAAGAAGGGAAAACTGTTGGTTATTTTTATTTTTTCCAGAGCACATCATACAGCTACAGGTTTAATCCAATGGACTATATTCCTTTTGTTCCTTTATCTCTTTAAACTATACTTATGGGAATGTTTTTGAACTCGTGAGTGACGCTTCATATAATACAAAAACACCTCCGTCCTTAATACAGCTCTACTGCTCTTTCCTTTTTTGGCAATGCGTTGCTTTTTGGGTTTTATCTATCGAAAAAGGACCTGTTTGGAAATATGCAAGACATGTTGGGAAGGAGAAGGAAACCAGAATGTACTGTAAAATACTTTTTTCCTTTACTTAAATGTTGGACGATTCGAAAAAAGAAAAAAAAACGTAACAAAACGCAAGACTTAATGTTTGTCATTGTATGCCTTCCGATGCCATATGATCTAGCCATGTAGATCTAACATTCTCTCAATATTTTTTTTTTTTACTTTTTTTTTGACATGATCATGTTTTTTGGGGGTTTTATTTTTTGACCTTGTGTTTTTTTTGTCTTTTTTTTTTGTCAAGGAGCTCTAGGTACATGTAACTTATGTCATTTATTTATGTCCTTTTATATCTAGTTTGTAAAATAATAGCCTAAAGTGAAGAAAATAAAGGGGTGCCAAAGTGCATTCTTAATAAAGTAGAAACCATATGACGATCTCCGTGCCTCTCATTCATACACACACATACACTGGAGTGTCTGATGCAAAAGCCATCAGCATTTTCATCAGTTATTGCAGTCATTATGTCTGTAGAGGGGAGCTGATTGCCTAACTATCATGTATTGATTACTCCATTATATGACTGCATATTATGGAGGGGTTACGTAACAGAAGGAAGAGGCCAAGGTAGCACATCAAGCAGTTCCTTGGCCTCGTTTTTGCTTTCTATTTTTCACTGTCGCTCTGTGTAACACAGACAAAATAAAAAAAAAATGGCCAGTCAGTTGGCAGTTTGTCCCCTCTGCAGCACATGCTCAGCAGATCTCATGACTCTGGACTCCAAGACTTGGCCCTCAACTATTGTCAGGCCTCGAAGCAGTGAGCACCGCTCACTTGGCGTGGTGCGTGTGTGTGTGTGTGTTTAATCAGAACAACATCTGCTTCCTGCACTCACTTCCAGCCGCGATAAACCGCTGATTGTCCTGAGTCTTTGATAAGGGCCCAGGAGAGAGGGGGGGAGAAAGGACAGTTTTAGAAACGGAGCTCAGGCGAACGTTGAGCCAAATGGCGTTTTACACATTTCCTGAGAAATCACCAGCACAAGGCATGCATGCATTAAAGCTCTGAAGTTTGCAGTGGGAGATGTTTATCGGCCTCGAAGGGAAAGTGTGCCTCCTTCACAGATTGTTGGCAAGCGAAGAGGGGAAGACGAAAGAAGATTAGCGAGGCTGAGTTTGATAAATTTGCCCCAAACGTTTGTTTTTTAGCTTTTTGACAGCTTGGCATGGCATTTGAATGTTCAAAAAATAAAATAATAATGCTTGTATAAAGCATGCCTGTAAAACACAAGGGGTTTTTAAGCATGCAAGTTCATTTTTGACCTTAGAAACAGTAGTTTAACAAAACAAAAATCTTGTCTGGGAACCACGAATGTCTGTCCAAAATTTTCTTCAGAGGATCACCAAAGTCATTATAATTTATCCTCAAGGGACCTTGAATATCTTGAGTAAATTTCACAGCAATCCATCCAAAAGTTAAAGAAGATGTTTCACTCTAAAGCACAAATGTCATCTGTTATGACCCTGGGTCATGTGTATGTTGAGTGACTGATTTTGATGGTGTGGTCCCTGCCTGCCTGAGGGTGGTGTTGTTCACAATGTTCTGTTTTCTTAGTATGTTCAGATCCAGGTGGTGGCTGGTGATTGGACGGGAGACTTATGGTGCCTATTAAAATGGCACCCGCCTAGGCCGACGGACTCCTTCCCTTTGCCTGACTCCCAACCAGACTGTGCCGTGCCAAGCTGTGCACTGTTTGATTGAAATCGATATCTTAGTGCTAATGTGTTTAGCTACTGTTTTTACGTAAATACTGTTAAAAGAGCAGTCCGGGTATCTGTAGGGGAGAGAAGCTGTTTCTGTTTCTACAATTGTTTTCTCCTGTTTTATGTTAGGGAGTTAGGTAAGATCACTGTATTTCTGTTTCTGTTTCTTTGGATTAGGTAATTTAGTTGGGTTTTCATAGATTGTTTTGTTTGTTGTTTTGGCTGTGCTCTCCCCGACGTCAATTATACCCTGTGATATGAATAAATCATTCCTGTTTGGACTGCATCCATTGTGGCACTGACCATCTTTGGGAGCAGGGAAAAGGGGGAGTCATTTTCTTTATGTTGTGCACCAGTTTACCCCTAGGCTGGGGCATAACACATCCTCATGGTGGTGCTAAAAGAAAAGTCAGGGGATCACCAAAGTTGTTATTATTTATCATCTGGGGACCGCGAATGGCTGTACCAAATTCCACGCTGCTAGTGTGGCTAATAAGAAGGAAAGAATGTGTTGCTGAAAGAAGCAGACTGGGGGAGCAAGACAAAGAAAAGCCCTGACTGCAAGCAAAAATGAGGACAGAAAAAGACAAAGTGAGAAGAATAAACCCAGACAGGGAGAGTTTGGGAGTGCAGGTCACATGGAAAAGAAAAGTTGGCTGCCGGCTAGACTTGGCTAACCAAAGTAAGCCGATTCATGTTGAAAGTTCAGGTAGTGGCCATTATTTGGCTGGAATGCTGCCTCTCTCTTAACAATATCAGCACAATCCAACACCTCAGTAAGTAAAGCCTCTCTTTTTACCTCGACTTCTCAGGGAGACGGCCCAAGAAAATGGTATCCCAGATATTCCAGTCCATGATCCTTTCTACGTGTAGAAATACAGCACAGATGGTGGAAAAAGGACCATCCAGTATTTGGATAATTGCTGAGTTCATCTACCACTGATGTGGAGCTTGACATCTACAATGAATTCCAAAGAAATATCTGTTATGTGGCTTATGCTAGCCTGGTATTGTAGGAATTGCGTTCATATTGGACAATTCCACAGCTGACGCTTTACTTTCAGTGACAACATTCAGGGTCGATGCTGAAAGTAAAGTGCCCTTTAAGTACAGGGTATCTGCACACTTTTTGAAATCAAATGATTGGGACATCCCTACTAAACACAACTCAACCATAGCTTATTTGTCATAGCCACAATCTTTCCCTTAACCATTCCATTGTTGCCACATACAACTAGAGAGCATGAATTTGAAGAAGATTGGCATTGAATTTAATCCAGGGTTTTGCAGAATCATCCAATATTGATGTTCTTGCCTGGCAACAGGGTTGCTTTATGCACATTATTCATAGAAATGAACTAACTTTGGGATTTGTGGCCTCCTTAAGATCACCTTAGAATTTGTCTGTGATATCTCAATCAAGCCTCAATTCAGTGAACGCTCTCACAATTATAGCCACATAAAGGGGCTAAAATGAAGACCAGGTCGAGAGACAACAATCCTACCACTTCAGATCCTCTTTTACACACACACACACACACACACACACACACACACACACACACACACACACACACACACACACACACCACTAAAAGCCTCAATGCTTTTGTCACCAATCTAATTAAGAAACCTTTAGGTGAAGTGCCAGCCCTTCAAACCGGCTTAACCCCAGCAGCTCCATACTGTCACTGCAGCCCTTTTCATTGGGTCACTTTGTTTCATAATTCAATTTCCTGATTCGAAAGATAAAACCCCTCCTGGCCCGTCCTCTAAGCCAATCACAATGGGCCGCAACCCTTCACACTGACATTATGATTACTCCGTCCTTTGTGTTGTCGTTCTTAAGTACGTCCTTATATCCACATAATATTATAATCCATAATCCAAACGCTTCAATCTTAATCCTCAGCGGCCCAGTCTAGAGGTTTCTCTTCTTAACTCTCCAGGTGAATGGTTGGCATTTTTGTTGTGGTGAAGGACAATTTAAGAGGAAAACTGAGTGCTGTTGTGACGTATGGGAAAATATCTGACGAGGGAAAAAAAGAGAAAAACTGTGGGGAAGAAAACAACGAGAGCTGAAAGCTTCAGTGGGAAAATAGCTGGGCAGAGCCTCTCGAACATCTGAGCATATTGATCGAGAGGCTTCCAGCATAGAGTTGACCTTGTGTCTGGCCTGTGAGGTATTACTTCTTAGGACTTTTGATGGACAACACATTTGCAGCGATACCCATAAAGGGCCTAAAAAAATGACTCTTTTGGGACAAAACAGCAGCAAATTCTGGCAGCATGACAGAATGTGTCTTAATTTAGCTGTGGTTGAAATCTTTCAGTTCACAGTCAAACACTGTCTGTGTAGCCGTCAAACGGAGCTTTGGTTCAGCAAATACCAGAGGCAGAAACTATCGCAGACAAACACCCGACAACATGAAAAAGCACTTACGGGAGAAGCACCCTCTCTTGGTTGCAACCCAGCCTAAAGGCAACCCCCCCCCCCCCCAAAGTCTCCTGTGAGTAATGGAAATGAACGGGAGACGAGTGAGAATCGGAGAACAAAACAAACACGAAAACAGAGCTCTGAGTCGGCGCGACAAAGAAAGACAGAAAAGGGAGATAAAGGAGAGAGGGAAGTGAGTGAAGATGGATGGGTGACAACTTTAGAGACAAAGCTGAGAACATCTTTGAGTCAAGAATTTTACAAGTAATTTGCAGCAGATCTGAGAACTTTTATTCAAGGATGATTGAAAATAATAAAAATGCATACCTAACAGATGTCTATATGAGAACCATCAGTGAAGATTTTTCAAAGAAAGTAGAGGAGATTTCTGCTTTCTTTTGCAAGGGCAACTTGGAGAAATAAAAGACAGCAGCAAAAATGGCCCTAGATTTTTTGATACTTAGACTTCCAGAATTTTCTCAGTTTCTTGTCTCTCTCTATGTTTTAGCTATGTGAGCGCCATGTCTCTTTGGATGGCAATGTTGGTCTGATGGTCGATCAGACTGTCCATCACTTTTGTCCAGACTGAAATATCTGAACAACTATTAGCTGGACTGCCATGATATTTAGTACAGATATTCATGGCGCCCAGATGATATATCCTACTGGCTTTGGTGATTCCTTGACTTTTCCTCTAGTGCCAAAAAAGGTTGACATTTTTGGTTTTTATTGAAATATCCTCGCAACTATTGGATGGATTGCCACAAAATTTGGTACAGAAATTCAGAGTCCCCAGAGGATGAATTAAAAACCTCTGACCCTTCATATAGCGCCATCATCAGGTCAAAATTTGAATTTGCCCAATACTTTGGTTATTACCATATTTATCAAAACACAGAGCTGCTACCATGGCTGTAGACTTAGTCTTGTTCTGTAATGGCTAGGAGTCCAAACTGGGAGTGGGACATGGAGGGATGATAAAGGGATTCTGGGGGAGATCTGGATATAGTGGTGGTTGGTTTCCTCTGTTTATGAACTCACTATTCAGCACCTCATAAAACATGGCTGTTTTCAAATATGTCATGGCCCTGAACATCTGTCTAAAGGTTAGGAGGACAAAGCTGAAAGACACATTTGCGGCAAAGCCAAACTATGTGCTGGTTGAACACGCAACCAGTCAAAGCATACTGCAGCTGCTTTTCTGGGAACAGAATCTATTGTTTGACAGTGACGACTGCAGCAAACCTAAATTAGTATGTTTTCGCTCAAGGCTACAGTCACCAAACCAACATCAAGAAGAGCCTTTAAGTAAGTGGCCTTTGCAGCTCTCCCCACCTGCTTTGTGTGGGAAACCGTCTCTATCCAGGAGCATAATCCTCAGTGATTGTTGGTCTGTTGGGAGAACGTGGAGCTTTATCAGCCCCACCAGACTAATCTCACCTCTGAGCCAAAGGTTGCGACGGGTGACCTGTTCCCAAATGAAGGTGGAGGGAGGTCGCCTACTTGACCACTCAATTGCTCCTTATCCAGATTCACTGGCCACACTGCTGGCCCCACCTGATAGGCTGACCTTTGACCCTACTGAACACACACATGCACACCACAGCCCAATCCAAACACACATACACAAAAATGCTAATCTCTAGAGCAAACCACTTTCCCTAGCCACCAGGTCTCTTGTCTTGGACTCCTCTGTCCACAAGCTGGAAGGTTAAGGAAAGGAAATTGCACGTGCGAGTGGGTGATGTGGATTTGGCTTCCATCTCTGCCAGCAAGATGAAGGTTAATCAAGTCAACCCCCACCCTCCTCTTCCTCCTCCCCCTCTGTGTCTGGACGGCAGCCTGATGAAGGTCCAGCAGGCTATCAGCTCGAGCAGAAGCCTGGTTATCACAGTGAAAGAAATGTTCAAAATCCCCTTGATAACTGCCTGTTGGACTGAGATGGACAGACAGCTATGTGTATATAGAAAGACAGAGGGGGAAAAGTGGAAAAGAGAAACCAAAAGAAACTTGTAGATGAAAGGAGTAATTGGGAGACAACCAGGTGATTCAATTCAAACTCTTTGCAGTTGCCCCCAAACGCCTTTTCTAAACTTATTTTATTTAAAAAGTTGGAACAAAAAAGTAAAAAGAGGGAATGACAGAAAGAAAGTAAAGACACAACAGCCATCCATCATCAGCTGGTTTGAGACCAACAGTGAGAAAAAGGAGTATAGATTGAAGGCAACAGAGAGCTCAGGCTCTGGGATTTTCTCTGTTCAGCGCAGCGTTGGACTTTGGGCCGTTGACAGCAATAAGATTCCTATCACTGCTCACATGTGGGCTACAACACATGCATACACAAGCATACACATACACACACACAAACATGTGGACATGTGCATGCACACACGATCCACACAGTCTTAATCCTCGGTTTTCAGCAGGTTGGAGAATGGAATTCAAATAGCGCCCATGCCAGGGGAATGTGGTACAACATTTTGTGATAAGATCATGAATAGAGAAATACAGTATGAAACAGCCCAGCTCGTCTGTACATAAGAGTTCTTTCATGCCTGGCAGTTGTTAACAAGGGATATGTGTGTTTGTGTGATATATATAAGATAATGTGGTCTTATATTTCACATTAAAAATGTATTACAACTACTACAATAATACTAATAGAAATTCAAATGCTAATACTACTATTGCTTATGTTTGGTTTTATTGTGTCATAAAACAAAAAACACAAATAACCTAAAGAAGAAAAACTGACTCAATAGAGCATGGGACAAATGAAGACAAAAATTAAATGAAAATGAAAATAAAATAAGAAACCAAATTAGCATAAAACACAATGATATTATGTATAAAATTGAAGCATGACACATAATGAAAACACTGAAAAGTTATAACATAATTCTAGTTGTCCTGAAATAATTATTACTACTACTACTGCTACTAAGGGCCCTATTTCCATGGCGGCACAATGACCAGCGCAAGCAGTGCTGCAGACAGTTTGGTATTTTCCTGACCTTGAAAATTACTTAGCCCACCCGTGTGGGGCAGAGCACACGGTGCACAAACAGGTGGGAGGTTCATTCAAATGAGGCAGCACAAAGCAAGTTGTTGGTATTTTGGTGGGAAAGTCCCAAAACCACGTGTGTTTCTGCCATCAACGTCAGTTCTGCTGCCAACCTGATGATTTTGTCGCACAGAGCAAACTAAATACTTGGAGCAAATGCAAAGCAACAACAGAAAAATGCTCAAAATGTAAACAAACTTAATTAATGAAACACTTCCCAGCCAGTAGATGCATTTCAATCAGCATAAAAAAATAATGCTTAATGTGATGAAGGAACAGCTGTAAATCAGTCTGCATTTATCTATAAATGAATGAGTGATTCTTACAGTATCTGTTGTCCACAGCTGCTTTAAACTGTATGAAAAACCTCTACTTCAGTTCATTAAATCCCTGCAGCCAGCTAAATAGATAGGCTCGCCTTGCCTTTCCATACTAATTTGAGCCTACCCGCATGTTAATCAGGGGTCATATTCAGATCAATCAACTGACATTTTCCCTCATATGAAATGATACTGAGTGTTAGCTTTGCAGCTAGTGGTCGCCCTTAAGCAAAAAGTTTTGCCTGAGGGAAACCAGTCTTGGTTGAATCATTACCAATGAAGCCTATCTTTTAATAGTGCTTTTAATGTGTGCAGCCTTCCATTTTATTGGAGTCTGGATTCTGCAGGAGTTTGGTTTCCTTCATGCACTCCAGTATCATCCAGCAATCCAAAAACATGCAGGTTACATTAACTAGAGACTCTAAATAACTCATATTTACAGTATGAGAATCTGTTTTAGCTATGTGATGAACTGCTGACTTCTCAAGGGTGTTTCCATTCCTGCTGCCTGATGCATGCTGGGATTGGCTCCAGCTCCTTAGTGATTCTAAATTAGCGTAAGAAAGTATTGAAAATTAATGATTTAATAAATTGGCATTTCCTGCCAAGGTCCTCACCTTTTTCTGCTGATTAGAGATAAACAAACTAGAGATCACACAGAGTGATATAATCCAATGTGAAGCAGGAGTGTGTTTTTCAGAAATAACAAAGCTCAGCATGCATTCTTCGGACAGTGAAAATTGAGTACTTAATAAAGCTGTTTAATAAGCAGGGCTGGTATTTCCCAGCATATTTATTTGCAGCTCTTTCATCCGGTCTAGCTCAGCTTGCCTCCTTACATCCTATTTAAGACATCATTCAATCTCTGAACTCCAGCCCCCACCATCCCGGCTCCTCCACCCCCCTCGGAGTGAGGGATTCTGGGGCTGGGTCGGGTTCTTCACCCATACACGACCCCATCGACTGAGCTGCTCTCCACCGGCTAAATGATTGATACTAGCCTTTGCTAACTAGACTCCTGAGTCCAAAAACAACTAAGGCTGACTGGCCAGTCGGCTGCCGCGTGTGTGTATGTGTGTGTGCACATGTATAATCAGCCCAGGAGACTCAGTAAAAATATGTGTGCAAGGAATGAGGCAGTGTGTTTGTGTATGTTTGTGAGAAAATGTGCTTGCGGGTATAAAAGTTTAAAATAGCAAGCCTTTTGAGTAGTTATGGTGTGTGTTTGTGTATTTCTTGTGAGCGTGTGTTTGTGTAAGGCTTAGCACAGAGTTGCTTTTTCAGCATCATGTTTGCCCTCAAATCCCGACAGTACATGTACAGTACATGAGCTCTTTGGTGTGGGAATATGCGTGTGTGTGTTTTTGCATATAAATTTGACTGGTTGACTTAAATTCAGTGGGACCACACAGCATGTACTGATGGAGTCAGGGCTTGATCATAATAAGGTTACAGTTAGGCTAATTGAATGAAGTGCTTCGTGCTTTGGTTCACCAGTTATCCCGCTAACGCTTTTTGAACCCATGACACTGACCGTACAGTCCATTAAGTAGCTTTAAAGGGCCAATAGTAAACATGTCATGTCACAACAAGAAAAGTAAAAAAAAAAAAAAGATTTACCTGGAAATAGAAGGGTACTAATCATTCCAAGTGACATTAATGAAATACCCTGAAATCCACCATTCCCTTGAGATTTAAAGTTTGATTATCAGAAGGGAAACCTTTATTTTCATCTCAGCTCTGCATTCGGTCCTTGTTTACCCTGAGGCTCTATACCTATTAATAACTATTATTGCCGTATCTCTACCATCATTACTGCAGGTCAATGGACCTATCTAGGGAACGTATGGCTAGACTATCACCATGGAAACCAAAGTCTTGTCTCTTATTAACTGGCAATTAAACTGGGTCAAGAAACCTTTCTTAACAAATCATGGAAGTCCAATAACTTAAAATTCCCTTCTCGTCCAACGTCTGCGCTCTGTCTCATGGGTATTTGTAATATTTCTAAAAGAACAGAAGAGTCAATTTCAGCTCGCCATTGATATGTGAGGACAAGGTTTGGATTTCAATGAGAAGTGAAAAATTTGAGTACGATTTCAAGAGAGGAAAGAAAGATGGAGTAAAAAGTACAAATTAGTATTTTACCCAACCACGCCCGTCCCACACAAACACACGGTATCCCAGCTGTGTGTGATCCTTTTACAGAGGAGAGATTAACTAGGGGATGCCGCTAATTAATGGAAGTCAAAAACAGCATCACTTCAGTCTGGAGGACCTTCATACTGTCTGATGTATCTGCTTTTCTACTTCAAACAGAGGCACATACACTAATTTGCACACACACACAAACACACACTTAATAATCCGTAGGCTTTTGCACAGGCTATGTGTTAGTTCAAAAGTTGGTTACAATGGAGAGTTAAGATATACCTTAAACATTTGCCCCTCCCCAAGCAAGTGTAAAAAGTAATTCCTTATTAATACTGCTGTCAGGTCAGAATGGTTGGGAAGATGGTAGAAACTAATCACAAGATCCAGAGAAAAAAATGTCTTATTTACAGTGGGGTTACATTGCATGTGACAGACTACATCCCTTTACATTTATGATGCCACTGACATGCACGCCCTGTACTGTGCAGTGCAGTTACCGTTACTTGGAATAGACAGGGCACAAGAATGATTTTATGCTGCATTTGCTTGAGATGGGAATTGTTGCTGACACCACTTGATTGCTTGTAACAGAAACAGGTTGTGCTGTTGTTGTGTTGACTTCAGCAGAATGTTTTCGCCAAGATGGAAGTTTTCCACAGAGTTTTGCCGACTTTTTATTTATTAGCCATCCTCACCTTACTAAAACATTAAGGTACAACAGAAGCAATTGATTAATGATCATCAAATTATTAATGAGGTAACGGACAAGCTAGTTCACATGTTTTTTGATAAAACAGTAATCAGTAATCCTTATTTCTATCACTCATGGCTTTTGTCTCCCATTGTATCAAGAAGATGCACTAGCTGAAAAATCACTTTCTGTGACAATGTTTCCATTACTGTTGACTAAGTCCTAATAGAGTGCTGCGGGAATGAGTCATTAAACCTGGAAATGAGTTAGCATTTTTGCACTTCCGGTTCCTTCATCTGGAAGTCAGTGGGTTTCTGAATGGGTTTTGGTTAGATGCCTGAAATAAGGTCTGTGGTTAACACAAGTTTAAGAGATGTTCACGTTTTGTTCTACGATATAAAATACGTCAGCAAATACCCCGCTCCTGAATTTTGGCTAAATGAGACTACAGAGGTTGTCGGGGACATTAAACATCATATAAACGATTGCATTTGTCCTTTTTGTGAAGATTATCTTTCTGAACAAAACGTGTAAGTATCATAAACTTTTGTTTGCCACAGAGCTTATTTTCTGCAATAATCCAAAATCCAAAGGAAAAATACAGCTTTTTGTGGAGGGAACCAGGGCGATGCTAACTTCCAGGTCGGCCTACAAAAATATGTCGTCCCTGCAGCACTCTATTAGAGATGGTGCAACTGAGCACAGTGGCATGTTTAGTGTGAAGCTAACTAGTTACTACATAGCAATTAATATTGACTTTACATTTGAACATACAATCAGGCTTGCGTTCTGCTGGGGTACCAGGCTGCTGCTCTCTACTTTGATTAAAATGGATCTACAGTAAAACTGTTGACGGCTTCTCAAGTAAGTTCATGTATATTTCTGTTGTCATGTGAAAACCTTGTAGCTGAGGTTCTGGTGATTTGCAGGTTTTCACTTCATTTGAGGGATTACGTGGTTCCTCTGTGGGTCAAGAACAGTCTGTGACCCTCAAGCTGATGAAACACTTTCAAAAATCACGTTGGACACACTCGCCTAAAACAAGCTCGTTTTTTGTTAGTTGTTGAAAACTAGACATTTGAACATTTTTCATCCAGGAATACACATGCACATACGTCAATTAATCAGTGTGATGAATTTTATGCTAGAATTTTTTTTTTTTTCACTGCCTTGTATTTCCCTTCACCTCCCTCTACCACAATATTCCTCCCTCCATCCTCTGCTTATTCTCTCTCTCTCTCTCTAGTCTAAATAAAGTGTCTGCAGGGGTAACTCAGTCCCTGAAACAGTGGAGATTAACGTGTCCATTTGGGACAACAGTGAGTAGAGGGAGAAAGAGAAGAAGAAAGTGTGCTCACTGTGTGGAATTCAGTTCATTTAAAAATAGACCCCTGGCTTCTCTCTCAGCCTTTTTAGTTGAGGGGCACAACAGCCCAGTGGTTTAAGAACTAGTACTGTATCTTAACAATGGAACTGTCGATTGATAATGTTTACGTTAATATTATTTATATAATATTCTGTCAATTCTTTTGATTAATTGGTAAATTATGTAGTCTACAAAATGGCAGAGTGAAAAATTCTCTTCAAATTGCTCATTTTGTCTGATCAACAATCCAAAACTCAAAGAAAAGCTGCCGATACTCACTGGAAACAATGAAGGTTTGACATTTTAGCCATGCTAGAAATTTGGCACAGACATTCATGTTCCCTACAGGATGAATTGTAATAACTTGGAGATCCCTTAACTTTTCATATAGCACCATCATCAGGTCATAATTTAGATTTGTCCAATACGTTGTTTTATGACCAATCAGCCTCCTTTGGCTATACTTTGTATGTAGCAAGTGTCAGCATGCTAATACACTAAATTAAGATGGTGAACATGGTAAACATTATACTTGCTAAACATTGGCATTTTAGCTTTGTCATTATGAACATATTAGCATGCTGACATTAGCATTTAGCTCAAAGCTGCGCTGTGCTAGCATGGCTGTAGACTTAGATTTGTTGTTTGATAGATGACTTAAATAATACATTGGTTGTCAAAATTGTTGCTGATCACTGTTTCTGCAATAACATTATTAATTAATCATTATTTTCAGACCATCTTTAGCATAATTTCATCAAAACCTGCCATTATAATAAATTGAGGTTAATGCTGACCCATAGACAACCAGTATTGGTCAAGTATTGATTGATTCTACAGTAAATGTTTTTTTAAAGTTTATGGTATCCATGATGATGGATAGTGCTAACCAACGGATGTATCATTTGTAAACAGTGCTGAGTATTAATCTGGTCTAATGGTCTGAGAGACACACACATACAGTATATAGACACATGTACCGCCATCACATCAGTATGGTCATATTTCACTCCTCACATGCTCATTGACATGATCACACTTAAGAGCTAAGCTGCCGTATGTAATGACACTTTCCCGCAGTGTTAAAATGTAACTTCAATAGGAGGGGAGGAGGTGGAGGGAGAGCCAAACACTTCCAGCCATCCGAGGAAATCAAACAGGCGGCCTGACAGACAATCCTCCAATTTATTTGGCTCACAGCATGCTACCGGCGGAAGGCGAAGCTAAAATGGAAACTCAGTAACTGACCTTTAATGTAATACGGCGCCGATGGCTCACCAAAGAAAGCCTCTGGAGTAGCGGCCGCTGTGTGACTCTGGGTATGTGTGTCTGAGAAAGTGTGTGTGTGTGATGAGTTATGACCAGCTCTCATGTCGGCATTTGGGAAGTTGAGAGCCAAAGCCAGGTGGATTAGGACAACTCGCCTCTGTGAGTATGCTCAAAATGGGTTCAAGAAAGTTGGAGAGAGAGTGTGTGTGTGTGTGTGTGTGTGTGTGTGTGTGTGTGTGTGTGAGTGAGAGAGAGAGAGAGAACAAAAATACACAACAAAAGCAGAGCCATAAAAACGTCGCCTTAAACAAAAGAAAGCTAAATAAAGAAGGCAAACCACTGGCACTACATGGAAGATAAAACATGTAAAAAATAAAATGTGACTCAATAATACTCTAACCTAGAAAAAATAAACAGCGCTTTGAGGCACTAAACTCACAGATACATACTTCCTCTGCCCCTTTACTTGCAGGTCATGACCCTTCTGACCTCCAAAACAGGTGTGTCAGCCATGCCTTACAGAGTCCCTTTGTTTGGTGGAAACAAATGATACTTCTAAACACTCCTTCAATCTCAGAAACAGGGACAGTTGGGTAATGGCGGTGGAGTGGAAAAGAAGTTTCCATTGACTGAACTCGCAGAAAGAAAGATTGACCTGAGAACATTCCAGGAGGAAAACACATTCAGCAGAGTGAGGGGGATTACTTTCAGACAAAACATTTTTGATGGTTACTTAATGTAATCCCATGACATATACTGTAGACTTGCTAAGTGAACATTTCCTGTTGGCCCCATAATGAAAAAAATATGCAGAAAAAAATGAAAAAATGTCTTCTTTGCTTCAAACATGGTTGAGAAATCAAACAATATCCATTTCAATTTCAACCGGCCCTTTGTACATTTCCTTATTTGTATTCAGCAATTGAATAAGTGCATTAGTATAATAACAAACTCCTTACTAACTGAGCAAACAGTAAAAAGGTCTAGGACCAAAGCAACATCACATTAAAAGTAATCTGAGCAAATGTTTCTATGATCTTTGAAGGATCAATTAAAATTATTTATAAAGCCAAAATCTATGGTCACGCCAAAGTGACACTGGTTCATTTGTGCGTCCTCTCAATATGGGTGGTGCTGGAAGCTTGGTAACGTAGTGAGTTGTGGGGCTGGGTGGCAAGCTACTGTGGCTTGAGAGCTAACCAGTAACATGCAGTAACAGCCATAATAGCTCACTAGCCAAGCTTGCCAGTTAGCAGGCTAGCTAGTTTGGTCACTAACCGGACAGTAGGTTAACAGTTCACTCAAGAGACGTATTTGTAACGTCAACTCATGTCTTGTAACTGTCTGCAAATCAGAAAAAAAATAAACTGCACCTCAAAATCGCAGTATTTAAAGTGGATAGTGTGTAACAGCTAATATAGTGGCCGCTATTTTGGACACTCCAGATCTCCATTCCCTCAAAGGGCAGCACAGTCAACACAGTGGAAAGTTGAACTCAGTGTTAAAGATCTGGATTTACTTTGCTGTCGCAAGCGGACCGACAGATCACAGAGATGCAATTAAAATCAACTGATTTTGCTCCAAAAAAAGTTTGCTGTTTTAAATGATGGTGTGAGTGGGCCTGAAGTCACATGTTTGTTTTCGAAAGGCTTACAGTCTGTACAGCATATGACCCCGTGTATCCTTGGACCACTGATTGGGATAACAAAAGTTCCACAAAAAAAGGAAGAAATGCAATGGAGATCAGCAGCAGAGAGATCCTCCTCGTCCGGGAAAAGACAGACATGCAATAGGTATTACATGAACAAAGAAGTAACAGTAGCAGAATTACAATGTAGAAAAACATAAAGATATTATAAAACCAGCAACTACTAAGTGGCACTGCTATGAAATACTAGGAATTTGTAAAAAAGAATGATATGATAGTATACAACCAACAACTGCATCAAAACAGAGGCGGTAGCAGAATTACAATATACTATGGGGACTTCACATATAAGCAAAATGTAGCATAAAATGATTTTCTAAATCAACTTTAAAGCCACCATATGTACAAATTAAAAATGTTCAAATTTGGCGCCCCCACTGGTAGTATGAAAAAAGACACAGCAATACTTTCCTCCCTCTACGGATTTGACCGCTAATTTATCTACAAACAAAATCCTCAGAAAACTTTGAAAGATGCTACGTAAATTCACATAAAAATGAGACCCGTGGCTTTAAGTGTTATGAGATTCAAGCAAGTGGAAAAGTGTGGGAGGTGAAGACTGTGGATCAGGGAGAAGACATCAAGCCACTTCCAGGTGCTGCCAAGAGCTGTAGGCTAATCAAGAATAACAGAGGTCAATGAATAGGAGACTTTTTTATTGATATTGCAGGATTGATAATGTGTGAGTGCTTTTGTTTAACAGTTATTAGCATTGAAATGACAACTTTCAGCCTTTGTAGTAATCCAGATATTGTACTGTTGTTACATGCCATTACATCAGTTTCTCCCCTTTCAGAAGAGACACTCCACTTTCATAGTGAGGAGAGAGAAAAAAAGAGCTGCTCCAGTCAACGCTTGTTCTTTTCTTTTTCCTTTCAGGCAATGAATAGAATTTACTTATTCATCTGTTTATCCGTTCAGAGCGACACATGAATACATTCATCAAAGCCACCCTAATCCTGTGTTTTGCTCACATGTGTTTTTGTAAGCGCGAGTGATGTTGCATCGGTAAACATTATTATCCCGGGACGAGGTGTAAAATGACAGCGAGACACAGAGAGGCAGAGAAAGAGAGAGAGAGATGAGGGAGCTGCTTAGGGGAGATATCATTTGTGTCAGTCGAAGTGAACACCTATCGATTTACATCCAGCGCTCCTCCACGCACCACAATGAGACCTCATGAATAATTCATGATGGACCTATGAAAGAGCCATAAATACAGTCACCCTGCTCGTCAGCATAGCACACTCTCAGCACTTATGGTCACCCAACACGGCTAGTTAGCAGAGGAAGTGAGGAGATGCAGGGTTGAGGAGGAACAGAGGATGCACTTGAAGCAGAGATTAGTATGATTCAGTACAGATGCATGCTCACGCACCATATGCGAGTGTGATCTGCCCTTTAATAAAGGTGTACCTGCAGGGGTCCTTAATGACTGCTAGACGTCTTTTGTTTAGAGCTGGACCCAGGAGTCGTGGAGGCCTTCTTCAGCCCAGCCGCCCCCGCTTTGACGACCCAGAGGATTTACATTCCACTCCCTGCCGTAAAACAGCCACTCGCCTTTCATTCCTTTCACCCCGCCTTTATGATCTGGAGTGGAAAGGGGGCCTGAGTTATGGGCTTTGTTTGGGACAGAAGAAAAATAAAAATGCTATACAGCTGTAGCATGTCAGAGATGTCAAGGAGAATTGTCTGCCTCACATGTGTGGTGAATTTAGAGGGGACTGACCGGGTATGAGGTGGTCGTATGCACAAGTGTGTGTTTGCAGTGGATGCTGTTACACGTGTGTGGTTTTCATCAAACCGCTATTACATCAGGTTAGATCGACGAATAAATCAAGCAAATGCAACACATGCACACGACTCTGAATCAAATATTTGAACTGAAAATCAACAGCTTTACTGGAGAGGGAAACACAGAGGATGGAACTGAAGTGAGGCTGCTTGTGCACTTTAGGAAAAGAGCAAAGTATGAAGTGAGGACTCTCCTTTCAACACAATACACACTCTGTTTGCCTCTGTAGTGGTGGAACGGGTGCTGTCTAATGACTTGAAATACACACCGCTTCATTTGTCAAAAGAGCGTGTTGCCCTTATACACTTCACTAAATCTCCACAGTACTGAGGTCATCACCTCAAAACGACCATTCCTGTCTCGCCATCTATCTCCTCAAGCTCTGCGACTCCCCCCCATGAAGCGCACTTTCTCACACAAACAGACGCGCACACACACACACACAAAGTAGAACAAACCTTCATTTCAGCCCGGCTCCTCTCCACCGTAAAGCACCAAATGACTGCTCCGTCCTTGAACGTAAAAGTATTAGGGAGACAGACGAGGCGTAGGAGGAGGAGGAGGAGAGAGAAAGCAGGAGAAGGAAAACAAGGTAAAAGAAAGGGCTTTTTCATACTGACAGTCAGCTTAATGAAAAAGCAGTTAGGGCTCGTATATCTGCTAGCCCCAAGGTTCAGCCTCCCCCTCTTCCCCCAGTAAGAGCTGATGGGCCGAGGCAAGCCGCGTTGTGCCAGGCCATGCCAGGCCAGGCTGAGGAGGGGTGGGTTATGCTGTGGAGAGCCAAGCCAGGCTGGCGAGTGTCTACCAGGGCTGGGAGGGGGTCAGGTCGGGCTAATGAGAGCTGAGGCAGGCTAAGGGAGGGTCAGGGAGGGGCTTGGGGAGAGCAGAGTCGGCCTTGAGTGCGGTACAGTCGGGCACATCAATCCACTACAGCAGACAGGAAGGACAGGACATCAGTCACCGAAGCTGCAAACCGCAAAATGCAGCACACCGAACACAGTTACACACATCAAGAAGCATGTACACACATGCATAGTCATGCACACTCACACAAATACTCCCTTCCTCTTCTCTTTCGTCCTCTGCAACTTCGGATCTCTGCCAATTCTACTCCCCCTAACACTCAGCTCTTCCAGTAACTGATGCACTGCAGACTAAAACCCATAACAACTAATTAGCAACTAACGAATACATCAAGGAGGTCACTAGCAGTGAGCTACACAGACAAGTTACAAACCATTTCATTCAACACTACTACAGTGGGATACATTGGTCTTTTTTCCTACTACAGAGTGAATAATGTAGTCAGTAATGTTCAACAGCACGTGAAACAGCCTACATGCCTGCCATGTTGACGTGCATGTGAGGAGCTGCAGATGAACTGGGCCAAGGGTATCTGCTACAGTCAGATGAAAAGCCATCCTGTACACAAGGGAGCCTCTATCCACAGAAGAGCAAACTAATTTCTAGGCCAAGAAAGTTATCGGTGTGTGCAAGGGAAACTGAGACAGAAAGCTTCAGTGTGCAAGCAGCAAGACATAAAGCAAGGAGCTTAAATCAATATAGTGATTGTTTGTGTGAGGGTGGGAAGGTCGCAATGTGTGGTTTGGGGGGTAATTAGCGCATGCAAAAGCCAGTCAAAACAAATAATGCATTATATCTGAATGTACAATACTTCTCATTGGCCTTCAGACTTCAAGGTCTGAATTACATCAGTGCAGGATATCTCAAAAGTTTTTCAACCCAGAAAAGACAAGGCTGCGCTAAACTAACTGGTCAAGAAGCTTGGAGGCATCCTTTGATCATTAAGGTAAATAAAAAATGCTAAGGCCGAGGGGAAGGAGGAGATGTAGTGTCTTTTAGATTTTTTTTTCTTTTGGTGTCCTTGAATGCATCTCTCTATCAAAAGCATACCATTTGCAGGCAACATTAAAGAGAAGCAGAGTGGACGGTAGCAGACAGGTACGTCTGGAATGCTCTCGGAAATAAACTCTTTGTAAACGATCTCTTTCTTTTTCATTCTCAACATTCTCACATTCCCACTCTTTCTTTTCCTTTCCCTTAAGGGTCAGGGTACCCAAATTCCAAAACCATTTTCTTACTTACCTCGAGTGGAATCCACTTATGCAGATGGTTTTGGATTTATTTGCCCAGGTTTTGAGATATCCATCTGTGAAAGATCTGCCTCTACTGCAGTGCAATAGGAGTGAATGGAACTTCAATTGTGGTGCCCACAGCATGGAAGAAATTACATCTTATTTTTTCAAAGCAGCACCTTTTTCCAGAATCATTGTTTCAGAGTATCAGGTTTTGGGAAAAGTTTGGGCTGTTTTGTTAGGTTTGGGTTTGGTCATTTTCAATTGTAATTTATAGAGAAATTTCTCTTTTTCTCTTGCTGACTGTGCTAATCATCTGCGTCCATGTTTGTCATGTGTTGTCATGTGTTGCTAGTTTTTAGTTAGTTTAGTAGTATTTATTTGGTAGTACACTGAAAGAATTCCCTTCATCTCCATTGTATTGGGGAGGAGGCAGATTTTTCAGAGATGGATATCTTAAAAGCGTGAAAAAAAAGAAAAACTGATCTGCATGGCTAGATACCACTAATGGAGTCATGTTTTTTGTTTGGTTTTGTTTGTGTAATGTGGTTGAAAAGACCCTTTTAATTTATACTACTACTTTTCTCCTGCCTTTCTCCCTCTGCACTGCCTCTTAACTTCTGTTTATGCACCAAGAAAGTCAGCAATGAGTTTTCCACGCAGACTCCTGCATAGCAGCCCATTTAATAAACACTGAATTTCAGCACGGGCCTTTGCCCTATACGCGAGTTATGAAAACGTAGGAGTGTAATAAATGTAAGTGCACAATAATAAACATTGAGTACATGTGTGGGTTTATGCTCTGCTACTGACCCTGAAACCTGAACGTGTGATAAGACGTAATGAATTTCTCTGGCCTGACATAAAATATAGCATTGACTCAGTGTTTACCCTGCAGTGGAATGCCAGATACATGGAGTCGCTCTCTCTCCGAGGCTGTGCTGCTGCTTATATCGGATGACTGCCATCTCACACCAACACACACGCACGCACACACACACACACACACCAATAAGAGCTTTTAAATTCATAACATTTTATTTATAATCTTTACAAGGCTGTTAAACTGAGGGCAAGGTGTCTGGGTATGTGTGTGTACACATGAGTGGGTTTTTGCACTGTAAATACAGTATATGCCTGTGACTTTGCTTCCTTCTCTGGAAATATTTCTTATCTCTCTGTCTTTCTGTATGCTATTGTCTCTAAATCAATTCTCCTGTGAGCCAACCTTCAGAACCAACTGTATGTACAAGTTCCCTGGTGCCAGCATAGATAACTGGATTAGAGGCTCAATAATAAATACACAATGGCCTTCTTTGATAAGAGGAACGCAGTCAGAATTGGAGGCTGAGAGGGGAAACTGCCTCATACAAACCGCTGTGGATTACTAAATAAAAGAGCCATAAAACACAGCCCTTTGGCTGTAGCAGAGGAAAGCTTATGCTAACACACAGCGGTAATGATTTTAATACCTGCGTTTAGAGCAAGAGACCACATGCTGTAAATTTCAAATGCACCTAGTGCTGTGAGATACACCCCTCCACTACTCTGTGACTCCCTTTTCTCTGTCTGCCTCGCTCTGCCTTCCATCACCTCCCTTCTGGGTCTTTTCCTTCACTTTTTGAAGGAAGAATATGCAGAATCAGCTCCTGTGTTTCTCTTTTCTACTCTGGAGCAAAATAAGGATTTCTTCATAGCAATGCAGTCAGGAAAATCTGACCTTTTCTTCTTTGGAGCAGTTTTAAAAACATCAGGTGTGTAAAGACCTAAAATTTAATTTTGTGTTTCTGTATTGATGTCTCCAATGAGACTTATTTTTTTCCTTCAGGTGCAGGCCTGTGAAAATGAATCTATTTACATCTTGAACACACAAGAAGAACAAATCTTTGAAATTATGGGTCCACTTTGGATGCCTATCAGGCATCTGGCAAGTCACATCAAACGCACTTCAAGTGGTCCAAATGTTTTGTTCCAAGCCGTATTCTATTAGCCTACAATTTTGCCAGAATATGATAAGAAGTGAAATCACGAATATAAGAACAGTGCCTCCGCTCTCTGCCTTCTATCTTCTGTCTCTGCATCTGTTCACTGTTAGGAAGATAATGATTTCAGTACCCCCCCACCCCTGCTTTATGCTAAAAATCTTAGCCAATGTTGTTCCTATTCAACTGTCCAGGAAATGTAGAGAAGATTTTTTGTTTTTTGTTATGTATGGTTCCACTGGCAGGTTTTATGCACATAAACAGATATTCCAAAGAACACATTCACATTTGAATCCTTGTATTATCAGTTAGCACTAAAATATTATTGTTCATCAGTCTGTTGGCTGCATTTTATGATTTATACATATCTGCACACCATCAGAACCCACAATTAAACTAAAACCCCACTGTCATGTACAGCAAATCACTCAGTGTGTTTGTTATTTTATACTTTATCTTTATTTTGTGTCATGTCTTGTGTAACATTTTTGTGATGTTGTAATGTTATCTGGTTTTGCACTTTATGCACATTTTCCGTTGCACCTGTTCAACATTTAACAATTATAGTACTTATTATAGTAAGTGGACCTTGATTTAAGACCTTTTTGTCAAACAAATTTTAAATAGACCAAATTCAATTTTAAAGATTTTTTTTGTTCAGCACCTTTCAACAAGTCAGTTCAAAGTTCTGTACCTAAGACATAAAAATGCATTGAGACAAGATATAAAAGAACACAAAATGATATAAAAAAAAGACGTATAAATAGTATTTTAAAAGTAAAATATTATACAAGAGCAGCGTTCTGAATCAGCTGTTTTTTAAAGAGACTTGCAAAGACAGCATTACAGTAGTGGAGTCTTACAAAAATAAAAGTATGGACAGGTCCATGACTACACCAAGATTTCTGGTCTGGTTTGTGGTCTTTAATTAACAACTGAAGCTGAGCACTGACTTTGGCTGCCTTTGGCTCCAAAAACAATTATTTCAGCTTTATCTTTATTTACCTGAAGGAGTTTTTGGAACATCCAACAGTGATTTAATCAATATACAGTACAGTGATCGTACATCACATTGTTATGTAAATCTGTGTGTCTTCTGCATGTATTATAAATAAATAAAAATAAAATAAATAAAATAAAAAACTTGTTTATTGTCATTTATTGTCTAAATGGGCTCCCAAAGCTTTTTTTCTTTAATTTCTTAATAAATTAAACATATATTGAAGTATTTTTCATCCAAATATGCTGCTGATAAAGAGCTAGCTCTGGAAAAAGCTAGTAAGCGGACATTGAGTACTACTGCTAAGATCAAGAATGAACTTTCATGGTCAACAGTAAATCATAATTTGGGAAAAAATTACTTGTATGACAACTCATGTGTTCCTTCAATTCATAATATTTAACCATACTGTCACTGTACAGTTTCCCAATTTGCTCCCTTTCTCATTGTATGCCAATGCATCCGCTCATGCACATGCAAACCTTCTAACAAACACACATAATATATCATAGCTATATCTGTCGGTAGTGGTTTATAGTGGGAGCCAGGCACTTCATTAGTGGACAGCTGCTGCTGCACCTCCTTCCATACCTTCACTTCCTCCATCTCTCTATCATCTCCCTCTCTCAGCTGCCCTCGCACTGAACCTATCCTGCGGGGGGGGGGGCTGAACTCTGCATGGTCAGATTGTTTCACTGTATGTGTGTGTGTGTGTGTGTGTGGGGGGGGGGCATTCCCTTTATCTCTGTGTGGGTAAAAGTCCATTGAAGTATGATGAAGTATCTGTTTTGTGTGTATTTTGTACACTGTAGTGATCACAGTGCATGTTAGATGAGTCAGACTGAGTCTTGTCACCAAGCTGTCATTCCTTCAGACCTGTTAATCCACCATGACGCATGCACACACACATACACGTTTGTATTTCTATACTTGTGAGGACACTCATTGATATAATGCATTCCCTAGCCCCCCTACCCTAACCACCCCGAGGACCAGCCTAAATGTCCTCACTTTGCACACACACACACACACACACACACATGCACGCACGCACAAAAGAAAGGACAGAGCCCCCAGTTTAGAGAAAGTTACAGAAAAAGAGAAATAAACATGAACTTTCTGATATGAAATATTATATCAACTGAGTATTGTGTTCTCAGCTACATCCATCTGACAAAACACTTATCTGTCCCATCTTGCGTATCTTTTTCACCACTGGAATAAATCCAAGCTGTTCTGCTCTGAGAGCCTTTCACCAAAATCCTCCCCTGAAGGGCCAGCATCAATCCCAGCTCCTCTTTCATGTCTAATCAACTTTTACAAGCCCTGTCCCTCATAGGCTGACTTTTACAACTTTTGCTCCTGATTGGTCGGATGACTAAGTGGCGCTGAGTGGTGCAGGTGCAAAACATTACTCCCCTAATAAGAGCCAATTACAAACAGGTGTGTCAGCAGTGCAGGCAGGAAAGGTGACTTTCTAGAAAGGGAGCAGGCAGCTTCTGAGGCAGGGGAATCATTACACGACTGAACACGTGAGGGGGGGTTCATGAAGCGAATTGACTCGTTTTAATAAGTTCTGCTCGTTTCTGTTTTACAAAGCAACGTTGGGTGGAGGCCAGTCCAATTACAACTTCTGCTTTCATCCAAATGTGGTCAGGGGCAGATTTAAGGTGGCTGAGCCGGACTGAGTCTCTCTGCTGTTACTGCAACTCAATGTCATGTATGAGAAATTAAGGGCAACTGACTGGTAGAAAAATAGGTGGTTCGAATGCACTTCTAATTGCCACAGAGTGTACGCCTAACCTCTGATTTGATTTACAGTATCTGACAACTGACTGTCAGGCTGCATCCCTGGCTTTGTTGATTAGGATGTAATGCTTCTGCTGTTGTTGGTCTTAAAATATTTATGAAACTGCATTATCATTTCCTTTGTTCTGCATTCATTATGGACACAATGTGTGCTTCTGGCAGTTTGTGTCACTGGTGATTTGAATGATTTATTCCTGTTGCCTGGCTTTAAATTGTAGTAGCACATTACATCAGCACTAAACTGTACAAGACTCAGCTTTCATCTGTGGGTCTGTGTTACCCTGCAGTGTGAATTACAAGGTATTTCTCTGCAGCCTTCTCTGTTCTTCTTTGTGATATTTCAACATATCTAATGGCCAAAAGACAATTTTCTAAAAACAAAATAATCCAGAGGAAAGAGGTAGAAGCCAAATGGCTCACTTGCCAATCACAAAATATCAAGAATGAATGTAACATAGGCCCTCAGGGCCCTCAAAGAATCACATCTCTGTGGCTCAAAAACAAACCTCACTAGAAAATGAACAGATGAGTGGCTTAATTGAAGGATCCCACTATCCGTGCTGTAGAGATGTGTTCACTGTTTAGTGATCCATACAAGACAAGTTGGTCCTCTGTAAACAAGTCGGGAGGAGAATTCTCTACGAGGATTCAAATGTCAGTAAGATAAAGACACCAACCAAACCCCCAACATTGTGAAAACACCAATCTTTATGTTGGTACAACATGCAATGCAAGCATTTCTCACTCCTCACCTCTTCTACTTTTTTCCTTGTCCAGCTGTATTCTCATTGGCTGTTACTGGTCTCTGTTAAGACTTCAGTGTTAAGACAGAGAGATGTCAGGAATTCTCCAAATCAAATATTCCTTTTTTTAAACATAATTATTGCTTCCAAATATCCACTGCGGCCGGTCCAAACTAGAACTATCTTTGTGTAATGGCCAAATTGTGGCAATAAGCTGCCAGAAATATGAACAGCGTGTTCCTTTTAGCACTCCCAGCCTGGAATTAGAGATTTACTGCTAAAGAATGGAAAGAAACAGTTTATTTTGGGTTTGGACTACATTCAAACTTGAAGACAAACATAACTTGAGATCTCAATGTAAATACACTCAAGATGCACCCAACACCTCATCAACCAAATCAGCTGTTGAAGAGAACATTGATGCATTTGGTGTCATGTAAATGGAAATAAGCTTTGTCGTGTGGATCCAACCAGGTGACAGGAAGCTTAGTAAGTAAAACATCCTAGTCAGTAATGGATTGTTGGGATAATGCAGCAATCAAGACAGGCTGTTTACTGGCACTTTTACAGCATGTAAATATTAGGAGAGGGATAGACGTAAACAGCAATCTGTATGTTGGCGAAGGAAGGGAAAATCCAATTTGACTATGTTGGAGGCAGATTTGAATGTCAAGTTAAAATGTTATTCAGCTTAACTAGACACTGTCCAGATACAGTTCAAGATTCATGCCAGATAGAGGGGGCGGTAATTCTCAGGAAGGAACCTAAAGTGTTCTGAATCAGGAGCAAGAGTGCAGTCAGTACACATATGTGAAGGCAGTATATTACAGTTTACAGTTTCGTAATTTCCACTGTGGATGTGGGGACATGACCTAATCACTTTTAAGAATCAGTGTCAGTTTGATGTACTCACTAAAATTATTTTATTTTCACCTCTCAGGCCACATACAGGCCTCTGAGTGGTGGGAGGCCTTATTGGCCTGAGAGGAACATTTGCAGACACTACCTAGTCCTGAAATAAACATTGTTAACCTCCTGTGCATATTTTTTTGGGGAAAAATTATTTAATCTATATTTTGATTTTCAGTTGAAAATGTGTTACTATTATATGCTCCTAAAAGATGCTAGAGTTTACCATCAACCAAAGATAAAGCAGTAAGGGACAGTGATCTTTTTAGATCAACATTATTTACCATCACGTATTTATGGTCTCTATTAATGAAACTAAATGTGATTTTAGGCCTCTACTGTATACTGTTGCCCTGAGGCAACAGAAAGTCTTTTTGACCCCCACGTCCTCCAATTTATAAATATTAAAATTTTACAAGTTGTAATACCTGATGACATGTTTCTGATGAATGAAATCATGAGCTGAAGTGGGTACAGTTTGGTAACACAGTTTCAGGAAGCAGAGCCACATGTGCCAGAAAAGGGCAAGATAACTTGTTGGAAACATAAAAGGCATACTTTTTAAAATATTCTGAAACTGTGATTTCCATTAGTTGCCTGAAATCATTGTGTAGTTACGCTACTTGTTAGGACAATCCCATGCTCAATGTTGGAGATGTATTATGATGTAAAATGATAAGCATGGACAGTGTTTTTCCTGTCTACTAATACTTAGTGGCAATAAAGAACACAGGTACATTTTATGGTCTAAAGGGGCGAAAGGAACCTGACTGAGTGGTTACGGCCTTTTCCTGCTGATAGTGAGTGAGTTTCAGGACAGAGTCAGTGAGAAATCCCACAATCAGGTTCGAGCATCAGATATGTAGGTTTAACTGGTCTGAAGCCAGCGCACAGAAACCACACATTCTTGGTCTTAATAGAATGAGATAGTTTTAAAACCAAGAGTGACCCATATTTGCAATTTATGATAGCACAAAGAGCATTTTGTGAAGTGTAGAATGGAATAAGATGGTAAGGAATAGGGGATAATATAACAAAGACACACACATATATTGCATTTCTTCTGCTTAATACTTCATATGCAAAGGCAGAGTGCAGAAAATGTAACACTCTGCTTCACAACCAACAGAAACTACAAAATACTAAATTATTAAAAAAGAAACACGGTATCGTATGTATGTTCTAACTCATAGGTCCCCCTTATGTCTGAAATCAAACCTACACCTTTGTCTAAAAATCAAAGTGGGTCTTTTAAATCTTGACTTGTGAATCACGCTGATTCCTAAGAAACTCAAAGCTGACCATTACTTAATTAGTTAGGTATGATATTGTAATTTATTATGCAGCAGATGTTAAATTGTTTTCCTGCTTCAGTCTTTCAGTGAAGCTTGTGTGGAATCAAACAAACAATGGAGTGACTCATTCGCTGACTAAGGCCTGCAGCTGTGTGAAGCATAAGCGGTTTTACAAGATTGATTAATTCTAATTCCTTCAACCTGATCCGACTGGCTTTTAACTCAGATTTTACAGCAGATTCTTACAATGGTGAATGACGTGAAAATGAAAGCTACAGAGGAGTGTGTGTGTGTGTGTGTGTGTGCTGCTGCTGTTTGTAAGGCCAGAGGAGGACAGTATGCTTTACACAAAGACCATGCCAGAAACTTGTATAAACAGAGCAGTGGCCACAATGGCTCCCCTGCCAAACACTGGGTTTCTCATCAACCTCAACTAACCACACACAAACACAAGCGCACAAACACACAAACAAACACACAGTGATAGGGAGACAAAGTGAGAACGCAACGCAAATATGTACATAAACACCTAAAAATACAGGCATACAAAAATTATGCACAAAAAGAGAAAAACACATGCACACACAAGCGCTAAAAAACTGACCTTGTGACTCACATCCCATTACATTACAACTATGTGAGATTGAGCAGAAGCCGAGCAAATCACTGTCAGAGTGGATCCAAACTAAACATGAAACCACATCTCTCTCTCTCTCTCTGACCTTCTGGAGAGCCATCCGAAAAAAACACACAAATACATACTGATCCAAATGTCAAAATGATCCAATCTATTCTCCATTTTGCACATATTGATTCAGACAAAATGGACCACAAACACCACAATGCTAACAGGAGAGAGCAGGTCCTATAGAAATGAGGGTTCTGAGTGAGAGATGGAGGGAGTTCCCACATGTGAGAAGTGAAATGTGAGGATAGAGTGAGGGAGGATGAGGAAGAGGGAGTTATTTGGGGGCTGATATCCATCCTGCAAGTTCCTGGGACAGGAGAGAGGAGCAGGGAGTTGAAGACTGGCCTTCCTCCACCTTGACATACATCCAACTGCATCCTGGCTTGGAGATCAGAGTGAAAAGTAAGGTGGGAGGCCCACAGGCAAGGACTCAGGCCTGAGTGTTCATGGCCAATGTCAGGTCTGTCCCTCTGGGTCTGACAGCTGGGAACAATGGGGGTGTCTGGAGGTGGAGGTGAGGTGAGGTGACAATAGTTCGGAGAGGGTCCATGTCCTGCATTGTTAACGTTTACTGCTTGGGATTCTGGGGAGGGAGAACGGTTGGCAAGTGTGTGTTTATGCATAAAGTGTGTAAACGCTTGTATTTAGATACCTTCCCAGCAAATTATATTATACTCACCAAAATAATTGCTGAGATCTGGGATACCGCAACACCACCATAACCAAGTCCGGCCAAGATATGAGCAGTCAGATGATCAGACAGGTTGTAAACATCCCAACACTTTAGCTAGGTTATGTAAACCACCTTATTTGGTGGGAAAACTAAAAGTGAGCATACCCAAAATGTTGTAAGAAGCTCTAATTGCACAGAAAAAATCTGCACGTACAACTACAACAGGTGCGATTGGTCAAAGTTGAACCAGGAAGTTGGTATGTAACTACGACTTGCAAGGAGAGCGTTGAATGTGTCAGTAGGCTACTTTTTGTTAGCCTTGCTAGCTTATCTATTTTCACTGTCAGAAGGTGACCAACTGTCCTTGAAAAATGTGTGAAACTCTCTACAGTTAAGAACATTGTAAAGCTCAACCTGCCTTTTTTCTTTATTATTTCACTTCTATTTAGCTTCACCAAAGCAGCACATTATCACTGTGATTCAAATGTAATCAATGCTAAACATATTCAAATGTAAAAACAATGATTATGAGAGAGAGAAAAAAACTAAATAAAGACTTGTAGCAAGCTTAATATAGCTTCATGAACATTCATTAAAACAACCACACTGATCCCTTCAGTGTAAGTTACTTTACAGTTTCTGTATTACAGTTCTATTGTCTCCAGTTCTTTAATGCTTGGGTCTGTCACCCTGCAGAAGACTTTCACCAGCTCTGATCAGAATGTCTGGAGAAATATCAGATAATGAAGAGGCCGCAGCTCAATTGTAAAAAGAAAACAAATTCCATTTTCAGTAATCAAAAAGTGTCCATTGTAACTTAAAAAAAACAACAAAAAAAACATATAAACAACATGCTCAAACCCACAGCCAGCCTGGTCTAGCCTATACGGCAACTATTTGTTAATGCCATAATGTGATTTTGTGAAAATCTACTTTTAGGGGGGCTGGAGTTGAACTTGGCCACCTCCCGCACGTCACTGTTTGTCGAAAGTTTGCAGGGTTGTGATGTTAAATGGAAAACTATCCAGTGATCTTCTCTTCCCCTTCCCTCTTCCTTCCCCTGGCAAGCACCTCTCTCTCTCTCTCTCTCTCTCTGTCTCTCTCTCTCTTTTTTCTGTCTGTCTTCCCGTCTCACTCTCTCACTTTGAGCAGTCACAGACTGCTCTCAGAGGAAGTGATGCAGTCCATCTGGGGTGGTCGTTAACATGCTCAGCGGAGAGCGAGCGTCTGGCAGGGGACACATGAAAACATCTTACGTACTGAATTCACAGCAGAACCCATGGGGTGCATTATAATGGGGAAAATCATTTTGGGGGAAAACGTCTGGAAAGACAACAAAGCTGTGGGAAATGTTTCTGAGACAACCGCGAGACCACTTTATTTTCTTCTGGTTAGTTTCAGCAATCTGGGTTGGAATTGTTCAGAGGGAAAATCAAATCATTCATAAAGTATCATTTCTTGAATGTCTTTCCTTTGTCTGTGAAAATAAGTGGCTTAGATGTTTACTTGTCTCTCTTTCTCTGCCATTCCCCCTGATCCACTTAAACTCTGTGACAGATGAGATCAGCATGACTTTTTGATACAGTAGCGCTGCGTCACTGGCCTGCAATAAAATGCCTACAGACTTTAAACACCGTCCCACTGTACCATTCAAGATCAAATGACATAATGATGACCGTTTTACACTGACAATTACAGAGTCACACATAATGTCATTCAGCTGAATAAATCAGACGTAAGTCAGAGGATCCAGGAAAGGCAATATATTATGAGGTCATACAAGTTAAAGTTTCCTTTAGCTTGTATGCAGATTCATGCTTATTAAATGGGGGTTTGCCTACATAATGAGCTCAGTGGTGTGTCACGCTGGGTGCCGGTATCTGCCTTCATAAATTTAGTGCAACTGTGCCACATAGCTTTCAAGGAGAGGTGATGATCTAATGCTGGGCTTTAGGTTTTGAACCCCATCTTACACATTAAAATACAAACACAAATAGTACCTAAGAATGCCGTTTTAAAGGAGTAGTTTGACATTTTGGGAAATATGCTTTTTCACGTACTTGCCAATGTGAAGATACATACCACTTTCATGTCTGTAAATATAGCTGGAGCTAGCAGCCAGCTTAATTTAACGCAAGAAATAGTACTAAAATAATAGCACAAAACCCCATGTAAAAAAGGGCTATGGTTTTTTACACTTAAATAAATAAGATATAAAGTGTAAATTAGTCGAGCTTTAGAGCTGCTGATAGGCAGATTATGTTATCTTTGGGCTGAGCCAGGCTAGCTGTTTCCCCTTGTTTCCAGTCTTTACGCTAAGCTAAGCTAACCAGATTCTCATCTAACTCTCTGCAAGAAAGCAAATAAGTGTAATTCCCAAAATGTCAAACTAGTCCTTAAATGTTTTTAAGCTTGTACATAACGATATGAATCTTTATGTGTTAATATGTTTTTTTTTCTCTCTTCTTGTCTTTTGTCTTTATTCTTTCCTTGTCTGAAATTTGTGAAATAAAGTAAATTGAGTGACATTTCTTCATAGCCATTTACTCTCCATGCAAGCCACTTTTTCTGAAACACACTATATACACATAAACTGCATCATGAAGCTAAAACAATGTTTGATGCTCAACATTTTACACCTAATACAGGTGGATAAAGGCCCTTGTATGTTCTCACATGAGTGTGCGGTAGGTAAAAGAAGCGTAAATGATCCGAATTAAAATGTAAAACAGGCTGGAGTATCTATTTATAGGGGCTAAAGCAGCTGTAACTGCTAGCTAAGTGATTCATTAAGACCTCCATAGGAACAGCACTTTCTAAGCCCAGAGGAGTGCAGTAAATGTAACATAAGCAAGTGTGTGTACGCATGCCCGCATCAACACATACCCACACACACTCACACACTCTCATTCCACTGGAGACACATTTGGAGGTGTACAAATTAACCTCAAACTATCATTAGTCACAAACAGCACATTTGCACTGTGCTACAGAGAGCACTTGCTGATTAATTTGTTCCTTCCGTCAGAGTAAAATATATAGGTAAACACTAAAGAGCGAGGTTGTGGGCGGCAGAGCTGGTAGAACAAGAAGAATCATCCTGCATACTGTGTACTCCCTGAGGAAGCTGGTCGAGGCTAATGTTAATAGGCCAAGTTATCAGTGTCTACTCAAGGCTCACACTGCTACTACTGAGGATGGTAACTTTCTGTAAATATGTAGTGAACACACACATAACACACACTAGCAACATACCAGTGACACACGAGGGGCAGCGAGATTCTTAAGTTTTAATAGGGGGCTGGAACATTGTTGGTTCAAATCCCTGGACCAGGTGCAGGGCTGGATCAACCCGCAAGGAAGCCCTGGGGCAAAAATGAGTTGTGGGCCCTTATTGACATTATGTCTATAATGACATCTGAACACAGGCCTTTGCATTAATATGCATTTCCTAGTTAGTTACTTAGTAGTAATTTTATTATAACACAAACGTATTAAGCAATATACCAAAATATCAACTGAAAGAGTAAACTTCTTAAAAGTACCCTTCTATAAGACTGGATATCAAGGTTTGGTAATAATAATGAAGGAGCTGCCTTAAAGGACCTGAAAACTTACATTCTCAATCTGTTTCTTGCTCTGAGTAATTTAGCTCTACATGAACACACATTTCTCTGCCAAAGTTTTCTATAATTTTGTACTGTCTGAGTTGCCTGTTTTTCTTTGTAGGTAATTTAGCCTTGACACATGTGCACCCTCTCTCACACACACACACACACACACACAGCTGGATCAACTGCATGCCTACAAAGTTTTAGTTTAGGCCAAGTGTGCCTTTTTTACATTAAGGAAGAACATCCTGAAGGAGAAACTTCACTCTCCTCACGTCTCCTCTCTTACTTTTTCCTGTCCTGTCTTATTTTCTTCTTCAGAGGGCTTTTTCCTCAACATCAAGCCCAACATTTCTATTCCACACTGGCTTTAACAGAAGAAATGGAGAGGGAAAATGTCAGCCTTAATTTGTCACTTACGGTTTGTCACATATCCCCCCTGCACTTGCATCCACTCCCAGCCCCCTCCCCAAATGGCTCGGTATCATTTTATAAATCCCTATTAAATCTAGAATTAGTCTGTCTCTGTTTCAAGCAGGAACATGACAATTTGAATTAAATCATCGCCAAACCTCCTCCCATTCTCATTCCCTTTCCCCAAATGTCTTTGTCGTTTTTTTTTTTCTCTGTGTTTATTAGTTTCTGCACACCCCCACCTCCACCCGGTTTCACTGCGGGTTCAATAATCTGCTTAAAAACCTCTGGGCTGTGCTGTCTTTGCAGTGTGACCAGCCATGGCCAAATGCACCAAGACAAGGGGGGGGACTAACGGGGGTGTTTGAAATGAATCTGGATTTGTGCAGAGGAAGAGTGCAGATGGATTTCCATTTAAATACGTCTCACTCACAGGATTTGGCAGGTTGTTCCCATGGCAACAGTGGCCCATCTTCGGATTGTGTGTGCGTATGCTGGTGTATGTCTTATTGTATATGTGTGTGTGAGTCGTGACCTCTTAGCTTGACACCTTTAGCCAGTTAGTTTCGCTGCAGAGGCTGGGGCCGACCAGTCGCTCTCATTTAAGAGGAGATTTTGCCGTTGCTCTCTTCCCCGACATTAAACATTACTTCTACTCTGCTGAGCTCTGAGGTCTTCTCTGAAATACTTACTACACTGCAGTTAGAGCAAGTTCTTACTGCTCTCAATGTTGACTATTCCTGAGAAATACATGGGATTAAAAGGTATGATCTGGTATGTGGTATCTGGTATCAGATCATGGATTAGAACTGACAAGCATGAATACAAGCTGTATAGATAGATAGTGAAATATGTCACTTTTTAAAATTATTGGATACATATTGACACCTATATGGAATGCCAGTAACACATAATAAAATAAGATGTAATTGTTATCATGTGTGACAAGGTGTTGCACATTTATGTTCATTTTCTATTAAAAACATATTAATAACAACATCATGTCAATTGGGTTTGTTTTTGGGTAATTACACCTGTGCAGGGACAAACAATTTACAGAAATGTGAAAGTATAATTTGTTTATGGCACATTTTCTTTTTCACTTGTTTTTTTTTCTTTCCAGTTGTAGTTGAATATCACTGCTCATGCAAACCAATTGGTAACAGGGTTCGTATAAAGTCTTGAAAGTTTGGAAATGCTTAATTTTAACCGCTATGTTTTCAAGGTTAGGAATATGTTTGAATTCGAATATACTCCTGGAAAAATGCTTGATTTTCAACATTATCTCAATCACTCATGAAAACCTTTTTAATATTTGAAATGAAACGATCCCATCATCATATTTGTTTGTTGTCTCCTGGCGTTTATAGCAACAATTTAGATGTGATGATAAAGGCTTTGAGAGCCTGGAAAATCTGCTTGAATTTTACTCTTAAAAAACTGTACAAACCCTGTGGTAAACCAGAGGCTAATTTTATCCCAGGAAAGCCCAGCAGACACCAAGTGTTTCGATTAGCAAATGTAAAAGCCTTGATAAATTGGCTATAGGGTAATTCTCTATCTCATTACATTAGTTGGAGATGGAAAGTAGCAGAATTAACAGTTATGTATTTAGCTACTGTACTCACAAAAGAGCTGGTCTTTACCTATGAGCACTTTCTGAGCTTTCCCTGACCTGAACCAAGTAGTTTTTGTGCCTAAACTTAACCAAACCTTAACCACAGTCATGGCAGATCAGAAAACAGTAATATGAGTCATTTTCGCATTTTGGAAGGCGATGTCGTCCTGCTGACAGAAGCATTAGAGCAGAAAACACACACATGCTCGGTTTTGGAAGGCAACTTGCTTTATGTTTTATAGAAATGTGTATTTAATGTCCTTTTCCCCTGTCATTAATGTAATGGGGAATGAAGACGTCTCAGACATCTAGAGTAGAAGGCAAATGAAAAATCTGTACTGTGATCATGCTACATGCTTCATCCGAATTTGTTGAAAAATATTTTCATATTTGGAGCAGATTATACACATTCCAAGAATAACAAGCAGATGTCGGAGCATGTAACAGAAAATGACCTGTCTTATTCACAAGCCCGGCTGAAAAGACTAAACCAGCCGTGTGCTGATCGGTTCAGCCCTGACGCCTCTGAAACCCATGGCTGCAAAATCATGAGACACTGCAACGAGGGCAGGCGGGTGGGAGGGAGGGAGAGGGGGGGCGAAACGTTGTGATAAAGGCACTAAAATGGAGGCCGCGTGCACAAGCTAAATGGATTACTTCCCCTCAAATTGAGAGATCATTGTGTGTCAGGAAACTGGGACCCCATGCTGGCTTTCGGGCCAGGGGGTGCATTGAGGGTTGGGGTGCGGGTGAGTGGTTGGGTTCACTGATTTGCAGACAGAGCAGGGAGACAGAAGGAGCACGATCTTACAGGCTGCAGGATGGCAGAGCTGGGAGGGAGCAACCTGACAGAATATCTCAAACATAGGAGAAGCTCATAGAGCCGGTGCTGATTGAAAAATCCACAGATCCCACCCCTGCTGTGCGGGTGCAGCTGTGGTGGCGCATGTCAAAAGACTGGTGAAGAATTGGGGTGGGATAGGGTGAGTTTAGGTGTCAAAGGGAATGTGAGACGAATATGTGTGTGTGCCTGCCTGCCTGCATGAGCTCACAGCGCCAGTAAAACGAAGTAGTGCAGCAGACAATTATTTCAGTTTCAGTAACTACATTAGCTTCAGATTTGAAAAATGAGTTGTGACTTTGGCTATCACAGCCTCTGTATGTCAAGCTGGAGCTAAATGATCCAAAACAATATCCTATCCTCCTGCTCCTTAACTCCTTTCCTCATCCTCTCTCATTATGCTCAAAGGAGCTTACTCTCTTGTGGTGGAAGGATTCCCATTATTTTATCACCAGCAGCATCACTCAGTGGCGACACAACTAAGTTCTCAGGGAGGTAACAAAACAAAAATACCCAACACTGTATGAGAAGCATTTGTAATTTCTTACCAGTGAGAAGAATGACATTTCAGTCACTGGTTTAGACTGTGTTGCTGATGGTTTCCAACATTTCCTTTATCTAGCCATGTAATGACTATATTAAACAATACATGATTTTATTTTGATCCATCTTATTCTCACTGTTGTTTTAGCCTTGTTACACTGAATTCCAGTGTTTTAGAACAGATTTTAAAATACTTTTAGTTACTCACAAAGCACTACATGGCAGTGCCCAATCATACAGAGGTGACCTTTGGTTCTTTTACTCTGCTTCACAACCCCCCATTCCACCCAGAGTACCCAGAACTTTTAGTCCCAGGAACTACAAGGTTCCTTCAGCCTGTTGTTGTCTGCGTCATTTTTGCGCGCAACTACACAACAACGATGACGCCATATAAAGCAATGGACAGGCATCATCATTTGTGTTACACTGCAACAACAGTAAGCATGGAAGAGCTCAATAATGTTCAGGCATGTTAAGGCCTGGACATGGTTGTCGGTCCATTTGTCGTATGCTTTCTTTTGTAACTCAATTGTGTGGAAGCACAATGAACAAAAAATGGTGGCTGAAATAAAATGCTGCGAGTACTTGACCAATACTACTAGTGCTACCCCCCGACAGGAACTTAATTTATACCCTGGTCCCTGCGGTGGAAACACCCTTCCTCCCTGGAGAAAGTTCCTGCGGTGGAAATGCAGCTAAAGTGTCTCCAGTCATTTAATAGCGGCCTTTTAGCTGTTCCCTGAACTACACTAAAAAGTAAAGGTGACAGAGCTTTTGCAGCTTTGGCCCCAAAGCTCAGGAACAAATTAAGTTATATATATATACTCTATGTTATAATCAGTGTTGGGCAAAATACTTGAAAAATAAAATCAATTACTCATTGCATATTACTTGTTTAAAAAGTAATTACATTACAGCTGGGAGGTATTCAAGACCATCAGTAGTTAGCTTACACTCCAGAAGTCCTCACAGTGAAGCTGCAGGGTTCACTCTGAACAAAACCTCCAGCCACTGCACCAAGCTAACATTACAGTTGAGTCTCTCCTCTGAAAGCACAGCGATAGAATTAACATCAATTAAATCACCGTCCATGAAACTCTTGGTAAGACCAATGGAATCATGTTATTGTAACGCGCAACCAAGTAACACTGAGTAGATGTCTCTGTACTTATAATAACTTTTGTATCCCCCCCAGTGTACAATGTGATACCAGGTATTTAAGTCTTTCCACCAGTTCCTTCATCCCAAATATTACAACATCTGACCGGACAGCAGGCCTCAGTTACTCAATCCACCTCCACTCCACCTTGGGTGATTGACAGCTGTGAGCATTGTGGAAAAAATAGGGCTCCAGATAAACTGTGTATGTCCTCAGGGGTCACGGGGTCAGATTGAGGGCCACCTGTGCGGGCTTGGTGTGCCATTTTAGTGCTTAGCCCCAACGTACACATGCACATGCAGCGGCACTGAATGACATGGTTCTCTTCCTCCCTGGAATGGCAGCAGACAGCGGTAAATTAAAAAGCTCTTTTCCTAATAATTAGCCCCTCGGCGGGGGCGACCTTTGTGCCTCCCTCAGCAGGAGAAGCACACAGGTAATTAATGCCTCCGAACCCCACCCTGTTCTCCTCATCATGACACACACACACACATACCCCTCCCTGTGGGACGAGGGCTGCACGGGCCAATGGGTCCCCTCAGAAAATGATACCCTGTCCTTCATGCCCCCTTCAGGGCATCGTGCCTGGGCATCCATGGGCAATGGCAAGGAAACAGTGTGTGTGTGTGTGTATGTGTGTGTGAGTGTGTGTTTGTGTAAGGAAAACACAGAGATTACTTGCATGAGGGGGTTATTGTAGAAATGACTGTGGTTTGGAAAGGAAAACAGAGTGTCTGCTACTACTGAGTGTGTTTTTGTGAGAGTGAGTGTGTGTGTGTGTGTGTGTGTGTGTGTGTTTGTGTGCGGGCATTTGTGTCTGTTCATGCATGCATCCATATGGGTTGTGTATGTATATAGAATTTGTCTTTGTGTATGCTCAAGCAAATCTATTCAAGCATGCATCCATATGGGCTGTGTGTGAGTCTATATGTTTTGTGTGTGCCTGTGTGTGTGTGTGTGTGTGTGTGTAATGGTGGGTTTTAGGCTGTCAGAATAGCTGTGTAATGGTGCGTGGTCCCTTTTGATAAGTCTTACAGTTGTGACCGTGGCTCCGTCCTCTTATCTCCAGAGGACAATGTTGCACTCAGAGCAGCTGCCACCACAAGCACAACACACTCCACCTCACACACTCCCGCCGCTTCACAGGCTCCCATTCATCTCCACACACTCAGAATCACACAGACACACACACACACACACACACACACACACACACACACACACACACAGATTATTACAAGCACAGAAAAGTGCACACACTCTCACATAAAGTATTACACAGCCCAATGCTCCTATGCAACAAACGCACACGTGCACTTGATTACAGAACACACACATCTTCACAGTCTAAACAACTTTGTTCTTATCTGTCCAACTCTTTCTGACTTCAAATTACTGCGTCATTATCTAGCACTCACCTCCTTAAACGGTAATAATTGATAAAATGAGATTGATTAAGCATGCTATTAGTGCAGGATAATTGGCTTGATAATGAGCAGATTGCCTGCTAATTGCTGAACAGATAATAAGCCTCAAATTTGCCTCAGGCAAAAACAGTGAAATAGCAGATATGCACTCTGTGGAAACTGTCAAACTACAGGAAAACGTGGCCAGATATTTGCTAGAGATTTCCCCTTTGCCTTCCAACCACCCAGCTCAGAATGGACATTTACTGGTGTTGGGACTTGTTCCAGCTTAAGCAGAGTGAGTCACAAATAAATATGCATTACAATGAAAAGCAAAGAGCAAGAATGAAAAGAGACCAAACATTTCCAATCACGTCAGGAAGTGTTCAGCATTAGCTCACAATTTTCACTTTATTGATTGGACCTCAATATGCATTTGCTTTGGGCAGATAATGTTTAAAACTTGCTATATGGAACATAATTGGCAAGTCTCCTTCTCTTAGATGTCAACATGAGAACCTCCTATAGTACACCTGATTGGATAAACATGGTACTTTCTGTGTTGTCAACTGGCAGCATCATTGGGAATGCTGTCAAATGTCTTAACTATCCATCAACATCAATGTCTGACCTGTGCAGTGTTCAGATGGACATCAGCACTGGTGAAAACACATTCATTTCAATGAGTCCCCCATCAGCGGGGGTGCCAGGCGCAGAGGGCTCTGACAAACACATGAAATGGTGGATATGCATTTCGCCCAAAAGTTTAACCTTGCTCAACGTTTGCCGCAATGCAGTGTGATCATCTGGCAAAGCACTGCGGTGGCCAATTAAATAGGTGATGCTCACATTCCTGGTGGATTACTTTCAAACACTGTATTTCTTCTGTTTACCTCGCAATTGTTGCAAAGAAATATAAAATGATTACCACTGTGATAACTTTCCAGGGGCCCGTTTGCGAGCACTGCTTACGCAAATCGCAAATGGTTCACCCACAAACTGCAGATAAACTTGCAAGTCTTACAGTCCTCTCGTCAGCTCATGCATGGGTCCCAAGTTTGGTGTTTCTTATGATAAATTAAATGTGTCAAAATGAACGTGAGAGAAAAATATCTCATGTTGCAAGTCGCAGAAACGGACCCCAGAGTTGTAAAATCCCATCTCGTTGTATTATAAACCACTGTGCAGTGTTTTTGGCATCTGATAAGCCTTCAAAGTCATGGATCTATTACTGAAACCGGCCTTCCTTGATTGTGTTGTATCATGTCAGCGGTGCAACATTCCCACACCAACGTAGCCGGACGGGACATTGGTGCTACTTATACTGCTAACTTCACATTTATCAAGACAATGGAGAAAATGACTGCTGCCATGACAACAAGTTGTAAAATCCTGCCATATCCTGCCAGGAGGATATACCAATATGTAGTGTTATGGCATGTTATAACCCTTTAAACTCATGGATGTCCTACTCAAAATTGACTTCCTGGTTTTTACTGCATTTCATCTTCTTGACGATACCAGTAGCAACATGTCTACACCAATGGAGCACACCCTCACACTCTTTATTCTTCACCTATGACTCTTAATTTAAATAGTTTAATGTTTTGTTTATATGAGGTGGCAAGTCATGGCATCGTCTAAACTACTCCCCATAGTTTGCTGATTGGTTGGTTGATTAGTAAAGGAAACTTGCTTGTGAGATGTAGGCTGGCTTCATGAGGCTAAAAGTAGCGCAAGTGTTTCCCCTATACTGATAATCATTTTGTTCCCAGAAACTTAAGTATGTATGTAAATGTGTTCAGATGTTTTGGTGGCATCAAAATAGTAACTCCAGGCACTTTGCCTTAGCTTAAGGTTTAGTGAATTGATGTCCATGCAGTTCATCTTTTTTTCCCCCACTTCCTTTCTCTCTGCCTTTCTTTCTGGTCCCGTCCACTGGAGGTGTCTTTTAGCATCCCTGTCAATACGCTGGCCATCAATGGCCCTCTGTCCTCCTGCCTGGGCCTCTGTTTGCCTAAGGGCTTCCCCCTTGGTCTGAGCTGCCTCCCTTTGTGTGGGAGAATAACAGGGAAAGAAAGCAAAGATGACAGAGGGGGGGAGAACAGACGGAGAGTTTTGGTAAACAGTAGCCTGTCACAGCTCAGCGGGAGATGCTATAGCCACTGCCTCCTCCGCTGCCACCAGGGAGATTTTTAATCGCTGGGGCGTCTTAAAGAGCCAATTAGACAAAGGAGGGTTTTGTGTCGTCTCTGCAGAGCGCGCTGGACATTAACAAACAACTGTGTGAGAACTGAGGGATGTTTGAGGTGGCTGAGAGGGGGTCTGTTATGGTCAAGAGCTGTCTGATTAATGCCTTCTTGTATACTGTACTGACAGATGGGCTGGGTAGTCTCGACGAGCCTGCTGAGAGGGGTTTGGGTAGGAGTCACCTATAGAAAGTGTCTGAATATTTCAGGCTTGAGGGCATGCTGAGCTCTGTTTTGGTATCACATGGGCAGCAGGAAAAGGTATGTGAACTCCCACAGCCTTCATCCAGCTTTAAGAAAATAGGGCACTTAGAAGAGTTTTTTTTCCAAGTTTATTCAACTTAATACAGGATAATATGAGGCTGGAGTTGCTCAGAGCTCATCAGTGCATACAGTAAGAGGAAGAGGATGTCAGATGTCCTAGTCTGGATTCCAGGCGTGTTCCCAGACACCAGGCCACTGTGGCCGATGCAAGTCTCTGCTGTCATTAACCTACATCGCTCTAAATTACCTCCTATTCCCAATGAGGGGAGAAAGAAAAGAATGAGGGGGTGCAGGAGAAAGAAAGAAAGAAGGAAACAGAGGACAAAGGAGGAGGGAAAAGAGGTAGAAGAAGTAATGTTGGCAGGAAACTCAGAAGGTGGAGGCAGGAGAAAGGAGCCAGGGATAGATGAGGACAGTGATGGAAGCTGACAAAGAAGAAAAAAAAGGAATGAATGAGAGAGGTAAGGCCTAAACCATTAGGAAATGAAAACCCAGCATAAAACATTGTCATATTTTGTCACCAGATCCCGCATTAAATGTGAAAAGTGTGATTTATTAGTGTTTTGTTTTCAGCATGAAGATGTTATTCATCGGACTGTAAATACTGCGGCTGCCTGTGTGTGTCATTTTCACGACATTTGGGAGTTCTGGCTTTTAATTAAAATGCTGGAGAGGGAGACAGCGTGTCCTTGTGTGCTTCCTTTCTTGTGTGACTGTACATGTGCATATTGTTATGTATGAGTGTGTGTTCTTTGTCGTGTTTTTATCAAGTGTAATTAATGTGGTGTTCTGTTGGCCTCCATACTCAAGCTGTGCACAGTTTCGCCACTATGGTCCCACAGTGAGCACGTACACACACACAATGCAAAGAAAGAACGAGAGACAGACAGATAGAGTTGACCAGACTGAAAAGAAAAACACACTCACACACTCCACTGCCTCAATTACCCAGCAGAAAAGAACGAAAATGATTATTGAATTCCAAGACAATTGCAACTGAGGCAAACAATAATAAGTAATGGGCATGTTGTGCAAATTGATTATGGGGAAGAAATGGCCATGAAATTGAAAAACAACAGTAATCAGAGAACATAAAAAGCTGAAACAAAAGAAGGCCTGTTAAAAGGCAAACAAAGGAGAGGAAAGGTAGAGATAGTCGAGGGGCAGAGTGATGTGACTGGCAGCTATTGACAAGACAATTGACAGGTAATGAATGGCCTCATACACCTGAAACCTCAGGGCAAGTGGGCGGGGACGAGAGCATCTCAGGTGACACTGCAAAGTGGGAGAGAAAGATCCTAACCATGATACAAGTCACGCAGATACTGACCACACATGAGGGGTCACAAATGCTCACACACTCCAGTCTACTCATGCATGCAGACACATAAACATGTATGTACTGATGTCTTGTGGAATGTCTGTACTGAAATTGTATACAAAGATGATGTTTGTGGGTCAATTTGACCCAGATGCTTTCATGTACATACATAGTTGCACAGACACAAAATAAAAATGTGTCTTTAATATATATTATTGGTATAACTGGTCAGAGGCTGAAACTTCTGCTTCTGCACGTGTGCAAATGTCCACGGGGAGGTTGTTCAGAGACGTTGGCTGTTTCTTTTATAGGTGTACATAGTATACCGTACAACTTTTTTTTTCTTCTCTGTTGCAAACGTGCCTCCCGACAGGAGTGGGATCAGCTCGCCACATGACTCGTTGTTGAGATTTGGGTGTGTGCATTGCTCCTCTGTGAGCCTCTGCTACCTATGTCTACCCAAAACACCCTTCTCTGTGTACAATTGCATAGACATTTTATGTGTATCTTTGCAGAAGCATAATTCCAGTTTGGCAGTGCAGATCCCATAAAGTTCAAGCTGGGATACCAGACCTGCAGTCAATCAACAAGCAATCGAACAAGTGGATTGAGGTGGTGGCAAGAAGTGGAAGAGATGCCAGGTCTGCCTCCTCAACAAAACAATAAAACCAGCACCATGTGTGCACAGTGCAGGAAATACATGTGCAGAGAGCAAACACTGTCCTCATCAGTGTTTTAAACAGTGAGGGGATTATATTGACAAAAATGATGGAATCATATCATATATGGATTAACCTTTACAATATATATATATATATATATATATATATATATATATATATATATATGACTATTTAGAGAAGCATTATGTTAATAGAGTGTTATCAAAATGTCATAGTTTGTGAGGTTTATCAAATAGTTGTTAAATATAGTGTATATCAAATGTATATTTGTTTTCTTTGTGAATTTCTGACAAGCCATAACAAAGTTTTACTGATTCTTTGCCTGTTTGTTGACCCATAACGTAATAAATGGAATTTTTTTTCAACATAATAGGAGGGTTCAGTCTTTATTCAAGCAAAAATGTTTTTCCTAAATGTGTTATATATCATTGTAAATTTAATATATTTGGGTTTTAGACTGTTGAGAAAATAATCAACAGAAAAACAAATTGATTTTGAAAATAATTGTTAGTTGCAGCTCAATTTCACAGTGCATCTGATTCTATCCCATTTCCCCTCACGTGACACAGAGACAATGTTTTATAATGAACGTGAACAGCAAAAAAGTAGTTGGACTTTTGTCATTTTTATCCAACAATGGAAGAACGCCAAGTAGATTAGCTCCATTTCAAAGGCTCGTAGCACATTTAATTTGTGTTGGAAACAAGCAGAAGTAATAGTTTAAGAACAGATGTGACGTCTTTTCTTACTGTTGCTCAAGCATGTCTTTTCCGCACTGCCAGTTTGCACTGAAATGGGATATGAGTTACAACCACATGGATTTAAACAGTTATCAAAATCTGATACAGGCAGCATGTGGAAATGAACACGAAGGCCTGCAGTGTGAACACAGCCTCGGTGCACATTTCAAAACACATGGAAAGGATTCACCGACTGCACCTAGACATAACATACATTTGCACATGCAAATAGCAAATCAGACACAGTTTCAAAACCTTATATTTAAACAAATCTTACAGTTTTATATGAGAAGCACCTTATCCTTCTCTCCCCACCTGTTTGGGAGTCTGTGTATGCTGTTGGACTTGTATCAACATACGGCTAAATGTGCTACGAAGCAAATGTCTGTCGACGCTTCAAGAGCCAAGGCCTCAAAGCTAGCAAACACCCCTCTGGAGGATAACTCCATATCCTTACATCTCTTTCCCTCCAAACAACATGCTTCAAAACAACTTTTCATCCTTATCCTTCCCTTCTTCCTCTTCCTTTTCCATCCTGTCTCTCGCCTTGTACTTTACTCAGGGATGCAAATGAAAAACAGCTCTAGCCCTGACACCGGTTCTAACGTTACACTGAAGTTCTTTCAACCTCCCCTGCCGGTGTTTTATTCCAGACTAGCAAGGGATCTCAGCAGGACAACTTTTCTTGCTAATGCTCAGTAGTTAGCTCATGCTGAGGGTTTGGGGAATACTAATTTGTGTTTGTTTGCTAAGTGTAGTGAGCGGGATTTGTGTTTGTGCATGGTTCAAACTGAGGTAGAAATGCAAAGATAAACAAGAACATACAGAGGAAGACAGATTTCAAAATGGCATCTTATGCACACACACACAAAAGTCAGGATTTATGTTTGATTGCCCCCCTATATCAACATGCAGCCATCCTCTCAGCGGCATGTACGGAAGCAGGTGCCTGTGTCTAGCTATTACTTATATATCACACAGATGTGCAGAGGAGGGCAATATCAGCACCCTGGTGAGCAAAAGTAAGAACTTTACAACAAGGCAACACACAAAAGAAAACCCCAAGTGTCCCCAATCACTCATATAAATGAATTTCTAAGATATTTGGCACACAGGTGGAGGTATGTGTGCGTGGTGTATTACAAGCTTTTATTTGGACGGTTCTTTAAAAAAAGGGGGTCATTGGAGTTGACAGTTGGGGTCTGTAAAAAGTCCATAAGGAAATGAAGAGCTGGGAGGAGGGATTTCTCCTTGATAGGTGACTGTTAGGCAAACATACCTGCTGTAAAAGCACTCATAAATCATGACTGCGGGAGGAGGCCTTGGCAGCGCACTGTACACACTTCACAGCCACAATGGGACTCACCTGGAGCTAAAGTATAGGGTGAAGTGTGATGGGGGTGACAGTGAGGGAAAGATAAAGAAAGAGAAAAAAGAATGGGCAAAGATAAAGGCAAGAGGAGGACAAGGGACGACAGTCAGAAAGATGGCAAAGTTTATAAGGATACCAGTGTTAGAGGGCACAGAGGGAGAAGAGACAACTACAAAAAACAACAGGCAGCTAGTTTGATTGAGGAATGTGGCAGAAGCAGGGTGAGAGAGAATTAAAGGAGTGCGAGGACAGCGAAGGGAGGAAGGGGAGGGAGTGATTGATGAAAACCCTGAGTTACAGGCCCTTGGAGGAGGACAGGACACCTCACTTCATCACAGTCACACACGCACACACGTCTTTGTCAATGCCGAACTCCTGAGAAGACCATCAACACTCTTTGATCCCACACACCTCAAAAATTACTAATCAGTCGGCCAAAGACAACTATGCCCATACATTTCTGTTCACTGAATGACCCCGCCTGTCCACACACACAGCCTCCAGAAAACTGAGGTATCGTCAGAACTTTGTGTCACTATGATAGTATCCACTCCACTTGTATAAAGAATGATAATGAAAAAGAGAGCTTGAGAGATAATCCTGCTTTCTTAGCAAACCTCTCAGTTGCTGCCAATTGCTGTATTCATGATCTCCAGAAGGTGAATCCTACTGGCTGTGGTGGTCCCCTGACGCTTCCTCCAGCGCCACCACAAGGTTCACATTTTTGTTTTTTTGGTGAAATATCTTGACATTGACTTGACTATAAGATGGATTGCCATGAAATTTGGAAAAGACATTCATAGTTCCCAGAGGATAAGTCTCACTTTGGTGATCCCCTGACTTTTTATCTAGCCCCATCATCATGTCAAAATTGTATTTTGTCCAATACGAATCACATTCGTGGCTTTGTGTGAAATGTCCCAACAACTATTTCATTACACACACACACACACACACACACACATTTGGAGCTGGCTGACCAGTCTAATGCAAGATCAAACAGCATCAGACATCTTCAGGTCGACTGGTCCACAGGGAAACCCCTCTTTCCCTGTTTGGTGGTAACACATGCTGGCAGACAGCAAAAATATATCATAAAAAAAACTGAAATATATACCAAGCTTTTCAGCTGACCAGCAAGAGTATGTTGCCCTGTTTGCATTCCTATGAAAACCCTCTGCTGGGATTCTCATGATTGTAACATTACAAAGACCCTTACTGTATGTAGGTGCAATGCAAGTGTGGAAAATCCACTTGCAATGGCGACTCGTGGACTGATTTGCCTGTTAGACAGGGACAATGCCTTAGTGTATAGATGCAAACACACGCAGACATGCACATTGCTTGCTGATACCCCACATCAAACAGCGTCTGCAGACAGGTAATGTGCATGCAAAAAACACTAAAAAGGAGAGCGAGAGCGTGAAGGAGAGAAAGCATCGAAGGTACACAGTATGTGGGCTTTGATGTCGTTTGATGTCTGGTGCATATTGCCCCATTCTCTTTATTAGACGAGAGAGGGGATGAAGAGACAGACAACATGAAAGCATCATTAGACAGCAGTGGATTTAACCTCTCACACAAAGGCATATCTACAAACACAAATCAATGGCAGCAGATGTGAATGCCACACACTATTGTACGTTTGGCAACGAAAAAGATGCCTCCTCTATCCGCTCACATGCTGTCTCCTTTTGTCACACTGAAACATCAACAATCGGCACTGGGAAATTGGGTAAACTCATATGTGCGGCGTTTAAACTGGGTTTAAAATCGAATTCAGTGCAATAGCTATGAAGCAAATCATATTGTGGGTGTACAGATTCATTCTTTTTCTAACCTTCACCCAGAAACCAGTTGCAAAACACTTGTTAAAAGCCACTGGACACACACACACACGCACGCACATGCGCGCACGCACACACACACACACACAGTGACCCTTTGATCCCTGCATCAATCCATCTGTTAACAGACCCAGTTGACCTCCAGCCGACTGTTGATGCATACACAAGCCCAGAGATTCTCAAGCCACTGACTGTGCCCTCTTCCTCTCTCTCTCTCTCTCTCTCTCTCTCTCTCTCTCTCTCTCTCTCTCACACACACACACACATACAGTATACTGGTACAGTGTAGGATTAGAGGGGTGTTAGTGATGTAGAACATTCCTGGCCTGTATTCTAAAATAAGGGACCTCTGGGCTGGACCATAATCCTCTATAGGGTTTCTACTCAGGTCCTCTAAGCTCTAAGCTCACTGAGGTTTTGGCTAAACTGACTGTATTGTACTGTATGGGAATCTGGTGATGGGAAGTGTATTATGGTAATCTAAGTGCCATACTGATTATGAAACAAGGGCCAAGACCACAATTAGAGAGCGTGGACACACAACTATTGTACACACACATGCACACACACACAATACAAATGACTCGCATATTTATGCACAGATGTATGGAAGGAAATAATGGCCATAAAGATTTGAATCTTAAAAGCAACTGAATACCTAATTGTGAAATGTAATCACTACTGATTTCTTTATGTTGAAATTTAAATACCACTGAATGTATAGCACTGAAATATAGGGACGTTAATTCCTTTAATATTGAGTATAAAACCGAGTCCGATCCGATACTCATATTTACCTAAATGTTGATTAGAGCTCATTAGTGCGGGTGTGGGGAGGGGAGACTAAGAGCGATTCACAAACCCCTGATGAGTCAGACCATGCAGAGCTGGAGCACCTTGCCCGGAGGAGGGATACCGGCGCCCACCCCTGGAGCCAGACCCGGGAGGGGAGCACGATGGCGAGTGTCTGGTGGCCGGGCCTTGACCCATGGGGCACAGCCCGAAAAACCAACATGGAGCCGCCAACCTGTGGGCCCACCACCTGCAGGGATAGGCATCGGGGTCGGGTTCAGTGTAAGCCGGGCGGCAGGCAAGGGCAGAGACCTGGGCGTGCCGACCTTCGGTGTCGCAGACTGGTTTTAGGGAAGTGGAACGTCAGCTCTCTGGCGGGGAAAGAGCCAGAGCTGGTGCAGGAGGTGGAACGAGAGGGTCGCCTCGATGCGACTGAAAGTTGCTGAGAGGAAGGCTCTGACTGTTGTTTGTGCTTATGCACCAAACAGCAGTTCAGAGTACCCGGCCTTCTTGGAGTTCCTGGGTGGCGTCCTGGAAGGGATACCACCTGGAGACTCCATAGTTCTGCTGGGAGACTTCAACGCCCATGTGGGCAATGATGGTGAAACCTGGAGGGGGGTGATTGGGAGGAATGGCCTCCCCGATCTGAACCCGAGTGGTGCTTTGTTGTTGGACTTCTGTGCTAGCCATGGACTGGCCATAACAAACACCATGTTTGAGCATAGGGTGGTTCATAAGTGTACTTGGTACCAGAACACCTTAGGCCGCAGGTCGATGATCGACTTTGTGGTCGTATCATCAGATCTGCGGCCGTATGTCTTGGACACTCGGGTGAAGAGAGGGGCAGAGCTGTCAACTGATCACCACTTGGTGGTGAGTTGGATAAGATGGCAGGGACGGCTGCCGGACAGACCTGGCAAACCTAAACCCAAGTGAGGGTGAACTGGGAACGTCTGGCGGAGGGCCCTGTCCGCGAGATCTTCAACTCCCACCTCCGGAAGAACTTCTCGCACATCCCGGGGGAGGTTGGGGACATGGAAACAGAGTGGGCCATGTTCAAAGCCTCCATTGCTGAGGCGGCCGCTAGGAGCTGTGGTCAGAAGGTCGTCGGTGCCTGTCGAGGCGGCAACCTTAGAACCCGCTGGTGGACACCGGCGGTGAAGGAAGCCGTTAAGCTGAAGAAGGAGGCTTTTCGGGCTTGGCTAGCCCAGAGGTCTCCTGAAGCAGCGGACAGGTACCGGGAGGCCAGAAGGACGGCGGCCTCGGTGGTCACCAAAGCAAAAACCCGGGTGTGGGAGGAGTTTGGGGAGGCTATGGAGAAGGACTTTCGGTTGGCCTCAAGGAAGTTCTGGCAAACCGTTAGACGACTCAGGAAGGGAAAGCGGGGCTTGGCCCAGGCCGTGTTCGGCAGGGGAGGAGAGCTGCTAACCCGGACTGGGGATGTTGTCGAGCGGTGGAAAGAGCACTTTGAGGATCTCCTCAACCCGACCAACATGTCCTCAGTGGAGGAGGCAGAGTTTGAAGACTCGGGGGAAGACTCACCCATATCCCTGGCAGAAGTCTCCAAGGTAGTCTTCTTGGTGGCAAGGTGCCAGGGGTGGATGAGATTCGCCCTGAGATGCTGAAGGCTCTGGACATTGTTGGGCTGTCTTGGCTGACACGCCTCTTCAGTGTCGCATGGAGGTCGGGGACAGTGCCTGTGGAGTGGCAGACCGGGGTGGTGGTTCCCGTCTTCAAAAAGGGGGACCGGAGGGTGTGCTCCAATTACCCTGGTATCACACTGCTCAGCCTCCCCGGGAAAGTTTATTCCAGGGTGCTGGAAAGGAGACTACGACCAATTGTCGAACCTCGGATCCAGGAGGAGCAATGTGGATTCCGTCCTGGCCGTGGCACAGTGGACCAGCTCTTTACTCTTGCAGGGCTGCTGGGGGGTTCATGGGAGTTTGCCCATCCTGTCTACATGTGTTTTGTCGATTTGGAGAAGGCTTTCGACCGTGTCCCCCGGGGGGTCCTGTGGGGGCTACTGCGGGAGTATGGGGTACCGGGGTCGCTGCTACAAGCCATCCGGTCCCTATATAACTGAAGTGAGTGCTGTGTCCGCATTCTCGGCACAAAGTCAAACACGTTCCAAGTGGGTGTTGGACTCCGCCAGGGCTGCCCCTTGTCACCAATTCTGTTTGTGATAATCATGGACAGGATTTCAAGGCACAGCCGGGGGGAGGAGAGTGTCCGGTTTGGTGGTCTCAGAATAGCATATCTGCTCTTTGCGGACGATGTGGTTCTGTTGGCTTCATCGGGCTGTGACCTTCAGCATGCACTGGGGCGGTTTGCAGCCGAGTGTGAAGCGGCTGGGATGAGAGTCAGCACCTCCAAGTCCGAGGCCATGGTTCTCAGCTGGAAAACGGTGGACTGCCCCCTTTGGGTTGGAGGTGAGTTACTGCCCCAGACGGGGGAGTTCAAGTATCTCGGGGTCTTGTTCACGAGTGATGGTAAGATGGAGCGTGAGATGGACAGGCGGATCGGTGCAGCATCAGCAGTAATGCGGGCGTTGTACCGGACCGTGGTGGTGAAGAGGGAGCTGAGCCGGAAGGCAAAGCTTTCGATTTACCAGTCGATCTACGTTCCAACCCTCACCTATGGTCATGAGCTTTGGGTAGTGACCGAAAGAATGAGATCGCGGATACAAGCGGCCGAAATGAGTTTCCTCCGCAGGGTGGCTGGGCTCACCCTTAGAGATAGGGAAAGGAGCTCGGACATCCGGAGGGAGCTCGGAGTAGAGCCGCTGCTCCTTCGCATCGAAAGGAGCCAGTTGAGGTGGTTCGGGCATCTGATTAGGATGCCTCCTGGACGCCTCCCTTTGGAGGTTTTCCGGGCACGTCCAACTGGTAGGAGGCCCCGGGGCAGACCCAGAACACGCTGGAGGGATTATATATCTCATCTGGCCTGGGAACGCCTTGGGGTCCCCAAGGAGGAGCTGGAAAGCGTTGCCGAGGAGAGGGACGTCTGGACAACCCTGCTTAACCTGCTACCACCGCGACCTGGCCCCGGATAAGGGGAAGAAAATGGATGGAAAATGGTTGATTAAATATGTATCAGACACATCAAAATAACAGCTCTAGCTACTTTATCTAACACATATTATTTTTCACAAGCTACTTGATCCAAATACTGAAACTGCTGATTCAAAAGTATAAAGTTAATAAGCTTCAATTATGGATGTGATATGAATGAAAGTTTGCTGGGAGAAAGCGACTCCTGAAATTAATGTGCGATCAGCTATAGAGACAAGACATATCACTGTGTTGGAGTTGTACAGAAATACTCAGTCCACTCTGATGTGTCACAGAGTGGAGGTTCTTCCTCCTCACAAATGATCTCCAGCGAGCGCCATTACCGATCTTTGGGATCGGCTCGGGACATCTCTGCTGAAATATTTTACTTTGAAAACCATCTATCTAAATTTATGTGGTCTGAATTCACCTCTTTGAAACATTGGGTAGTCAATTTAGTATTTATATTTTTTAGTGCTCACAAACTCGGACAAATAGAAATTGAGCTTATTCAATATGAGCAAATTAAATATAGTTTTTAAATGTCAGATGTCGATTGTACTTGAATTCTCTATTTCTGAACCTTAGAAAATATATATTTATATACAGAGAGAGGAATTCAGACCACATGAATTCCGAAAGTAAAATATTTCACTGCTATAAATTCAGTGTTATTAACAATAAGCATTCACTAGAGATGTATATTTACAATTAGATATTTAGTTTTGAAGATTCAAATCTTTATGTCCATTATTTTCTGCCATACATGCATATTACCTATGGCGCACACACACACACACCTCTTGACAGCCCCCCTGAGGTCTGCAAACTCTTCTCCTCCTCCTTATCAGCAGCCGATTATCAGTGCGTACTGTATTGTTGCGAATGGGCACACCATTCCAGGCCTAATAGGCTGCCTAAGTGATTTTGTCTTTGTCCTTTTGTGTCCTTGCCTTTCAATCAACCCCTACTGATTGCAATCTAGCCAACCAGGTGAGTGGATTCATCAGGAGAGTGACAATTGGTTGCCCAGATGGGGCAGATCCTTTATCTCAGTGGGACTTCCTGGATTAATTGAGACCGGTTAAGTGGAACAGGGGAGCGAAACGTTGCATGGAGTTGAAGATTGCAGAGTTAGAGGATGTTGCTGATGATACAAGAATGTATGGTTTATGTAGAGGGAATGAGATGTCATGTTTCAGCAGTTCTCAAAGAGAGGTCCATGAAGGGGTTCAGGACAAGCACCAAACCTATTCATTCCTACTGGAGACATAAATCTCTAAAAATGGTTGATTTCAATAAAAAGAGGCTAATGGGTCCTGTAGGTTACTCAAACAGGAGTAACAAGTGCATTTGGTAGGGGTTATTTTCAGTTGCATATTTGGTATCTGAAATGGGCCTATCCAAACCCAATGTGCGTACATTAATAAAAAATAAAAAGAGAGACCAGATCCGAAAGGGACTCAAGGATAATTAGACCCAATCCAAAATGCTGTAGACCTGAACAGACCCTAATAGAGAGAGAACACCAACACTGGCAGCAGCATGATGTGCTGTCAGTTAACAAGCAGCTGTAACATAATAATAATGCCCTAAGAATGAATGTGAAGTTATTCTAAATATAATTTATTGATACTTCAGAGTTCTGTTTTCACCTCCTGCACCAAATTAAACATTCTGTAGCCAACTGGACTATAGACAGAAGATAAGATTTTCTAACCAATGTCATATCTGTGAATTAAAGTCCAAAAAATAATTGTAATTGAATAGCATAGCAATTCACATAGGTTACTGATCTCCATATTTTCTCCCACTGATTATGAGGTGATCAGGACTGCTGATTACGCTTAGACTGATTTGGACCCACACTGGTATCAGACTTATGGACACACAGACTGGAGACCTGTGGTAGTAAAACAAGACCGTGTGTGTGTGTGTGTGTGTGTGTGTACCTAAAGAGTCAGCCTAGACAGCAGCAGCGGAGGGGAGTGTGTTCTGAAATAGCGTGCTGAAAAGTCATTTCTAAACTCTCCTCTCCCCTATGTGGCCTGTTTGCCCTTAGGCTCAGCAGGGCCTGGCATTTACACACTGTTCAGCACGTACTCTGGGACACAGTCCTAGGTACAGAAATACACACACACACGCACGCATACAAACATGCCAGAGTATATTTATCAAGGGAAATAAAAGCTTCCACGTCTGCCACAGTGCACACACACATTCAAGTATGCTACCATATGTACATCCGGGGAAATAAGCCCATGCACTCTGCATGCATCTGCTGACGCACACACACGCACACACACACACGACATGCACACAAAGTCTAAACAGACAAACTAAAAACAGAGGATAGAGAAACAGGATGACAGCCCAGAGTGAATGGATGAGAAAAGAGATCACATTGTGGTTTCCACTGTTGCTCCCCCTCTGTCATTCTTGACTCATGACAAATGGTATGTCACAGGCCACAAGTTAGCACATGGAGACTTCCCTTCCCAGTCCCAAATGTCTCGCAGAGTCTCTCTTTATTTCTTTCTTTTTCTTTCTCTCCTCTTTATGTCTGTGTTCATCTGTCTCTGCCTCTGTTTTTGTTTTTGTCTCCTTGTCTTTCCTCCCTGATCTTCCTCCACTCCTCCTACCAGAGTCCTTGACCCTCCCTAAACCCTGTAAAACCTTTCATACATCAACAGCACGTCCCCAGCTCACATGCAATGTTAAATCAACTTTCTTCTGACATTGATCCAATGTTTCCCCAGCATTCCCACAGCCCTTGTTTAATCCCTGGTTGGCTTTATGGGGCCCTTCTGCTTGGCCTCTCATTACACCCTGCACCCTATTGTGATCCACCCCAGCAGTTTAAAGACAAGCCAGACGCCCTAAATGCTCTGGTCCTTTTTCATAGCCAAATCAGCTGTGGATTAATGCTGTATGTTTAGGTTATTGCTTTTGAAACAAGGTTACAAGCGAAGGATTCATGTGTTTATGAATGTGTGTGTCCTGCATACGTATGAGCTAACCCTTACCGTGTGGCGCATGCTTTTGAAAGTAAACGTCACCCTTGACTCACAATCAATGGTGTGTGACAGTCACGATCTCACATCTTCCATTTTTAGGCGACGCCTTGGCTCCTCCGCTGGCCTCTGTCTCCCCTTCTTGGCTCATCCCAAACCAGAGGCACAGTTCTGACCTTACAGAAATAAAAACCATCACTGACATCTGTTACAGCGAGCCCATGGCTCTGTTACGGAAGTTTTATGTGCCAAGGTTCAGGTACAAAGAACTGTAGCCAAGATAGAAGATACGTGCACAAAGGATGGGATATTATATCTCACCATGGAGTCTTAAAATGATGCGTGTTCTTTTATTGAGTAAATTATCACAGTTTATAATCTTCTTTCTTTTATCCAAGCAGGGAACATTCATAAAATGTGTAATACAAGTCAGTCACAGGCTTCCGACATAAAACAGTGCAATATGAAAACCTACGTACGGTGAATTGCATAGAAAATGTTTGTTTTAAAAAACTTTACACACTTCATAATGTTTAACCCATGACCTTTAACCCATAAATTGACACTGTTGACCAATAGCAAGCTGACTTGACAGTGCTGACCTTGGAGGGAACAGAGCCCTGGAGAGTCCAAAATGGAGGCAGCTAGCTTATTAGCTTTGTGTCACCATCCAGTTATTTTAACCTCCTATGTTGGTGTATAAACTGCCACACAAAAGAGGAATTGTTTGCAGACAGTTATGAGGCAGGACTCAATGCTACGAATGCAACTTTTGATTAAACTGTTTGAATTTATTGTCCCGTAAGTGACCGAGCTAACACGGCAAGCTCATTAACTCAGAGAGCTTTTTTCTCTCTTCAATAAAACCCTTTATTGAAATGAAATGCTGTACAGTCCTGAGAACACAATGGCAGGAGGTAGTAAATGGCAAAATAGAAAGAAGCAGCTTGGGGAGTGCTAGCATGTCCTAGCTGGCTAACATGTTAGCTCACCAGCTAATGGCTAACTAATGGCTTTATTAATGGTTAATAAATCACTTACTAATGTTTTAAAGGTAAATTGTAAGCCATTTATAAGAACACCTTTTGGGTTGCCAGGTTCCGAAATATCCCTCTGGCAGACCCCTCCGATGGACCATTTAACTTTTGACCTTCTCAAAAAGCGCTGCATTTGGACCAAAATGAAACTCGATGAGACTCGACAGATTGTTGTTAAGTCACTTTATGAATAACTCATTTCATAGTTTGAAACTGCAGAATTGACGGTTTGTTAGAAAATTAGACATTTACACAACCTGTTTGCTTATAAATCAATAAGAAACTCTTTTATCAGTGACTTAACCTTTATTAATAAGGAGTAAAAACAACACCAAAAGGGATTTTTCATGACCTGGCAACCCAGAAAGTTGTTCTTACGAATGGTTTATAACTGATCTATAATGTGTTAACTGAACATTTAATAAAGCCATTAACTGCAACTTATGCACCCTTAATAAAAGGTGATTTATTAGAAAGCAATACCATCTTTGCTTTATATCTGAAACTACCTCTGCACAGTCAGTGTCTTTGTGATACACAAACACCACTAATTGATGACAAAACCTGCTTCAAATCTTTTCATAAAATCGTGGCTGCCAGACAAAGCAGCTTAGCATAACACCTAATTCATGGAGAGAACAATAGAACAAAATGTGCTCACACCGTGCCAGATTAACAGCAGGAGAGACAAAGGTAGTGCAAGCAGCCGGACCAGTCGACGCCAGCTCCAGCACACCTGGTCCTCGCAACCTCTCACCCCGGCTCCAGACATCATAGCCAAAGCCAGAGAAGCAGGAAGTGCAGAAATTACGACTGGCAGGAGGAGGACGATCGACTGCTGAGAAAGAGGGAGCGGCAGAACTGGGGGTTTATCTGGAGCAAACAAGAGCAAGAAGCATAAAGAAGGAAAAAAAAAAAAGCGCAAACGATGTCAACCATATCCGCACGCACACACACTGTATTTTATTGAGTAATGTTTGTCAAAGCATGGCCTATTTCTGGAAACCTTCACATACCAGGAGGGGTGATGTATCGGAAAACAAGCTGCGATGAGCAAACGAGTGCAGCAACACTTGTAAACACATTTCAGTGCATTTAAGATGGGTGAGAAATCCTCCCTGAGCGCTAAGCCCACATGTGCCGCAGGCCGCGGCCAAAGCAAACATGCAACTCCCACACAAGAAAACACACACACACACACACACACACACACACAGCAGCCCTGATTTATCACTGCTTAAGTCAATATAGAGATGGATGACAGGAGCTGGTGAGAAGAGAGAAGAATGGAAGGATAACAGGTGGAGGAACGGTCCCTCTGGCTATGTTCAACACACAGAAAATGCCCTAGGTAAACACTGGCACCATGCCAAGGCACGAACATGAGCACACACACAAGTACAATATACACACTTACAAACACACTTGTATAGGAGCGCCAGGATACACGCTTATGAGCACACACACACACACAGAGCCCACTGTAAAGCTGTCATATGCTCGGCTCTGCCGCAGTGCTGAACCCAGCAGCCCTCTCTTCTTTGGGCCCATCTGTCATTCTCCCCTATCTCCTTCTCACTTTCTCTCCCTCTCCTCTTCACTCTTCTTTCTCCTTGTAATACCTCTTAACCTTTCTTACTTTCCTCTTTCTAGTTCTCTCCTTTCCTTTTCTCCATCGCCGTCTCTTTTCTTGCTCTCTCTCTTTTTTGACTGAAGTAAAAAACCAAACCCCAGATAAAAGAGACATGAGGGGAGAAAGGGAGGAAGAGGGGGAGCGACAGAGAAGTCTCATGTCAAACACTGAGATTTAAAAACTACAGTCGGAAAGAACCCCAAAATCTGACACTCTTGACATCAGACGCACTCACACACTCACTGGGAATACTGTGCTTGTGAGGAACTAACTGCATTATGCCCTATAGTGTTACAGTCCTCCCTTTGATTTTGCTGTGGCGTTTTGCACAGCACATCATGAGTTGTCATTAAAGTATGACCAGCACTGCAAGGCCTTTCTCCTTTGATTTTTTTTTAATGATGTGTTTCTGTAGGTGTTGCTCTTTGTCTCTTTAGTCACGATGGATTGCTGCTCGAACTAGCTGAGCAGTTCCTCGTGTATTTATTCCAAACACACAGCACAGCACTACCTGTGCAAGATTTTTGTCCATGTCCATGATTGTGATTTTTATTTCTTTCCAACTCCCGTATGAACCCTTGTCGTCCTGTAAAAACAAACAGGGAAGTCTATTTTTTTGACAAAACACGCCCATCTAAGACTTAATTATAAACTTTATTTATACATCCAAGTCCTTTACAGTCAATCAGCAAATCACAACAGAAAGAAAATGCCAAATTTGCTAATATAATGAGTTAAGGCAGGAGAACAATATTAATAAAATAAAGATGATTTAAAAAATTAATAAAGTGGAACAGACTCAAATAAAAAAATATAGGCTACAACTGAGTTAAAATGGGCAGAGTAAAAAGGGCTAGTAAAATTAAACAAAGACCTTCTGGGAAAAGTCAGAAATATAACCTGACCATGCAATGCCTTAAAAGCTTTAAAAGCAAGATCTAAAAAAAATCTTTTCTAAAAATGCAAGCCAGTGAAGAAAGACAAGAATAGGGGTGATGTGTTCTCTTTTCCTGGTATTTGTTAAGAGCCGGGCGGCAGCACTTTGGATAAACTGGAGATGAGCAACTCATTTATGGCTGAGACCTGACTTATTATTACTACTTATTTTAACCCAAACCATGATCATTCCCTAAACCTAACCAAGTTGTTTTTATGCCTAAACCTAATGAAACCTGAACCATAGTTTCAACAGTGATTTGTAACGGTTTTGAACTGCACAGAGAAATCATGTAAAAGATGAGAGATAGAAGCATTAACTACTTTCTCTAAATCTAAGAGTTAGATTTCATTTCTCAACTGAAGAAAGCATGATTGAACCACCTTGGTCACTTGATTTTCAAATAATAGATGATTCAGTTATGTGACTGCACAGGAATGGTGAAAAACGGTGTTCCAAAAACAGTAATCTTCAATTTAGATTGGTTAAGTTTAAAGATAAGACGGTTTCACTCTTTGTTTAATGCTTTGACAATATGGGCATACAACATATTTGAGCCAATAACCATGTTAAAATAGGCCTGTCATCATTACATATCAGCTCTCCTTCATACTGCCACTGAAGGGCAAACACTTCACCAAAAGAGCTACATTTGTTATTTTTGATATTTCTGATTAAAGGTCTAAATACATCATGATCATGTTCAACATCAGAAATAGGATGTGAGGAGGAACAGATGAAAATCCAATTTTGCATTGCAAGTTTTCACCTTTAAAACACTTGGAAACAGCTATGCATGCTGTCTGGGATCCTTTCATTGTACTTTTATTTGTACTTTCTGCAACTCTGGTATATGTAGACAAACAAACTTAATCAGTTTTTTTTTTTAGCTGTGAGTGAGTGTGCGAGTGATTTGTTTGGGAGAACTTGTCTCTGAAAGACCAACCCCCAACCTGCCTGAAATCTAACCCCTAGAAGTGAGCAGCAAAATGTTCTCTCCTCACCTTTCTACTCCTGTAAGGACGTTTTGCCCTTTTAAAGAGAGAAATGCACTCACACAGACACACACTCCGTTTACCTCCCTGCCAGATACTGTATCCCAGATAAGCCAGAAGGTACATGAGAGGGGGTGACTGTCCATCTAGATAAAGTTCTGCTATTGATGACATGAGGAAGTCCCGGTGACAGGCCGCTGACAGGAAGGTCAATAAGGGAAGGAAGGGGAGGAGGGAGGGGGAGGTGGAAATGGGAGGACATTGTCAATCATTAAGGCTAATGATAGGGCCAAACACTCGCACACATAGACACAGACACACATTAACATACTTACACACCATGACATGAACACACATAGCCTACACAACAACATCAGAGGTTGAGTGAGGCTGTCCGACTGGCTGGACAAATTATTGATTGCCAGCGGGACGGAATGATGTGGTTAAACACGAGGTCACATCTTAACATGACTGTATTGGAAAGCTACACAGAGGGCGTCCTGGGTTCATATAGCCTAGCTGACACTATGGCTACAGTATTGTTGACAGTTTCCATCCGACTGTCAATCGGTGTCAGATTATGCAAATGTTTGTAAAGTGAACATTTTTGTGAATGAATTTTCAATCATTTGGGTTAAACTGAATCACCCAACTGATTGAGTTAATGGAATAATACAATAGATACATATTCATATTTATTTCATATGTTTATTTTATTACATTCTGGAGTTATAACAATCAATTGACATTTATTTCCCTTCTTATACCTTCTTGAATTGTTCTTCTCTGTGCAATCATAGCATTTACAGCTGCAATTCCCCAATTTTCTAATGGGGAACTTCATCTGAGCTAATCTAAAAACTGACTCCAGGCATCACATGTAAATTAAAAAACTAATCAATCAAAGTTTGAATATTTTAAATTTTAAATACATTTGAAAGATTTTATCCTGGTGGCTCGGTCGTACGGATATCTTAAATGGGCACTCCAGTGATTTAGTATTGTATTTCCATAGCGTTTGGGCAATTGCAATACACATAAAAAATCATAAAAGTCAAATCATCAGACGCTGAGACATTAAGTGCATTTCCATCCACCTGTTTTTATGTCCAGTTTCAAAATAAATTTGAGTGGAAACGCCAGAAATTAAAAAAAAAAAATCTGATGTGATGAACAGTTGGTGTAACAGTGAATAAATCATGAAGTACACGAAGCATGTGACTTATTTGTCACAGAAACTTCCAAAACAAAAGTCATGGAACGAAAACATCAGATCTGAGTGGCGTAACAAGGAGACTGTAAACTTCCTCAAATTAATACATGAAAAAAACAGAAATGTCATATTTCCATCATGGTTTCTACATCGGTTTCCAGTTTGAGGTTTGACTGGTGCTCTTTTAATTACTTCATCTCTGTTCTCCTGCAAAAGTTTAATGGCACCCGACTGGAGAATTAGTATCGCCAGCTGTTTATCTCAATAAACCAACTCCTAATATACGTAGTGGATGGAAACATGCATTCATTTGCATTATTCTGTGCAAATTTTATGGTAAAATGTGTGCTAAATTTGAATGGAAACTCGACTATAGTGACTTAATGGGCCCTACACCTCCAATAATGCAAGCTCTCGTTAGACCTTCGCTGCCTGGAAAACACTTGTGTCTTTCAAACGCCGCATCTCCCGTTTTTAATGCAGGCTTTGTGTCAAACATTTGAAGACTTTAGAAAAGCTCCTCCAGTCACTCGGGACATTAAACAGCTGTTAACTAAACTTGATGTATAAAATCTGTGGACTCTTTAAGTTCTAGATTTATTGTAGGTTACTGTATCCTTTTTTATGTGTTGGGATGAGTGGATCAACAGGAGATGATGACAAATGGAGGTAAAGAGACGTGATGATGAAGGGAAAAGGAACGGGAGGGAGATGGAGCGCATTATTTCCAACAGGATATGGGGAAAGATGTGTGAAGAAAAAAATGAACTAAAGGGAGAAGGGGCGCTGACAAGGAAAGATAAGGAGAGAGGGGACAGGGAATAGGGAGGGAAAGAAAGAGGTGGAGAATTGGTAGTGACAGCGAGGTGAAAAAGGACAGGGGTGGAGAACCTGCAGAAAGAAAGATGGTGAGATGTTGGAGGAGAGGAAGCAAACTGTGCGGATAGAGTGACACAGAGAGAGGGGGAAAGCAGAAAAGCCTAAAAGTCGGAGGGAAAAGTATGACATTAATTGTGACAGGTGAGGAGAGGAAGTGTGTGTGTATATAGGTGTAAAGGTGTGTATAGGCCTGAGGTCTCTGAGTGCGTGTGTGTGTAGTAAATTGGTGCTGACACGGCTAGCAGGTTGTGACATTAATTAGCAAGCCTCAGTGATGGCTGAAACCTAATCTCCCAGAGAAAGGAGACACCAGGGGGGACACATCAAAACAGACACACACACACACACTGTCTCTCCGCTGACCTCACTTCCTGTGACTGGGGATGAGGGGTAGACATGGGTAGGGTTACGGTCTTAATTTGGACAAGATGTGTGTTTGTGTATCTGCATCTGTGTGTGTGAGAGTGTGTGTCTGCTGTAGCTTTTGAAACTTCAGTTCAAGTCAATTCACTTCAATTCAAATCATTCAGTTATCAGAATCAAAAACAGCCCTGTCAAAGTATTATAAATAATCTGCATTTTATGGATCAGTTTTCTCTTTTTCTTTTTCTGTGTGTGTGTATTTGTGTTGATTTGACTTCCTGCATAATCACATCATCTTCCAGTTACTCTGTCTTTATTGTCCCCATGAGGGAAACTTGGGTGACAGATACATATATCAAAACAAAAAAAAATGAAAACATAAAATTACAGGGATTAAAAAGGAAGAATAAAAATACTAAAAAGAAAAACTAAAGATCATGAACTGCCTCCCCTCCCAACTCAAACCACACACTGAGTATTAATAGTCAATCTGGAAGTGTTTAGTGTTTGTTTAGAAGCAACAAACTTAATCTTTCTCTGTCTCTCATTTACAGGAGGACATTAAAGGGAAGTGACAGTATTTGTCAACCTGGATCTTATTCTCATATTTTTGTCCTTTTTGGAACACAGAAAATGACAACCTCTATAGCTGCAGAGGTTTGGGAAGTGCAGACTCCAGCAACAAAGACAGTTATTGGGGCAAGGAGCATGAGCATCGCACAACTTCCCAAAAAACTTAAAATTACCAAAAATTGTCTCAAACATTGTCTTTGAGTCGGACCAAAATTAAACACAGAGTAGTCATATCCTATTTGAAATACTTGCTATGTATGTGATAACATTTTCTTGATATTTGTGGCAATTTGTAAAGCAATTAGCCACAACTGCAGTCAACCTTTATCACACAGTGGCAGCCAATGCAAAACAGATTGGTGTGCATGTGGTCATTTTATTTTTTGCAATTCGGACACTTGCAGAAAAATACAACATGTCTTGCACACTCACATAATAAAGCAGAAATGAGCCACAGCCTCACACTAATGTCAGGCTGTGGAGGCGCATGAATGTGGCAGGTAAATTAGCCAGCAAGATGACCAGGTAGTGGATCCACCATGCGACCTTAACAAATTGTCCCATATCACTATGGCATTAAGTTCAGTGTCAATACTTTTTAAATTTGTTATCTTTCTGTAACATCTGCGCATAGCAACTATGGTATGGTTAAGATTGTGGTTATGGCAAATAAACTATGGTTAAGATATGGTTGAGGTTAGGCAACTGAAAGATGTGGTTAAGGGTAAGAGAAGATGGTTACGGTTTTAAAAAACAGTGAACGTTAAGGTCTGTGACAGGACTCAATCTTCGGTCTTGCAGTCTTCGGTCTTCGCACCGAACGTTGACATTGGACCTAAATCTTGAGCTGCAGAATCAGCTTTTTTTGCTATCTTTTTTCATCTTGCAGTATGTGTTGTTGAAACACTTTTAATACAATGACGCCTGAGCCGGTATTGCGGACATGTATCTGATCCCCACTCCTCTTGTGGAGCTGAGTAGTAAACAACCCTGTGCTTCCGTTTGTCCCTCGCTTCTCAGCTCTCCACTGGGCTGCAATCAGGTCCCATTCCCAATGAACAGCAGCCTATCACTTTCCTAGTTTTTGAGTTTGTAATTGTGAACGGCCTGTTAAAGACAATGTTTGTCCTACAATGATATCTGTTGAATCTATTTTTTTTTTTTATTTGCAGAAAGATCGCAATCTTGGAAATGATCAACGCTGTTCTTGCAAGAGTCCGCATTCCAAAATCTCTACAAGCGAGATAGTGAGTAAAATGTTTATCATGACTAATAGTCATAATGGACAAAAATATGAGAATATGACAAATAACAGTTTTCCTTTAACAGCAGTAGCAGCTCACATTATCTTTAATGCATGTCTCAGTCTGATTAAACCAGATTAAATTTAAGACCAAGATTAAGATTTTTGTCACGAAATTCCACAAAGTGATGCATTCAAGGCAGGGACTCAATGCAGGAAATGAGCAAGGCCAAACTTAATGGGCACAGACACACATTCTTTGTCCTCAGCGGACTTACAGTCAACAGTAGTGGACGACATTGAATGTGTATAACCCTTGGCCTGCAGGGATCACATGTCACAGACTTACCTAAACACGCGTGACAAGAGCACACGCTTGTGACAGCCCATACGGTAAAGCAGGTTAAAGGGCAACAGAGAGACAGAGGGAGACAGAGGGAGAAAGAGAGAGAGAGACAGAGAGATAGAGGTAGCCTTTCATTCAGAAGTCTGAGAAGTTGCAGGACTCAGACATACACAACCAGTTAGTGCTGTTTACAAAAGCCAGCAGCAGAACCGATGCAAACCATATGCAGTGCTGAGCATGTGTGTCTGTGTGAGTGTGTGTGTGCTGTGCCAAAGCAGCAGGTCTTAATGCAGCAAAAGCAAAACAGAGCTGATGTTTTTTAAAATGCACATACCTCTCCGAGAGTTGAATCCAGTTCCCTCCCCGGTTTCCCCCCAGTTTCTCTCATAAGCACGTCTGGTTTTGGTTCTCATCTATTCAGCCTTCCTGTGGGTCCAAAACCACTGCCACATTTCACAGACCCTGTCCCCACCGCGCCATAGATAAAGCTGTTTTGAGTTGCCTTTCATCGTGTCAGAACATAACCAGAACAGAATCGGATGGGGGAAGAGTAGTGATGCACCAAACCAGGGTGTTTAAGAGCTAAATATCATATGTGACAACACGGGTGTATTAAATTTACCCACAGATGCACACAGTGTGAATGCAGTCGGGAGCTGGTGTGGATTACAGACAACAGACACATACACACTGTAAATACATGAGCACACAGAATCAAAGCTTTCCATGACTATGATGATGGAAACATTTTTCAGATTTTACTGAGAATTCTGTAAACTGAAGTGCTTTTCCCTGTGTTAAAGAGTGTCTAATCCTACTTAAAATTCACCTTATTCCAGTGTTGAATTGTAGTCTCCCTTAATGACCTACACTTTATGGATTAGAGATCTTTGCAACTGTCTCATCCACTGCATGGGAGACACTTTCAATTGCTTCCAATAAGAAAGCTAAGTGAAACGGCTGTGCACTGCTCTTTATTGGAGGTGGGGACATTCTGTTTGAAAACACTTCAGATACAGCATGAATCTCACCCTTATCTACCTTGTACAAGTTTATTTTTGAATGTGGAATGGGCTCACTGTTGCTCCTTGTTTGCTGATTTGTCATGGAGATCATTCAGTTGTTATCACATGACGTAAATATAGAATTTCAGTCATGTGATAACAGGTGATCCTATATGGGGGAATATCGTAAGTCATGGATTATCTTTGCCGTTGAAACTCCATTCGCTGATAATGGCTGCAAGATGTGGCTGAAAGCTCTGGAAAAATCAAGTAAGTGGACCTTGTGATAAGAATTTTTTGTCAAGAAAATCTAATTTAAAGGGAAACTCCAGTATTTTTAAACCTGGGCCCTATTTTTACAAATTTTGGGGTTGGGGTCCAGAAACAGGCTGCAATGGCTGCAACGTAATCCTTTGGGGCAATTGTGCCTGTGAAAAGTCTGTCCACTAAAAGTGCTTGTTTTTGTGTCTGACAACATTATGGAAAGGATCCCTACAGAGACAGACCTTTTGTTAGAGAGTAATATCCTTTTTGTTTAACCAGAAACATAAAGTCTCACTCAAGGAAAAGTCTCCCTCTGAAATCTCGTGAGAGGTTGAGTTGTTGCAGGAAGACGATGGTGGAAACGTGAGTCAGAGTTGGGGAGAAGAGTTTAACAAAACGGTCTGTCATTGTAGGGGTGCCAGATCATATACGCTCATGTAGGTCATTTTAGAAGACAATGACAAACTATCTCTTTTTTTGTTGAGGTGTGAGGATTTGGTTAAATTATGGGGGGAAGTGTCAAGTTAAAAAAATCATAAATCTGCTGGTATTAGCATCTGCCTAAAAAATAGATCATATTGAAACCCATATGAGTACACTTTCATTTGACACACATGCTCTTGCTTATAAACACAAAAAAGCATGATCCCAAATGTAACACAAGCCTCATAAAGAATTTCAAGGGTGAAACACAAACTCGGTCCCAGATCACAACAGCACAATCACAGTGGATAGATGCGGCCTCTGGTACAATGGCAGAAAATCAGCTTTGCTCAGGCCGCAGCTTTGACTTGGTCAATTTCATGCTTTTCTTTTCTGGAGAGAGGAGAGCGGGACCTCATTCAAAAGTGTTTGGGAATGGCCTACATTGGGTGTAGCCGCTGGTTCAAATGCAGGGCTGAGATCGTCTCAATTTCAAACTGTGTGTGTGTGTGTGTGTGTGTGTGTGTGTGGAAAGTCTGTTTGGTTCTTTCTGTGCCTGCCAGTTCATTTCTGAGGTACTTGGCACTCATTTTTTGTTCTCTCCATCCCACTCCCATACCTCCGAAACCTTGCTTTTTCTGCTCTGTACCCTCTTGGCCCTGCTTACTCAAATTCATCCACCCTTTCACCACTTTCACTGTCTCGTTCTTCCAACTCTACCCTTTCTCTACCTTTTCTCCCTCTGTTCTCCTCTTTCACTACCTCTCAGCCTATACATCTATCTTCTACCCACTATCACTTTCAGCACTCACTCTGTTTCCTGTCTCACCTTCCGTCCTCCGTCGCGCTGTATTCCCAGTGGACTGGGTCTATGGATAGCAAGTGCGGTGTGTGTGTTAGTGAATGTGTGTGAAAGTCTGAGAGAGGGAGAAAAAGAAAGGGAGAAAGGGAAGAAGATAGGATAGAGCTAGAGGTGTGTGTGTGTGTGTGTGTGTGTGTGTGTGTGTGTGTGTGTGTGTGTGTGTGTGTGCACGTGTGTGAGGGTAAGCGAGAGGGAGGATGAGTACATTATCTAAATTATCCTCATGTGGGTTTAACGGTGCATGTGAATGTGTGTGTGAGCAAACACACTGGGTACATTATTTAAATTATACCATGTGAGACTGTATACGTGTGTGTGTGTGTGTATGCGTGTTGTCTCAGGCTAGTAAGCTCTACATATTCTCCCTGCTGAATGAGCTGAAACGCAGTGACGGATATGAGGCAGCTGCCAACTAATGAGATATGAGATGTGTGTGTTTGCCTAGGTGTGTTTATAGTTTACATGTATACAGTATACTCATACATTATTTTGTGTTTGTAATATATTCTGTATGCATCTGTATATGTACAGGTGCACTGGCCGACTCTCTTGGCTGTTTACAGTAGTGTAGCAGTATTTAAGCTAACAACTGCATATGAACGAAGAGAGACATCTCCTGTCTGACACTTCAGCCTGGAGGCAGGACAGAGGGAGGCTGACACACACAGAGAAACACACACACACACACACACACACAATACACACATCCTAACTAGACCCATGAGACAGAAAGTGGGAGAGATGAAGTTACAGACAGTGAAAAGAGTCTAACACAGGGTGAAAGAAGGACATGGAGACAAATATTTACAAGCAAAGACAGACAGATGTCATGTTATCATGACAACATACTGTACAAGCCATCATGCAACTCAGTATGAGTCGAAGTGGGTAAGGGGCCCGTAAAAGCCTGATGTATCTGATGTAGTCGCCACAGAAAGAAAATACTTTTTACTTTTTACAGTTAATACATGTTCTTTTGTCCCCATTCTTTCAGCCGTTAATTCCTCTGTCTTTCTGCATGGGTTTTGGTGAATCTTAGTAAGGCGTCTCACCACTGTGATGTTGGAAATGACTGATCTTCCCACACAGGTTGGGTATTGGTGTGGGTGCTACACTTACAGGTCAAAACAGGGTAACACGCTTGTAATTCATTGGCAAAGATGGGGGGGGGGGGGTCACATCATTTGTGAGGCAAAATGCTTTTCTTTCCCTGTATTTTGCTTTTATACCACAAATCACACTAGATCTAGAATGTTTTATTATAACATCTTGAATTATGTATTCTAGAGCAGAGTGCTGCATTCTGAAGCATTATATTCTAATCTAGAATAGAATGAAATATGATAGAATGTTGTATCCAAAACAGAGTATTCTATTTTAGAACATTATGTTATTCAATAAAAAGTTTTACTATGGGGTAGAACATTTTATTCCTGCATGGAACGCTCTGTCCTAGAATATATTCTAGAAACAAACCTTATGTTCTCCAATACAGGTTATAATAGAACACTCTATTCTATTATGGAGCATTCTGCTCAATAACAACATAACAAAATTTCCCAGCTGTGGGACAATTAATATGATATCTAGATTCTGTTCCAAAATAGATCATTCAGGAATGAAAGTTCTAATCTGGAGTGAATGTCATTTTCTAATATAGGATTCTATGCTAGATTTTAGGAATAGAATATTTACATTCCAAAATAGAACATTCCAGAATAGAATGATCTTTTCTAGAACAGATTATTGCGTTCTGTTCAGGAACAGAGCATTCTAGACTGCATCAGTAATACAATCATTTTAAAAAGGCATAATTTCCCAGAAATTAGCATGTACCTGTTTGGTGAAAGTCATTTGCCTGTTGTCAGGTAACAGGCATCACTACAGACAACAATTCTTAAGTGAAGTTTAATGTGTTCAAATGTGTGATTGCAATGTTAGTTGTAAAGTATGCCAAACTTCAACAAAACACGAAACAATGTTTTACTGTCTCAGTGTGTCTTGGGTATAATCCTAATGTATTAATATAGATTGGATTTCTGCTGGAAGCACCTGAATTAACAGCTGTCACCATATTGTGTGTGACATGTAAAGTAGCCTAATTCTAGTGACATTTCCTGAGTCATGTTTTTTATTATCATCCAAGTTATTTAATTCAATTATTATTATATCTTAGTCATTCAAGACAAATTCAAGCTTTTCTTGGCATAGCTGCTCGTCATTTCTTAGACGTTTTGGGCTAATCACTCTCTTATTTGTCATTTATTTCTGTCATGTATTTTCGAGCTGTACTTGATTATAATAGGGTTAATCATATTTGCCCTTCAAATGCCCTCCTTAGCATCATGACAAAGCTTGCTGCATAATCTATCATCAACCTAGCTCTTACCTATTGTTCTTCTTTCTGTACTTTTCCTATTCCCTCTATTTTTGCCCTCACCTTCAGCCATGTCTTCTGCTCGTCCCAATGTCCCACCGCTTATCCAATCTGTCCAATCCTCTGTCCGGGCTCTGCTCTGCCAGCTGGCTATGGACAGCGCCTCCCTGAGGGGAGAACAGGTGTAGCGACGCACACTCCACTGAGCACACAGCTACCTGTGGCATCGGGCGGGCATGCACCCAACAATGAGCAAATGTGCACACACAAACACAAAGGTACGCTCATATAGGGAAGCACAAAAGCACACACACATATGGATATACCTGAAATGCAAAATGACACATGGAAACTAAGCAGGTTGCTTTGAAGCTCACTATGACTACTCTTACTCTGACAAAATACTCGCTCGCTGTCATAAAAGTGTGCAAATAGGATGCACGTACCTTAGAACACACTTTGGTTGGCACATTTTAGCTAACTAACACACTGAGATGAACACAGGCTTGCTTGCTGGGCACACACTGATGAACACATGTAATCATAAACACAGGTAGAAATAACTGACAAGTCATCTTCCACTTGTACTCCGCCTACTGTGCAATTGCAGTTCTAGTCACAAAGCTTCATTTGCTGCTTCTCAAGGCATGCAGATGCAGAGAACGCCAAATACCTTGAGTGATTTAAATGATTGCAACACAAAATACTGATAACACGGCGATACTTGCTCCCGCTGCCTTCGCGTATTAACAATCAGCTCCGTCGCAGCCCATCACAAACACCATCACTCCCCCTGCTGTGAGGGAAGATCACTGTTTGCAATTCATTTACATTCAATCATTCAAGAAAGAGAGAGTGGAAGAAATGGGGAGCTTTGTGGGATCAATGTGTCTGTGTTTACACCTCTCTGTCTGGCTGTTTTTGACGCTGCCATTAGCTGCCTTCTATTGAAAAAGGAGAACAAAAGCAATAGAGACGGATGGAAAGAGAGTTTTATGTGAGTGATGGAATAATGACCTTCACATAAAGGTAGTGTACAAGCAGAGGGCCTGGCTGGAAGGGACATTTCCCTGAGTTGTTTCCGCAGCAGGGATTTGTGTTGTGGTTGTTCTGTTTTCAAAAGGCAGAGGCGGTAAACACAGGCAAGGACATAAGGTAACTACATCTCGTATTCTTTGAAGGAAAAGTATTCTTTTTTCCATTTTTTGAAAACTATTGAATTGTTTTGTTTATCCTTTCATTTCAGAAAAAACCAACAACCCAAAGGCTTGTGTGCATCCAGATAATCAATCTTGATCTCTCGCTAGAAGGAGAAAGATTGATTTGTTATGTCTTGGAGACGCCGTTTGATTTTCCCTTTTTTTTTTTTTTGTTAAAGGCAAGGAGAAATGCTTGTTTTGTCTCGCCTGTCTCTTTAGCTCAAAGGGACACTGACCCCTAACAAGTCCAGTCAGAAACCTTTGACCCCAATGACCTGGGGAGCCACTGATCATTCTAACACAGGGATTAGCAATGCACCATGGGATTTGAAGTCCCTGAGCAAAGATACTTCTTGATTCTGTGTAAAGGTCCGTTTTCCGTAGGTTTTCAGGCTTAATATCTGTTCATATGGATCTTGTGGGAATGGGACAGCTAATCTAGAACAAATTAGTGTCATGTAGCGATAGCCACCGCTTTTGAAGCCTGCGCTAATTACATTTGCTGTGGTAAAATTAACGATACGATAAAGGGAATCTGCTGTTTGGGAATAAACGTTATCTTAATTGCTGGGTAGGATCCCTTTTGGGTTTCATTTTGATGTGGATCACTGAAGTCCACTGGTTTTTGTGGATGTATAATGAGATCTAAGCAGTTAGCTGAAGCGGGGTTTGTTTTTGTAAAGGCGGTAATGTGATCGGAGTGGTAAAGGCAGGCGAGGCTTATGGGCCTTTTCAATGCAAAGTTCGTATGTGCTGTCATGAGGAAGGGGGGATCAGGGGGTCATTGAAATGGATGTGACGTGAATCCACTCGAAGTCTCTGGGGGGCTGAAAGAGGGAAGAATTAGATTAGTGGGAGAATGCAATCAGTGTGACTACATTACTGAGTATGATGAGAGAGGAAGAGAAGGGAGAGGTGAGTGACAAGAAGCTGGACTGCAAAAACTTTTCAAGACTGCGCTGCGAATGCCAAAAAGGGGGAGAAGAGGGAAGGGGGAGGACGGGGTGATCCATAACCGCAAATGTGAAATATCTCAAAAACCAAAGCCAGGAAATCGATTGAAAGGTAATTTAAATATATATATTATCCCTACTCCCTCTCTCTTTCCTGTGCCCTTATTTTCTCAAAAATCAAATTACCCAAATACCCGAGCAGGAAAAACTCATGGTCCGACCAAACAACATTATGGAAATTACATATGACTTTGAGGGGAAAGAAAGCCTTTTTATAACAGCGGGTCAGAGGAGTGGGGGGGGGGGCACAAGTTTCAACATTTTGTCCTCCTGGTTAAACAAAAGAATGAAGCTGGAGTGAACAGAGGAGGTGGCTGTGAGTGGGAAAGATCCCGCTGAATGTGCGAGCGGTTTCCTTTTACACTATTTACCCTGACTACAAACCCAATTAGCTCAAATCAGATTCAGTGTTTACACTAGCATCAGGAGATGATTAAGTGAAACCTAGCATTCCAGTCTCACGTTCCCCCTCATCGTCTTTGGATTGTGGGTCTCTCACACACACACACACATACACACACGCTCATGCAATAACATCCCAACCAGCCAACCAGCCAACCAGTCCCCCGGAAAAAAAAACACACTCTACAAAATGGCCCTATAGAGTTCCAGAAAATGGGAAGATGGGAAATGGGTTTGCACCACTGTGTGAAGCGTCCCATCCCCATGTTATTAAATCTATTTGTCCAACTGAAATTCTGGTATTGTTGCACTGGAAGTGACAGATCAAATCTCCTGAGGAAAAAATACAAATGGCCTCTGAAGCAGCAGTGAGTGGCACTCTATCCACAGAAGCCTGGACTCACCCTTGTTTCATCTTTTACCTCCCTTTGTTTTTTTTCTGTGTGAGTCCTCGCAGACAGGACAGATTGGCAAAAAGTTACGTTTGCTGTGTGAAATTTACAGAAGTTATCTTACAAGATTGCTGTCATCTTTAAAAGATTTAGCTTTAAAATGATAGTCCACCCATATTTGATCTATCTAAGGTAGCTAGAAAACATGTATTTAGCCATGTTTTGGCATATTCTGGCTAAAATATGCCTGTTTGAATATACTGTGCCTATGGATAGACAGCACAGAAGTGGATGTCGCTGCAGGAGTGGTTGGAAAAGTTTGTATACACACATTTATGGGGTTTTTTTCACCTTAAACAAGACCGCTGTTCTCTTGAAACAGCCGCAAGGGGTGTGTTTTTATTACTAAAAAGAGAGTTTGGTTGGAGCATCACTTTAAAGCTGCTATAATCAATATTGTTCTATCAAAATTGGATCAAATGACTATGTGTAATGTGGAAGGGGATGTTTGTAGTGACAAACCCACAGATGATTATCACTCGAATCTGCAGTTCCCATCATCTCTACAGAGTGTTTTAACGTGTTTGAAACAAGTTCTTTTGGTTTTATGGCCTAAGACCATACTATGTAGTGCACAACATCAACAGTATTAAACATAACTTTTATCCTAATTTGCAGGTTTGTTTCTTTATTATAAAAAAAGGAGAGGTTGACCAAAATCCCTTTAAAAAACTCTTCGCTCTTTATGTCCAGCTTAACTCTCCAAGCATAAAATCCACCCCACTCATTTAATCCCCACATCTGCCCTTTCTACCCCCATCCTTCCAGTTCTCTATGCCTTCATATATTCCACCGCCAAGTACAACCCCCCACACTTATGCTACCCAGGCCAGCAAAGAAAGCACACAAAATAGAGGGCAAACATGGATCTAAACATGGATTGTTTGGTGTCTGAACCTTTTTCCGCCTGTGTTGTCGATTTTCCACGGCGGATCAGGTTTAGCTGTTTGCCTCTCCTAGAAACAAGAAATCATAACAAATCTCCTGTACACGAATGAAACTATACGTACATGTGCAAAATATGTTAACAAAAGCAAGCAAAATTCGATTGATGTTCGCTTATTTTGGGTTGAACAAATGCCATTTGGATTAAAAGATCCGTTAAGAAAACTAGATAGAATACATTTTCCATTGCCGCTGTTCATTCTGTGAAGTTATCCTAACAACAGCTGCCATTCAAAAACCATCCCATAATGCCCACTCACTGAATATAAACATATAATGAATTCTCAGCTAATTTGTCCTCTTATCATTTTAAATTACACCCTGTGAGCTCCTCAGGGAGCATAATAACAGCTTCCTCTTGTGGTTTACATGGTGTATGAGGAACAGAGGGTCTGTGTGTGTGTTTGTTTGTATATGCAACATGTGTGTGCATGCATGAGAGGGTGAGTGCTGTGTGTGGAAGTGTGTACAAACTGTGAAAACTCTTCTACACTACCACAAGGGTATACGGAGGGGGGGGATGGTGTAAAAGCAACAAACGTGTCATTGTTTCTCCCACATCAGGAGCTTCTCTATGTTACACACACACACACACACACATAGAGAGATAGACACACACATACTGCCAAGTCTTTTCCTGGGCCTTAGATCAGAGACAAGAACCGCGTGCATGACTTGGACTCCAAGAGTGACAATAGCTGCACACATTATTCATCTGTCTGTATCTGCAGTGGTCCTTCCCATGACCAAATCCTACACAAACTGGGTTTCTCACTTGATGGTGTATAAGGGTGCCAGTGCACTTGGGTTTTGGTTCCAGTCTGGTGTCTTGTGTGAATATGTGGGAGTTTTGGGTTCGAGACAGGAGAAAGCCATTCAAAATGAAGACATTTTGTTTGATTCTCAGTTCTACAAGGGGCTGGATTAGGGTTACAATTTATTTTTAAAGGTCAGGGGTGTCCTCAAAGCTCTAATTATTGTGTGTGTGGGTTTTCAAGTTATTCTGGTATCTCCAGGAGCCTTCATTGTCTTCTTCTTCCTTCTTTTTGCCGGCACTCTTATTATGCAAATGTATTTGAAGTACTTGATTATTTGATTTGTGCCGTAAAAACAGCTATGATAAATTCTGTGCAATATTTTATGGCTTACTTAAACCCACTAAAGGTTTTACCTCCTCTTTTTAGGATTTTACACCACACTAGGTACTTTTTTTCCCATGTATCAGGGAGAGTTCTTGTGTTGTGTGGGATAGAGGTCTTCATGGTTCCACTCAGTTAACCAAGACCAGACCTGAGACCTGAGTCCTGCCAGGTCCAAATTACATTCAGTTTAATCAGGTCGGGTATGGTCAGGTCTCTGCTGCAGGTCTTGGGTGTATGTCAGTATGTGTAATATACGAATGGATCCAAGTGGACTAGCTATGACCTCTGTTCACTCTGCGTCATACTCATCACTGGAGAAAAATGTGTATTCTGATATGAGTTGAAGAGTGTGAACTGTGAAGCACAGGCATCAGGCTGCTGCCAGTTTTGGTGTTCTCTCTCTTTTTGGGTTTGTTCAGGTTGACCACATTTCACATCAGGTCTAAATATCTATTTCAGACCAGGTATGACTGCCCCCAGATAGGATCAGGTATCTTTTTTGAAAATTAATTCATGCATATCAGGTACAGGTTTCCATGGCTCTGGACAGGATGGAGGACAAGAGAACAAGCAGGAAATATTAGGGAACTATGATTTTATCTCTTTATTCATTTGTTTTTCCAACATTATTATGCAAAGGAGTTTAATCTGGAAACTTATCTAGAAAGCAGAAATTGCAGATTATTCGGATATTATTTGTAAATTCAGGGTTGGTCATTAAAAGCTATGTCTAACGACAACTATCACATATTGTTTAAAAATAAAATAATTCAAGCATATTGAATATAAGGGAAAATTACTTGCCAAAGTACTATTTAAACCAGCTATATGTCTATATGTTTAAGTTAATTTTGTTACCTGGATAAGTCAAAAGTGTTGGGTTTAAAACTGCTTTAATCAATATTTTCATATTGACAATGGATCAGATGACAATGTGTATTGTGAAAGGTGTCATTCATGGAAACAAAACCACAGAGAGTTATCATCACATAATTTTTACTTACTATCTTATAATTTTGACTGGACAGGAAAACATTTTGACTTACCGGGTATTATCTACAAATTATTTTTCTTTTTTTCCCCTTTACTGGTGGAAATGGGCTTCTATAGCATAATTTCAAGCAATTGTTTTCAGCAAAAAAGCTCTGATAAACCCACTGTACACTACCTGTGCAGCACCAAATGGCAGACAGACACAGTTAGCAACTAGCTGGTGAACAAACTATAACTAGCAGCTAAAGAGTTTTCCCTCAGGAGTTGCTGAAGAAATGAATGCTAATGTTGCTCTGTGTTTACTTGATCTGTTAATAAGCAACTGTCTGTTAACATATTTGCCATGTCAGCTTTATCAAGTAATAATATGTCAATGTTGCATTTACAGCTTGTTGCACTTCATACAGTAATTGAATTGTACAGTATATGTTGTTTATACTCCATAGCATGTAGTCATGGTCCTGAGTAAATTAAACATTCTAAATGCAGAAAATATCATATATCAGTCTGTAAATTCTATTTATCTTTTTTTTTAAATAAATTAAAAGAGAATTTGGTCTCTAGTCCTCTAAATGTCCTTCTTCTCCTCTGTTATTTCTTCCTTTTCTCCGGACCCCCCTCTGTCTTGCCCTGCCCTTCATCCCACTATGTCTCACTCTCCGCCTCTCCCCCAGCGAGGGTCATCTTACCAGGGTCGCCAACCTTTCACCTCACGTATTCTTCCTCTGACATGGGAGCAGCGTTGGCCGTCTCCTCATCCTCCCACTCATCTCTGTTTCACTCTCCCCCTCTCTCTGATGTCCCTCTGCTGCTCCGTCCTCTGGTTGTTATCCACACACCTGCTCCGAGCACGGGCTCCCAGGTGCAGTGAGGATAGTAAAAATCTAAAAATAACTTTAAATTACACTCAAAAATATGCATGTTAAGATTAAGATATACCAAACAGTGAAAGGAAAGTGAACGAGACAAACAGTAAAAAGGAAATGGAGCACCCACACCCACACTCACACACACTGACACACACTCACCCATCATAGTGAAGTGCAACTCTCGCTGAATACAAGGGCTTTGATGTTCCTACTTTTCGTGGACAGCTAGATTCTCTTCCCTCCATCCCTCCGTCTGAAGAGAGGAGAGAGCAGAAATGGAGGGTCCTGACAGCTTCGGCCAATTGAACTGTTCGCTCTGTTACCGTACGGAAGAAAAAAAAAAACATGGACATGCAAGCTGTGTGTGTGTGTAGGAGGGCGAGAGAAAGGGAGACACACTGAGAGATTAAGGGAGACACACAGGGATATAAATAGAGAGATACACTCCTGCTCTCGGATATATCTCAATCCTGCTCAGGTGTTCACATCTTCTTCACCACTTCTCTTCCACTTCTGCTCCCTCTTTCCTTTTCTTCATCACCCTCTCCTCTCTTTCTCTGACCTCTACCTTTGTTGATCCGCCTCCCTGAGAGTCTCTCACTCCACCATGCCCTCTCCCCCTCCATCCATCTTCCTCTCATCTTCTCTTTGATGTGATGATGCGGGGTTATCTGGGGCTCTCGTCTAAGGGGAAAAGGTGGTGGTGTGTGTGTGTGTGTGTGTGGGAGGGGGGGCGAGATCAAGAGGGGAAAAAAGAGACAGAATGAGAAAAAGAGGAGGGAGAGGCAGCGGGGGGATGGGCTGCGGAGGACCCCCCCCTACGACACTAACATGTCTTTCAACTCACCCTCCACCTTCACCTATGAGAAAAACGAGCGAATGAAAAGACATGGCTGGATTAAAAAAATTAAAAAAACATCCTACCGTCCCCTCTGGATGAAAATCGGAGGCTAATTCTGGTCCAAAAATCCCATTGCTGCTGTTTAAGCGAGTGGTGAAGTGTGGCAGAAAACCAGCACGACCTCAGTCAGCATGCTGTACTGAAGATGTCTCTTTTTCTGTGTATTTATAGATGTTTTTTTCCTAGATGAAAGGGCTTTGCCATGTCTTTTTAGCAAACTCAGGAAGTGTATTCTCTGCAAATTCCCATGTGCTTTTGCCCTGGCAAAGCTGTCACATCCAGCTTGGTAGAAAATACACAAGAGGAGTATTTTTAGGAGAGAAATTCCTTTTAAATTTGAAATAAATTGAACTGAAAGCACATCCTTCTGATTGAATAACAGATTCATAGAGAGGCAGAGAGAGAGAGGAGAAATGCAGAGATTTTGTTTACTGAGCTGTTTTTATGTGCGCCTGAGAGGAGGGAGAGAGTTTCCTCAGCCAGCTTTCTCCCCTCCGGGGCCACCAGGTCAAGATCGTGCCAGCCAGCCCACCATGTAGCCTGCCAACTCTGTTTAAAAACACACACATATACATGCACAGTCACCTACACACACGCTGCTGCTGCCACCGCAAATACACACACACACACACACAGGTCCTGTGTTGTGTTGTGTACGTCTGGAGATTAAGAATCACTTAGCTGTGTGCAGGGCGATGCTGAGGACTGAGAGGTGACTGGTTAATGAATTGATTAAAGGCTTACAGGCATCTGATCAATATCAATACCTCTTCTCACATGTGATGTCCATATTGTAATTAACACACACTTAGTGTAGATGAGTGTGTACTGTAGACTGAAGTAAGCTGCCTTCTATAATAATATATTCTTGGGCTCAGATTAGTAGAGATCTACAGGAAACACACAGGCAAAAATACTTTACTTACCACTTTCACTTGTTTAATTCATTTACTTTTTAAGGATGCCAATGTCAGTTTATCAGTTGGTCGGTCCCCCACTTTGGTCTAGACCAGTCTTTCCCAAACTTAGGGTCACAACGTTTTTTTTGGGTCGCCACTTGGCAGAGTAAAATGCATAACAATGCTATGATATGTGAATTCATACTCCGGTCTGTCCAGCTCAAATGCTGTGTGCTACGCACATACTCATAGACTACTACTACTATATACTACTTTTTTTCCTTTTTTTTTTTGCTATGCTGGTCTGTTCAGCTGAGATGCTGTGTGCGGGACTGTTTACACCACCACCCCTTCTCGCAAACCTGGACCTGAAACCGTGTTCTCTCTCTGACTGAGGTAATGTTGAGTGTTAGCTGCGACTGCTGACGTTATCTTGCTAGCCACGATTGTGTCCCCCCGTCTCCGACTCACGGGCTTGTCCCTAATGTGGATTTTTGTAAGTTTGAGAAACCAAATTTCTCTTTTTCCAGCTGAAAAAGTGTGGGAACCCCTGCTCTAGACTGAAATGCCATGAAGTTTTGTACAGACATTGAAGTTAATGTTTGTGCTTCTGTGTGAAATATCTTTTTAGTTTAGTTAAACCAAGACGGTGAACATGGTAAACATTATACCTGCTAAACATCAGCGTGTTAGCATTTGTCACTGTAAGCATGTTAACATACAGACTTTAATATTTAGCACAAAGCAGCGCTGTCTTTAAGTACAGCCTCAGAGGGCCACTAGCATGGCTGTAGACTCTTAGGGCCGGATATACTTAGGGAATGGCTTGGGACTGTCCTCCAGAGGCATTCTGCCAGTGAAGGAGAGCTAAAGGCGCAGTTCACTAAGCTCCGAAAATAAATCATATGAATACAAAATATTTGCTTTGGCCACGGTTCAACTCCACCAGAGAAAAACTGGTTCTATGACTCAAAATATTAGTCATAAAATTAAGAATCTTTAGCATATATCTTATTATTAATACATTAGGAGGCAATAAACATATGAGATGAAAAAGAGATGAAGTGATATAAGACAGCAGCTCAGAGTAGAGCAGGTGGAGGTGGTGATGATGTGGATGTGAATACTGAGGTAAATGCAACCAACCGCGCATTTAAATGTGTTAACAAAAGTAAGAAAAATTTTGTTCAAAGGTTCAAATTCAAGTTTGATGAGCACAAACCACAACATTTGCCCACTTTTCATTTGCATTACAGTAATCAGATATTGTGTTCATTAATAATAGCCTAACTGCTTCATTTTTGTTTCTAATAATAACTGATTGTTATATACAAGCCTATATTTAATGCACTTTTCCCCATTGCACCCTTCCTTCTGTACAGTAAATCCCATTTGCGCTGTGTTTGCGCCTGGTCTTCAGAGGCAGAGAATTTTCCCTGCAAAACCAACAGTGACTTTAGTAAATCCAGTGGAATACATGATCAACCTCTGTTAACACTGCATGATCCTCACTAATGTATATACAGTAAGAAGAGAGGTGCACCTTGCAAACACTTGCTAAAATCACATGTGGCTCCAGCCTGGTGCATCTGTAAATACAGCACATGTGTCTGAGGCAGAATGCCTGGACTTTTTAGTTTTATGGGGTGTGTGCGCGTCCATGCGTGTGCAATGGAAAGATAAATGTGTTTGTATCAATATTTTTCTGAGGTGACAATGAAGCCACTTCAAATGTTTTAACCTCACACACACTCAACAGCACTCCAGTCACTTTGGTGTGGTCGGACCAGGCCAATGCCATGGTAACCGGTCCACTGAGAGGTTGATGCCACATGGAGAAGGCCACTGCGTGACACGGGGAGCCATTTACAGTCAGCAAACACACACACATATATTACTGTAGATGTGAGGATTTCCGCCATGTTTCTCTCCTTGTGAGGATATCTGATCCACATGCAAACACTCTCAGGCTCTACTCTTTCACTGTACCAACAGGCGGTGCACTGTTTGCACAGCCATAAATCTGATTGAATGCACCTGAGTGTGTCCATGTGGTGCATATGAGTGTGTGCCTCGTGCCCACTTGGCCGAGCTCAGGTGTGCAGGGTCTTCCTGTGGTCTGTCAGCGGGGGGGTCCCATGTCCCCTGCAGGATGCGTTGATTAGTTTTGCCCAGGCTGAGCGGACTGTACTAAAGTGACGTGGGGATGGACCTGTGTTAGCAGAACATGGAGACCTGCTGATAAACAGCACAAGGATACAAGCAGAGGTAGTGTTTAGTTCTGTGTCTTCATCTCGGCTGTAAATCTACACTGTAAATATGCTGCACCAGCAAAACTGCTTTGAAAGATTAAGACACTTGGATAGCTAAATAGACATTCTCCTTTCCATTCACCTTTCTCTTCTTAAAAGCTTTTAAATAGTTAGCATCCAGACATGAAGTTCAGGGCAAAGAAGTCAAATCTATATTCATCTGGTTTCTAAACCAGATATTGATTTTTCTTTTCTTTTTTGTCAGCAAAATCTGCTGTAGTTCAACAGCTTCTTTTCTCAGTGGTTCTCTCACACTTATGAGTGAACTGGCCAGTTTGAGTGTTGTTTCCCATCAGCAGCTTCTCTGCTAAGGAGCTGCTGCTCCAATTGGCACCTTTACTGCAGGGAACAGTTAAGTTACGGGGTGATTACTCAATTTTTAACAAGTCTACAATCTACACTACAATCCGAGTGGTTTGTGCAAGAAGATGTTTGTAGTTGGTCACTCTGTAAATGAACATTGACAGAAAATTATTGTTTTGCTCATTTGAAAGTTTTTAATTTGCGCGCGCCTTAAACCAGCCTTACTCTTTAGCCCATAGCACCTTGTGATGAGCAGCTTTAGAATAAGGTCAGGCCAGATATTTCTCTGATTTATCACTTACTCTTGCACACCTGTATTTTTGACATTTAATCATTTTTTATCAATTTCTGTTTCTGCATTAAATAACACAATAATGTAATATAGTTAAAAGTGCATTAACTGATTTTGTGACCACTTGGGGGCGGTGCAACAAGCTGCAAACACAGCATTGACATATTATCACCAAAGAGTTAGCAGACAGTTGGCTATTTGCACATCCAGCAGACACAGAGCAACATACAAAGTCATGTTTCTATCCACTTGGTAAATGTATTCAATATTCACTCACTCTCTTTTAGCTCTGTTTTGGTCTCTACATATCTGGCTCTTTAGCTGCTAAATGCTCCACTGTTACTAGTTGCTAACTTTGTCTGTCGTTTGTTGCTAGGCAGGTAGTGCACAGTGGATGTTTTAGAGATTATTCACTGTAAACAGCTGCCCGGTGCTGCTGGAAACAACACTGATCTGAGTTGTGGGCCGTAAAACCAAAACAAGTTAGACGCTGAAGTAGAGCTGTGGGGAACTGCACATTTGAGCGATAATTATCTGTGGTTTCATCATTATGATGACCACTTTCACATTACATGTAGCTGCTTTTTTTTTTATTAATTAGTGCAGCTTTAAACACTCATCTTTGTAATGAAGCATTCACATTAAGTATCATTAGCCTCCTCTGATGTTTAAAACATAGATGGTGTGTGTCTAAGCCAGGTCCATAGATGAAGGCCATAGTTTATGATATCATTGCACTTGTCTGTACATGTATGTATGTATTTTGCAGTTAAATTTAAATATTGCTATACAAGTAAAGTTTGATTTAAAACTTTGATAATACAGCGACATGCTCAAATATCTTACACTTTATGGTGATAAAACAAACCATTTCAGAACATTATCATCACCATCACCTCTTGTGATTGAGTAGCTTTATAAGTTTTCAACCAATCAGTATTGTTATATATATATATATATAGAACCACAACCGAAGAACCCGAGAATAACCTTTTCTGAGTAGTATCAGAGAGACAGTCACTGAAGAGAATCAGAAAGAGTGAGACGGAGAGAGCATATTTAAGACAGATCTGGACAGATAGGTGGTGAGAGACTAAGAGAGCCTTGAAAGAAACGAAAGGTATAAATGAGAGAGAAGGACAGAGAAAGATAGGAATGGAAGGATGGATGGAGGGAAGAAGAGAGCGAGCGATGGAGGGATCTCGCAGTACCTGTGATGGATGAGCTTTAGCTCAGGTGTGACGGCGCGACCAAATTAAATCACTGAGCAGACAGCAATGAACGAGAGACAAGGTTATCACTTTCGCTCCCTCCCTCCTCTCTCTGTCTACCACCCTCAGTGGTCTGTCCTCACTTTACTATCAACAGCTCTGTGCTGCCCTGCTCTCAGTCTGGAGGGAGAATCAGCCTTCACCTCTGAGTAATGTTAGACACGTTTCAATCATGTACTCTGGGAGCCTGTTTTATGACATCACTTACTTTCACTCAGTGACTTGATAGGTACACCTGTCACTGAGAAACAATATTCCTTAAGTGATACATAAAATGCGCATTTTTAAGAGATCTTGAGTTTATAAACTCAAGTAATAAATACATGATGAATGTGCACTATATGACCAAAAGTATGTGGACAACTCTTGCCAAATATTTTGTGTACTTTTGGTTTGTGAAGGTGTTTGTTTATCCTGGTTTGGGCTAGGTACCCAGGGAAATCTTAATTTATAGCGTATAAAGATATTTTTGACACAAGTGTGGCTCCAACTTTGTGTCAACTGTTTGGGCAAGACCCTGTCCTGTTTCAACATAACAGAGCTCCTGTGTACGAACAATCTTTGGCCAGAATTTGATTGTGCTTTATGATAAGCTGACTGAACACATTAACTTAGGCTTATGTAATATATAAGCATGAACTGAAATAATAAAAGTCAAAAACAGGGAAACAGGGCCCCTCTTCAAGACAGGGCCCTTAAGATCAGGTACAATAATCAAGCTGGATCCACCTTCAGGTCCTTCATCATGTCAGTGGATACAGTGGTGTATAGTCCCAAACTAATATTCAGTTAAATTAGCACAAACCAGTAGTTACGGAGTAAACATGAAGCTTTTGGGGCTCCTAGAGTTTTGGCCCGGGATGTTGCCTGCTTTGCCCACTTAGCAATCCCGCCGTGGTCTAGCACAACTTTTAAGCCAACGTGGACCTAAAATCTGATGATGATGACTGGATATGGTCAATAACTTCCAGAACGAGTGAGTAAGTGGACCTTGAGTGGAGACTGTTTTGTCAAGTGCTGTTTCCCAGGTCAAAAATGAATGAACTAAGCTTAACTTTTAACCCAGTGTGAACGATAAGTCCTAAAACAGCTTAAAATAATGCAAAGTTTCAATACTTTGAGTTCTATGACAACTGGGCACATTTCATCTGCTGATGAAGATCCTGTAATATGGTCATTTCCATCATCATCATTCCATTTCCATTAATTTCTCTCCTTATGATTAACGTGCACCATTCACCACATGACATGACAAAGTGATGTGAGTACTGATGGTCTCTTCCTGCTATATACAAACCTGTTGACAGAGGAGGCTCCTTTAATGGCGACTGTTCCCTAACCTCTGACCTTTCCCCTTTGACCAACCTCGTGGCCAAACATAATGATCCGCTGCCATACTGTTGGTGTTGACATCGAGGTCCCCTTGTCACTGTGCCACATAGACAATGCCTAGCTTGTATGGGAGGACAATGGAGAATGGTGTGGATTGTAAGGGGTTGTGACTTGAAACTTTAAAAAGATGGATGTTGTAGATAGAACGGAGGTGGTGGGACCGCGCAAGGGAAAGGCGAATGTTTTTGTGGGAACAAGACTTTGTAGAAAATTTGAATCATTAAATACGAAAGCTGTTTATTTACTTCAATCCAGCTGAAGGAAATGCACCTAATCCTTCTATATTTTTGGGACATTTCAAAAGTTTGCGTAGTTTTCGTCACTGTCAAAAAAATAACTTGTCTTTTCGTCTGACAAAAATACGACATGATACAAGAATCCACCAGTTAAATCCAGGCTTAGACTGCAGGGATCATGGTTCCCATCAAGTACAAGATCCGCCCGGATAACTTATGCAACTCTTCCACATGGCTTCTATTGCAACTGGTAAACAAGTTAGGAATAAATTAAAGGTTTTACTTCATAATATTTTTTTGCTGTGTGTTTCTCATGCCGTCCTAAGTCTATTCTAGCTCTCTTGAGTCAGGGCTAATTCAAACCCTGATCTGAGCAAGTAAATTCCGAGCAAAGCACTTAAACCGCATGTACACACACACACATACGCACACATACACACAAACACCGAGCTCATCATCAGCAGTCTCATTATGTTGTTGATTCTTCGTCTCCCTACAGACAGTGCTATTTACCCAGTGTCTCCGAGTAGGGGGAGATGGGTAATGAGACTGACGTGTGCAGGGGTGCGTTCTGGGTAATTTGTTTGATACGAGACCTGATGGGAAGTGAAGGGATCAAAAGATTAAAACAGCTTTTTTTTTCTTCCTTCACCTTCCCTTCATCTTTTCCCAGCTCTCCTCTCAGTGTAAAAATGCCGAGAAACAGTAGCTGCCTCCGTCTCATTTTCTCCCTGTCTGGTTTTAATTTGTGATTAAATCCTCACCTTGACTGTGCTGTAATGCTTAATATTCCAACACATGCACATACGATCACAGTGCAACAGAAAACATACCTTCCTCAGGGGCCGTTTCTCACCTATGAACTTCTACTCCCTCATTAGCTCATTCTGACCCTTGAACTCGTGACGTTAAGCCCTGGCGGGGTCAAAGTTTCCTCAACAGGTGGACTCAGGTGACAGGTGTGGCTTCCTGACTTTCTGCCAAGCCTTTACTCTTTTATGCCTACACACAGGTTTGCAACACTTTTTAAACCTGAAGGTAGACATGCACTCAAGGACATCGCTGGAGAAAAGATATCTATGACCTGAATAAGCATCAGACAATGGTTGGTCTCTGAAAGAGCACAGAGATACTTCACTACACTTGTGATCACAGCTTACCCATCTATGATATATAATTTTGTATAATTCCCTACGTAATAAATGTCTAGTGTAGGTCTTTTATATTTCTTTTCCTGTCAACTCTATTTCTTTTTCTTGCCCTGTATAATGACTGACCAGTACAATTACATGGCCATGCCAATTCATTTAGCTTACCCTTCCTAACATTTAGCTGAATGTATCCATTCAGTGATCAATGAATCTTTGTGGGAACTGAGCCCGACAGCTCTTTCATTCTTCACACTGGAAACAGCAGCTGACAAAATATTCTCTACTCAAGGTCCACTTTTGACTGTACCACACAGTCTTCATCAGCAGATGTAGTTTGCTCAACTGTACTGGATTAATGGCCTTAACACCTTACAAATATAACCAATACACAAGCATCAAATAAACAAACTAAAGCCTCAACATCTACGACTGAGCTGAAACAACATCTCTGTGACACAGTGCCAGTGGTGGAAAGTAACTAAGTACATTTACTCAAGTACTGTACAAGTACAGCTTTGAGGTACTTGTACTTTACTTGAGTATTTCCATTTTATTTTCTACTTTATACTTAACTACATTTCAGAGGGAAATATTGTACTTTTTACGTCAATAGTACATACAATTATCTGACAGCTTTAGTTACTAGTTACTTTTCAAATTAAGATTTAACATAAAAAAACAATGATAAGCTTATGAGTACATTGTTCAGGATGAAGCCAGTGGTTCCCAACAATATTGGCTTGTGCCCTCTTACAAAAAACAGTGTAGTTGTGTCTCCTTGTCATGTTTCACATGTCTATGAGTTGTTAGCAGTTCCACCAAAGAGACAGTTCCCCTCTAAACCTTTCAGATGGTTTAATTTAATAACTGTTCAAAGATCAGGGAGAAGTCCAAAAACTGAAAACAGATTTGTGTATCAGAACTGTGTTTTTTTTCTTTCTTCTTCTTCTTCCTTCTCCCATTAATCATCTTATGACCCCTCAGATTTAGCTTGTGATCCTTTGGAGGGCCCTGACCCCTAGGTTGGGGCCACTGGACTAAACTAGCTGACTGTATATAAAGCAGTTAAAACTAGCTCCACCTGGAGCAGCTACAACAGTAAATGCTGCTCTAACATTAATACATCAGTGTTAAAAATCTAATAATGTCAGATAGAATCATATACATCTGCAGAACGAGGACTTGTACTTTAGGTACAGTTTACTGATAATACTCTTGTACTTTTACTACAGTAGGAATTTAAATGCAGGACTTTTACTTGTATCTGAGTATTTTTACAGTGTTGTGTTGTATTGTATTGTATTGTAATTTGAATACTTCTTCCACCTCTGCACAGTGCAAACAACAATTGACAATTGTAAGATTTATAAAGATAACATTTAATACAGGACTTTTGAATTGGATTGCAGCTTTTTCTGGTCACTCATTGTAATTTTACCTTATGCTGCATCTTCAAACAGAAATTGGCAGTTTATTTACAGCCGATACAAGCAGAGCACAGAAAATTAATAAGGAACTATCAGCAGAAACGAGGGCTTACAAGATGTCTATCACTTTATGAACTTTGCAAAGCAGCCAAAGGCAATTTGAGCTGGACAACCCAAAAATTAATGCAGGGTAGCTAAGATGTATTCACAGCAACAACATAAAAGGTGACATTTGAAAGGTAGCACATTAGTGAAATGCACTGGATACATTAATTCAGTGTGGCTAAAAGCCTTGTTAGCATTCACAGTTTGAGTCTGAATGTACAATTATGAGACAGAGAGGAAGGATGGGCAAGAGAAGGAGGAGGGGAGATAGAGAGAGAACAAAAGGAAGCAGAAGAGAGAGAGAAGAGGAGGAGAGGGAGAGAGAGTCTTTCATGTCTCCCCTGAGTTTGAAAGGCCTCCCTTTCATGTGAGCATTGTCATATTCTCTCTGTTCTCATTCCATTTGCTCCACCTCTCTCCCCGTGATAAAGACATCACTCTTTTAGTACAGGGAGGGCAATACAGACGAGTGTGTGAGCGTGAGCACTCGCTGGAGTGTCTGTGTGCATGAGAGAAGTGCAGCAATCTCACATTAATACTAGTATTAAATGCATATGCAGGTACAGTGTGTATGCAGTAATAGCAATAGCAAATACATTGAGTAGTAGTAGGAAACATGATGCCACCCGGATTATGTTTTTTTTCATCAAAATATTGAAAGCAAAATGTTCACGCTGAAAGAAATCTGGAAAAATGTTCACCACATATTTCATTTGTTCTCCCTAAAATATCTGCTCCTTCCAACTACAGCATGATTAACATTCATGGTTCTGTTTGTAGACAACTTAAAGCATTGCTTTAAGTTAGGGAAATATTTGTGGTCTATCTCATGCTTCAAGTCAATGCTGACTTTAAGCTGGGATGGGTTGACCTTTTCAATGTTTAACCAAAACCCCAGTCTTTCCCTAACCTTTTAGGATAAAGCTAGAGAGTTTCTATATTTTACTTATGGTCAACAAATCTCATTTAAAGACGGAATCCAACAATGAATCAAACTGTATTGCCTGTGTAGCCAAAGTCTGATATATCTTATTCCTCTTCAGAGTGTCACTGACAGGGCAGGGATGTCAGAAAGTATTGAGAGAGACACTAATGCATTGCTGGTTTTATTATTGACCGATCACATTTCTTAGATGTCACACCTCCTGGATTGGTCATAATCATGCCAGCTATAATGGTTCCACCAAAACATATTTGGCAAAGGAAATTAAGGTATATTATAATCATATTTTGTTGGAGATAGGACTGATGCACGTGTATATAGGTTTAAGTGAGTGACATGCGAATGTTATTGATTTTAATCGCCCATAGCTGACAGACAAGACTTGACATGGGACTCAGAATACCTTTATTCCTTAGTCACAGTGTTTCTGTAGGAAGAACAGAACTGAAGAGAAAAGAGAAGAACAAATAAAGAAATAAAAGGAAAGAAGAAAAATGACCATTGAAAACAGTGTGGACACCACTGCAGTATTTAAAGATGACCCTCTTGGTAGCTGAAAGAGAACGGGAAAGACAGGGCAGTTGTTTTTTAGTTTTTATTCATGTATTCTTTTATTGCAGTTCCAACTCCATTTCCCATGGGTCTTGTAGGGAGTGAATTGGCTTGATTGGTCTGGGTTTACAGGCCCATAGACACGGAGGTCAAGCATGTTGAATCCTCTAACTGCGGAACATGGACGTGCTCACTCACAAACCTATATAGATAGTGTTTGTGATTCCCTCCCCCTCTACCTTTCCCATACAACCACCAATCACATTTTACGACCCCCCTCAGGGCCTCCACACAGACTGAACCAGGTTTTTTTTCCCTGTATTTGACGAGGTTCACTTTCCGTTTGCATGCAGGGCCAAGTGTTTCACAAAGCCTCTCTTTCTGTTGTCCGTGGTACCGGGGGTGTGAGTGTGTCGCAGGTTACAATAAGTTCCATCTACTGATCTTAATTGGACCTGATGTGTTGTTCTGCTCCCAGGACGCCTGTTGAGCCCGGTTCTGTTCAGTTTCATTGTAAAGCAGGCCAAGAACTCTTGGCAGCCACTAAGCTATAAAACACTTAGGGCGCAAAAGCTTTGCTAAAAGGAGCTGGCCGAGAAAAGAAGGGCCCGAAAATAACTGTTATTGTTTTGTTTTTTTCACAATTTCTTTCAGTTTTTTCACTTGTGCTCGCCCACTCACACACATCTGCTCGTCGCAAGATACAGTCAGGGAGCTACAGTATGGACCCCCCCCCCAATCACTCACAGTTTTCTTTGAGTGATGTTTTTCTCATTTGGGTTGTTTTAATTTAAAAACACTTAATTTTTCATTTTTATGAAAGCTTTTAAATCAGAGGTTTCCAAAGTGGGAGGTGGGCATCCCCAGGGGGGCTCCGAACAGTTTCTGGGGAGGTTCAGTGAATGGAAGTGAAAAAGTATGACATTAGTTATCAAAAGGATATCACATAGAATAACCTAAAGAGATAGTTCAGAGATAATGTAGTTTTGGGGAAATGTACAGTTTTTCCCAGAGTCAGAAACTAAGAAATGCTTCAGGACAGACCATATTTATGTATTTGGTGTAGTCTGAAGTTATGTCAAACAGCAATATTAGGCTATCTGGTTCAATTGTTGAGTGTCTCTGGGATCAAATAACATAATCATGATCCCATAGGCATCCAGGAATTGAGCAAAACTAAGCAAGTAAACTAAGTGGGCATGAGGGGGGTGCCTTTTTCCAAGCTTTGTCTGAGGGGAGGCCTGAAGTCTCAGACTTTTAAAACCCCTGTTTTAAAGGATTATGGGTTGGAGCTGTGGAAATGGGGTCTGTTTGTTTTGATATTTCATCAGACACACATACACACACGTACATCTTCCTGCTGCGAAGGCCCGACGCCCCTTCCCTGCTGTGACAGTTTTTGTTGGAATTTCCCACTCTGGTGTGGAGCAGCTTTTGGAAGGATCTGGAAGTGGTGATGGAGGACGGCTGTAATTCAGAGGGAGGGACGACTAACTTCCCTTTGAAGCTGAAGACACACACTGTAAGTGTGAGGGCTTTTTCTGGGGCTAGTTGTTTTTGGGTGTTTCTCTCAAACCAGTTAGAGCTGGTCACTGGGGGAAAAACATAATAAAACAACACAATCAAAGATATTTTTAAAGTAGAAACAGCTTTGGTGTCTCACTGATGTGATTATAGATCAAACGTGAAAACTAACGTGTTCTTAATAGACTGTAGGTCTCTCTCAATGCAGAATGTTTGTCTTTCATAGCTGAGGCAGTTTCTTTCCTTTGCTCGGTTGTACACTCACACTGGATGGTGTGAGTGTACTGACCATGCCTCACTGTGCAACAAGAGAGCAGGGACTCAGGTTCTCAGCCCTGCACAGGAAGTCAGTCTCCTCTTCAGGTAATGGCTCAAAATGACTCATTTATATGTGCATGACAACAAAAACAGACATAGCCTTACAAACAATCTATACAAGCGCTTTCTGATGTGATGCCCCTATCAGCAGGATGACATGTCCAGCAAGTCCTCATACCTTAGCAGCGCCTTCCAAAACTATTTTTATGAGTGTTTTCTGATTTGCCACCTCTATAGTTGAAGTCTAGGCGACTAAAACTAAACCTGCATCCATTGATCCATCCACACCAACCTCCCCCCTAAAAGGTTTTACACCACTATTATAGCATTGTGCTACTTCTATTTTGGTTTCAGAGTGTTTGAAGAAAAGACCAACACTGTTGTTTTCATGAACAACTCAGTTCATGAAAACTTGAAATATTTTTCATAGTACTTGAGTTTCTGAAGATGTTTAGTTGGTAAAGAGTTGACAAACTATATGGATAGAATTTATGTATTTCTTTTTATGTTATTGCATGGGTATACTGCATTCTTCTAAATAACCGGTATTATTAGCATTAGTATTCTTTCACAATTTATTAGTATAGCACAATAAAGTACACATTACATGCTTGAAGCACTTTTTCCTGCTTGTATTTTATTTTAGGAATTCAAGTAGCTTTGTGCTGTTTGGTTTCTAAAATAAAACACAAACCACCAAGTAAACTGTTCCAGGATCTATTTGTTACTATTTCCAAAAGCACTTAGTGCCACACAATAAAGCCACATTAACAGTCTCTCAACTTAGATGTAGGAGTTCACAAGAAGCACTTAAAGGCAGCATGTTTGTGTATATTGAAGTGCATCTAAGTGTGTGCACATGAGTTGTTTTGTGTGTGTGTGTGTGTGTGTGTGTGTGTGTGTGTGTGTGTGTGTGTGTGTGTGTGTGTATGCATATTAGCATAATGTCAGCTCTGAGTTTGCAGTTACAGTGCACAGACCACCTCTGATAATGGTGAAAGAGACAGTCCATCACACCTACACCTCTTTCCCTCAGTCCATGTTTTCCTGTGGGATCCATGAGGAGAAGGAGAGAGAGACGGGGGAAGAGGAGAAAAGAGGAGAGGGGGGCAGTCTGTCTCCCATTAACATTATCTCTATGGGAGCCCAAAATGGGCTCTGTCAGCAGAACACCAACCTGCTGTCAAGAGAAGAACACGAGGACGAGAGGGAGGGATGAGAAGAAAGAAAGGGAAGGGAGAGGTATTACCACTGCATCCTGCAAGTCTGTGTTTTATATGGAACACCTTATATATCATTTATTACTAGAATTGTAGTCAAAATATATGAGCGTCACAGAGCCTGAGTCAAAAACTTACACATGCGAAATCCTTCTCCCCTTGGCGAGTATCAGCTTCACCACTGATCTGTCTGAAGCAGTTCAAAAACACCAACCAATGTCTCAACAACAGAGAACAATTCTTTAAATTGATTCTTCCTTCTCTTTCCAACAGCAAAGAATTGATTCATGAACGCTTCATTTCATTCACCTCAGTAAAAATGACAGCTTTGTGGGCAAAAGCACTTTTCTTTATCGAGAGCCAATAAAGCAGCTTGTTTAGGACAGGAGTGTTGGCTCAGGTGGAGCCAGACAGAGTCCAACTTCAGACACTGATCAATACCAGATTTAGTGGATGTGGTTCTATAACTCAGTCAATTCAACTTATTCACTTGAAGATATCATTGCACTTTGGAAAAACAATCACATTTTTTAACTCTTAGGTGTAAGTTCTTAAAGCTGCACTAATCAATATTTGAGTCCGTCTGTCAGTCCACTACTTTGGTCCAGACTGAATCTAGTGAAATTTTGTACAGACGTTCATAGTCCCCACAGGATGAACCCTAATGACTTTGGTGATCCCATGACTTTTCCTCTAGCGCCACCATGAGGTTGACATTTCTGTCTTTTAGTCAACTGTTTGATGGATTGCATCAAATAGTAGTTTTTGTATGTGCATCCCCTCAAGGTGAATTGTAATAACTATTTCATTACGTTTCATATGGGGCCATCATCAGGTCAAAATTTCAATTTGTATGGCGGCCTGCCATACATTAATTTCTTCCGCCAAATTTTCTTTTCATCATCTCTCACTCCGCTTTAACCCTCTGAGACTCATGGGATCGTATACGATCCCAAAAATCACGTTGTCTTTAACGCGTCATATCTCCGCAACGGTTAGAGCTAGAGACATGCCATTTTTTCCTCTTAAACTAGAGAAACAGTGCTAACCGGTGAGCCCGTTTGTCTATGTGAGCCATTTACTTCTGTCTGTAAAACTAATACGTAAAGTTGTACAAGATGTGGATGGTCTCCCCTTTTGCATGGCGCATTGCTTGTTCTACTTGTATGTATATCGATCAGTTCTCACCCACCATCTTTGTTGGTGACATACTAGAGTGTAAAGGTCACATTTCTATATCGGACACTGCTATTGGCTCCAGTGGATGCAGTTACAGCCAATCGGAGTGTCTCGATTCATTTATAGGTTCCTTGCTAGTAGTCAGTGCCCCCCCCACCCCCCCCCGTTGTATGCGCATATTTACACACAAACACACATGCGCTGGAACAACATTTCTGGCGGCATTTTGAGGACACGACATCGTTTGATTTAAGTGGTTACCTAGCTACCCTAGATAAGAAAATAGGAAAAGTTTCCTAGTGTGACTCAGTTTTCATGTCTATCCCAGTTTTATTTCTCGCTCGCAGCTGCCAGCTTGAATTTGTGCGCGATGACTTATATCTTGCGAATGGCAGATATTTGATTAAAGTGCAAGTAGTATTACTGCCAGCTTTCATTCACAGTGAGTGTCATCATGAACAAGAGGAAGGGTGACATTCGTCAGTTTTTTGGGCAGCCTCAGAAAAGAAAAGTAAGGAGAGCAGTGGGAAAATGAGTACATTAGACTACCAGTCAGATGATAGAAGTAAGAGATGAGTCAACGCTTTATATAATAATAAATGGTTAATAACCCTTATTAATTAATAACCCGTATTTTGTGAACTGTGTTGATCAGATGTAGATTCTTAATTTTGCTCTCAAAGTGCACCAGATTGACGCATTTAACTTTAAAATTTTAAAAATGTTCTTCCCGGGGGGGCATGACCCTGGATCCCACTAGAGGGTTCGGGGTCCTCCCCCCAGGATCTCATGAAATCCTGTAGGAAACATTGTTTTTCATAATACAAACATCAGTTTAATCCCTTGAACTTCTTAAATTATTTATTTGATTACAGTATCAATTGCTAGAAAGATTATTTACTTGAAAAGAACAACGATGATCATATATTTGTGTCTATCATATATTTAAATGTACTACTACTTGTATTGTATTTCTCCAATCTTGCTTTGAAGTATTTGTGTTTCCACACTCCATTCACTAGTTTTCTATTGCATCCTTGTAAAAATCAACACAAAAACCACTTAATTTCTCATATCAGATGTTCCCCATGCAGCACTTTATTTACATTTGAGGTCATCCACGCGCATGATGCTGTTTGACCCCGCTGTGTTTTTTGGCCCTACATAGAGGCACTACAAGCAGGGAGGAAGACAGATGGGGGCTGTACAGGGACTCTGAGCAAGTTCAGCAGAAAAAGGTTCAAGAGTCTAAGTAAATTTAAGAAAAAAGAAAGTGAGTCACAAGCCCTCTATTGAAAAAGATGCAATTCATTTACTCTAAAACAGATATCATTATAGTAGTCCATAAACCTCTCCTGTCCCCTCTGCTGTGTCCATCTGTCTTACATGTATGATGTCTGTGTTTGGACTCTTGTACCATTATGGGCCATGATATGTGATTTACACTGTGTTGTGTTCCAGGAAGCTACATGGTGCTAGGTGATGACAAATGGACATACTGTAGTTATGACATGTTTAAAACGCGGAGAGCTCTGTTTACAGTCCAGGCCTTTGTCCAATTCAAGCCCAGTGTTTCTGGCCTGACAAGTGGGAACCAATGAATCGTCTTGGACCTTGTTTTAGAGGACGCCACGTAGACACAGATTTACTGGAAAGAAGACACACCATCGTTATCAAACGTACACGTATACAAGAGTAGACTCATACATTGCTAAAGTACATTTTCATCAGAGTTTACCAATGTGAATACACATTTAAAAGAGGGGAGATACAAAAAGAGCATAGGTTTGGTATGATATATACTTGGTTTTGATATATACATTTATATCAACTAGCATTCAACACATTGTTATTAAAGTGGTTATTGTGCCTTATAAAATAATGGTAGTCCCAACAAATACTTTTAGAGTAGAGTTACTTCAAACAAGGACTGGGGCATATCTGCTATTTCAAGTTTTCAGGTTTACTTTGAAACCATCATCACAAGCAGATACAATTGAGCAATCAGCTGTCACATCTGCTACTTATTAACAGTTGTCTCTTAACACCTCTACTAATGATGGTTTTAAAGTAAAACCAAAAGCTTGAAACAGTAACTGGAGTAACTCTTAATAATGCACTATCCCTACGTAAGATCACATTTAGTTCCATTGGTAGAAAATGTTGTGAATCAAAACTAAATTTACCCCCCCCCCCAAAAAAAAAAAAAAAACATGTAGAGAAGATGCCAGTACTTTTTTCAGCCCTGAATAGTGTCTGCAGCTCTCCCTCAAAGGCTGTGTGCACCCCCCAAAAACCTCTGCCAGACAGGATAGGGCTGTCTGAATTTAACCTGAGAGGTGAAACTTGTGGCAAAATTAGGTTCACATGGAAAGCCGTTGCTGCTGCTTGTAAAGCTTATTGTTGTGAGCACACTGTAATAATTGAAGGCGACCCAGATGAGCATATACATTCATATGAAGTACAGTCTCTCATCTGGGTTTTGGCTGCTGAACAGTAAGACCACGGTAAAACTCAAACTGTAAAAGTGCGTGGGGCAAAAATATGATTTGGAAACCCCCCTCCATCACCAGAGATAAACTGGTAATGAATAATAAGTGAGATAGCAAGAGACACATTTTGGGCTGGAACTTTATCAAATTCAGGCTAATGAAGGTAGGAGTTAGGACATGATCCCTCCTTAGTGTCTAGTGTATCGGAGCAGTAAACAATAGTAGAACATTACTAATAGAAGAAAAAAAGGGGAAAGCATGACAGAAAAAAATCTACCTTATTGAACTATGGAGCTTAATTTGAATGACTAAATTGCCACATACAGATACATGCTTGGCTCATACTGAGGAGTGTTTACACTTAAACCTCAGATGGTTCTATTATTTACGAGCACCCTTGGACATTTTAGCGCTGCACAGGATTGGTTTAAGATCAAGAGAGGAATAAAATGAGGGGTTTATGATGTTGCAAAATTACCAACATGTGGTGTAAAACCTAAACCCCTCTGTCTGCCTGTCAAGGAGAGAAGAGAGTCATGAATTTGGAATTGTGTGTTGGTATGCGTGTGTTGCTGCAGTTGCATGTTTGAGGGCTGATTCATTACAGCAGACAGTGCATCACTATTCAGCTACCTACTGTGTCCTTCCCAGTATAGTTCCAAACTTTGTCACACGCCATCTCACTCTCGAATAGTTCCCATCATCCTTCACTAATGAGGGCATTTTCATTCTATTTAAAAAAGGACAGCACCATGGAAGAAACGAAAAACGAAAGAAAAGGAGAGATTGAGGGAAACCTTACGATAGAAGCAGAAAGGTGATGGGGGGTCAACAGTGCTGAATGAGGTGCAGACAGAAGGACCAAATTGGGAAGAGGACACATTTAGGCCACGCACCGAGCTTCAAATCTTGAATGTGTTTGATATCAACGCTGAGCCAAACAGATTTTACTAATTCTGTGCCAACTCAAACATGAAACACATGTCCACCATGGCATGTTGACGGAGGAAGTAGATGAAGAAGGAGATGGAGAACAGCGTGGAACAATAGAAAGGATGTTCAAGACTAAAAACAAGGGGAGTCAGACATGAACGTGTGTTATACGTGTTGTCTAAAACATCTGAAAACATGGACTAAGTTGTTGTTTAAAGTCAGACTAATACTTCAAAAAAACTGGTATCTTGGAACTTTCAGACATGTTGACAGCTACCTGTTAAAGACCAGGTAACAGGCATGCTTGGTACTTTTACACATTTACACATGATTTAACATGATATCCCAGACAGTAGAACTGGGTGATCATTGTCGTGCATGCAGCATAGAGCCTTTTCCCAAGGAGCATCACAGTGATCTGTTGCTGTACTCTCACCATGTTCTCATCTTTTCAGCATGCAGGTGGGTGGAAGACACGCAGGGCATTTCTAGCTGGTGCACCTCCATTAGTGCCCTTGCATTTGCAGTGGGGTCATCAGCTGGGGAGAACCAGTCCTTCACATTTTATTCCATGAACTGGTACATTTGTGGGCCATTTCCATCGTAAGAACATGCCGGACCATGAAAGTAGCCTTTGTAGTTGTTGGAGTGCAAATACAGACAACAACCAATGTCAGAACTTACTCAAGTTCTGAAAGGTTCTTGTTATGAAACTTGGTTGGAGAATGCTTTTTGTACAGTCATAGTTAGGGATGGGTATTACACCCCAGTACATTTTTAGTACCGTCTGGATGGAATGTATCCATACTGTAGCAACTGGTATTGAAAACAGATTGCCTAGTCAGATTTATAATCTTGTTAATGTATTATTTTATTATTATTTTTATTAGTAGTAGTAGTATCAGACAGTTCCTGATTTAAATCGACTTTTTGCTAGTTTTTCATAGACATCACATTTGCAGTTTCTACCATGATCACATACTGTACTTTTCTATTTGTTTACTATCTATTTGTAGCCTTTTCTGCTTTATTTTGAAGGTACCTTCTGCTCCTTTGCCTTCCAGGAAGTCAAGGGTGTGCCACACTGCGTGCAGAACTGCCATTTTAAGCTATTTCAGTTATCCTGCTCTGTGTTGAGGAATAGCAGGTGTTGGCCTGTCCAGGAGTGGACCGTCTGCAGTCTTGACCTCTACTTAGCTTGGAGCTCCTGTGATAAACACATGTTCCTGACCATCATTTCCAAAGCCATGAACTATGACCCCACAGCTTCACGGTACTGAAACACTGGTGATATCTAACACCTGAACTTGACCACAATAATATTGACAAGCCTAATGGAAGTCAAAGGATCTCTCTGCGCTAACAGGTTTGAATTGGCTTACCACAAACCTTTTCAATAAGCTTCCAAAGCTGCAGTGGAGTCATCAAAAATATACACAGGCACAGAGCACCGCGGCAAGAATCTTCACTGTATGTATGCTCTCAAAACATTGATGCTCCCTTCACTTTATTTGGATAGTTTCGCAGCGGGATCCTTGCTTATTTTTGCCCATAAGTGCCCTGGAGTAATCAAATTCCAAATGAAATATTTTCTTTGCCGCCAGTACCTTTCTGCCTGCCGTTTTCACTCCCAGGGAACCATCCCGTCAGACCCTGACTCTCTTTCCAAACCGGGGATTTACGGAAGATTAGGGAAAACTATGTAAATGACACTGCTCCTGCAGAGTCAAGCGAAACGTTAGACCCCAAAAGAGGGAAGCTGGGAGTCGGGAAGAAAGCGATGAGGGGGGGGTGGGGGGTGGGCACATCCTCAGGAATTTCCCTTGGAAATCTGTGGATTATCCCACCAGTTTTAATGAAAGTTGTCAGGATTAAGAATGCCGAAGTCCACTGAGGCCGGTGCCGGGGTAGGGATAGGGATGGAGCACAGGAGGGAGAAGGGAGTGGGATAAAAACCAGGAACCTATTATATTCCGACATCACTTCACTGGAGGTAAAATTTCCATGAAGGAGCTTAGTGATGGGGCCTTTGATGAGATGCGATGGAGGAGAAAGTGAAAATGGGCAGAGAGACACTCTTTGGCTCTTTTAGTGAGAGACAAGTTTGATAGTGTGGCAGTTCTCTTAGACATACTGATTAGCCGAAATATCTCTCATTCCACTGCACTCCATCCTTCTTTCCCTCTCTTGTCTCTCTCACTCCTTCTCCCTCCCTTTCCCCACCTCTCTCTCTCTCTCTCTCTCTGTCCGTGATGAGACGGTCACCTCAGTGTCAGTGGTGATGGCTAAGTGGAAGCTTGAGCACTTCCTTAATCAGTCTGGGTAATAGAGAGGAGCTTGCCAGCCACACAACCTCACACACACACACACACACACACACACACTCACACAGACCTGTCAGCTCTCATTCTCAGTCATCCCCTGATTCATTGAGGCATTGAGCTCTCTCTCATACACAATGGCAAAGGAAGTAAACAGATTTGACACATTGCTGTTGATACACCTGCACAGTCAAAGAAGCACATCAAGGATAGATTAGCACAGTGGCGCATGAATTCATAAGCACACACAGGAAATTATGAAGTGTACAGAGCCTGGAAGAGACAATCAGACACACACACTCCACTGTCAGAGGGATATAGGCAGACAGCTGGGAATGTCACGCATGCACACTCGACAGGCGATCCAATAAAGGAGAGGACACAGAGAGGGCGAATACCTTGATAAGCTGTGGTATGCTTTGCGTAAACACTCGCCTCCCTTTAAAACAGAGCATTTTGAACATGTTAGTCAAAGGAAAGCGGTTGTTAATGCAGTAGCGACGAAGTGGAAGGGGGCCGAGACGCAGCCAGCTGCTCATCAATATCATGGCAAGACACACAGCTGTGTGCGAAAGTCTGTGTGTGTGTCCAGTGCGTCAAATGAAGATGTTTCCCCAGACGAGGTCTATCAGCACATTCCAGCCCTGCTGTCGATATCCAGCCACATCTGCCCACTTTCCTCAATATATTTCCAAAATGCCATTCTCCTTCCTCTGTCTGTCTGTCTTTCTCTGTATCCATGGCTACTTACTGTGCCAACTCATATGTCTCCCAGTTTTTGTTTCCTTTCTGTGTCTGTCTTTTCACAAACATTTTCTCTCTTTTTTTCTTGCTCTATCCCTCTATCCCTGTTCTCACCCTGCTCTGACCCAGTCCAAATGGCCTCAAGATGTTACTGCAATTCATTTGCATTTACTTACAACTCAAGTACAAACACGGCCAAGAAAACCTTGGAGGAAATGTTGACCACATATTGCATGGCAAGAACTGGTTGACTGGTTGAGGATTGTCTTCCGTGATTGTCCTCCTAGGAATAGCATACAGAAAACAGATTTACACAGAGAACACTCAAAAGCAGCGGCTCGAGTGCGGCCTGGGCCCTTTGCTGCATGTCATCCCCCTGCCTTTCTAAAAGTTTCCTCAAAGTCATCCATTTTCCATACTCCATTCTCTTTAACTGTTAAGGTGTTTGCCATTTTTTCCAAATTTCAAGGAGAGTTTCGGTTGGATTGATGTAACCAAATCTTTAACTCTTGTTATGGTTTTCTGATATATAATGGTTAACCTTTACACCCCTAGCCATAATACTAGACCATACATATTAGTTGTCAGTTGGGTTACAATGCAAGGATAAAGGACAGGGAGATCTCAATTTCTGAGATGTCAGCAGTCATTTTTGTTGCTGTGGTAGCTTTTTCTTTCAATTTCTGAATTACAAAAATGATAATATTTAGTTCAATTTTACATCAAAATCTCATTAAGTTTATTTCCTGGAAAACAGACGATCTTGACTGGTGACTTCATCGGGCACTAAAGGTTGCACATAAAAGTTCTAATAAAACCATCACAGATTTTGAACAATCCCACCCCCCCATCTCACCCCTCAAATAAAACTGCCTCTTTCTGGCTGAATTCCCGTTGATTTACACGTCCAACAATCCCTCCTCCTGTTATATCTTCCCCAGCATTCAGTTTCCAACAGGAAAAACACCAAACTAAAGGTGTCAAGATGTTCTCTTAACACAGTGTCATTATGGCTTTAAACAAGTTTTGAGAGCACGAATGAATTTTGCATGTTGGCAAGAAGGAAAGCATCATCATCGTCCAGTGGTAGTAAGGTTTTCCATTGGTCAGCAAGTAAATACAAGTCAATTGTAGCAACGTTTTGATGCTGATTTTGCTACTTCTGGCTCTCCTTCTCCTCATCACCCTCCCAGTCCACGGCCTGCTGTATGCCAGTCTCCACACTCTCTTTCAAGGGAAGAATCCTCCCCTGTAATCCATCCCAGCTGTGGCAGATTGCACGGCCAATTAAAGAAAAACTGTTTGGCTCGCCCCAAATGAGGCGACCACATGTTGCAGCGCGACCTCCCCTCCGCTCTGCCTTCATCCCCCCTGGGACCTCACCTCTGAGGGTATAGGGGTCACGGTGCTTGTGGTTTCTTCCGCAATGGACCGGGAAAGGAAAACATAGAGACTGCAGACAAACAGGACAATTAGCCCCAGCTCTGACTGAGCGTCTCTTCCCGAACAGCCTCCCCCGAGGTCACCGAGGCTACGTCCCACGTCCACACCTACAGTAGAGGGCAGCTGTCAATAAGGTGATTTAACCCCCTGTGCTACCTCTCCTCTTCATGTTGATCATTCTGTGTTATGTTTTGTTGGTGAGGAGGGGGTGAAGGTTGAAGCCACAGGGAAACCACAGAGCTGATGGCATGGATTGCTTTGGACATTGAGTAAAAGACATTTCTGCCGCTGTGACGGGATTATGGTGTTATTGTCTAAGAAAGTTTTGGGTGTGAGGATGAGCAGAATGTGCATAGCTGGGGACAGGGTTGAGAAATGGAGGTCAGACAAGGGCATTCTGTGAGGCTGGTTAAATGAGGTTATAAATTTATAATAATATTGCACAAAGAGAGGAGGGGGCATCACTGAACAAAAACAAGATAGGAAACAAATGCAGGTCAACAGATGGGGCCATTTCTTGCTCTTGTCCTTTCTGTGATATGTGTGTACCCATGTGTGTGACTGAGTGTGTACCCATGCTGGAGCCTGCATCCATGTCCACTATGGTGTTTGTTTTCCCTCCTAAGCCCCGTTGGCATCCCCCCCTCACGTCAGCGGCATGAAATTGAAGCAGTGCACTTTCTTCCCATAACGCACAGCATAAACAGGAAATCTAATCACAGCACCACAGCAATCCAAACCCCAATCTTGTAAACACACATAAGCTTACAGTATGTATACAGCAGGGGCATATATGGGGATAAGGGAAAGTGCCCTGTATGGATTTGCCTCCCTAAGACACTAAAGCATTCCTGCTCACTGAGGTCTGCACAGCATCATGCCGGCTAGTAGAAACAGATGCGCTTGATGTAACCATATTCTATACAATGCATGCATGGCTCTTAGTATGGAAAACTATGACCACTTGTGACCCTAATGACCTTGCAAATACAGTGTGTACAACAGTGTGGTTAAGGTAGTCCTTTTGGTTAAACAAGGTACGTAAAACACAGTATGAAAATACACAGACTGAGTGCAACCCTCATTACTCAATTCCAGCTCACTTTGCTGATATTGGAAGCATTCTGCTGACTTTTTGTCTGTTGGCATGAGGTAAGACTAAGGCAGCATGCCAAATGATTTAGCACTGGACCCTTCATAAAGCAGTACATCAAATGCAGACAGAACAAGCAATGCCATCAAACGTTTGAAAGCCAAAAGCATTTAAAATAGCGGCTGCTGATGATGTTGTATATGGCATGTCACTTGCTATAAACATATGCCTGCCTGCATTTAAATTTATATAACAACACAGCCTTTTTTTTTTTTTTTTTTTTGAGAGGAAAATAAAAATGTCTGTAACAAAATTTGAAGGAAAAAGAAAGAAAGCGAAAGGGGACCGGTAGCGGAGTCACAGACGGACAGAACCACCCAAAAGAAAACAGACAGTGTTGCTTTCCCCATTACTGTTTCAGACTTTGATATGAACCAGAGCGGGAGAGTGGTGGCTAGTATATCAAACCCAGACCTCTCCTTCCCCGCCTCATTTTTGCAGTCATCTGTGTAATAGCAAGATCAATGTGAATGAAATCAACCGGCTGTCTCTATTATGACTGTCCCTCTGTTAAATCTCGAACAAAAATGAGAGAGTTCATCCGACTCTCCCAGGGAACTGTTAAAGCTGTAGGCCAACTGGTTGACGATACTGATTCATTCAGCATGCTTTTAAATTGGAAAATGTCCTCCTTTCTATATCTCTGCACAAATGTCAGCACCCTCGCTGTTCCTCCTTTTGCTGATTTTTCCCTCCCCAGTTCTCTTTTTTTCCCTTGCTCTGAACCCGCTTCCAATTCCCTCTGCGTGCTGACAGACACCCTCATCTGGGCGACCTTGCTTTCTTCCTGTGTTTCCAGGTTTGGGGGAGGTTGGAGAGGGGTGAAAGGTGAAAGGTCGGCCTTGTGCTCGGTGCTGTCTCGGCCTCTGTCAACACAACCTCTGCTCTGTAATACCATTTCCCCTGAATCATACTAAAAAGGGAGGTGGGAGTCACAGGGGGGTAGTCAAGACAGTCGATTAGCTGCACTGTTGTGGGCTGACATACCACAGAGTGAGCACTTCACTCTATACCATACATACTGGAGTGCATCATGAGGGTTATCAAAGGGAGTTTTAATGAACTGTTTTACGACCATTCATGTACACATAACGCTTACTGATGCATTTTATCAGCACTCATAAAAGATTACAATGATCATATGATAAATTATGTAGTACATTTTATGAAAAGACCAGAGTGTGACAGACCAGGGTTATGACATGAGAAAGTGAATATCAATGAGTTACTGTATTGCACGGTTAATTATCAATCAGCTTTTTCAATATTTCAATATGTGACACATAATATTGATATACTGTGGTCACTTTCTTGCACACAAAAATATCAGAAAATTTAAATAGTCACCTTATTGTGTTGACGTATTTTAGAATATTGAAATATCATAAATTCTCAATTAGTTTATTTACCTCAAAGGCAGAGAGAACCAGGCCTTAATTTGGAACAGGCTCATATTAGACTAAAAAAAATCTTATTTGTGTTTGTTAGTGTGGAATAGTATTCAGTAATATAAAAAATGTGATATTGTAATACACCTTGGCCCTTGGCCGAACCAACCTTGTTAAATAGAGTTAAAATCTAATGTGTTAGGCTGATATAAAGTCTTCATAGAAAACATCCTCCGACTTTGAGTTGCATTCTTTTGCCCTCTTTAAATGCCTGATCCTGGTGCCCATTCCCCTTAACACGTCCAAAATGTTAAGCTATCAGAATCACCCAGTAATATAAACCCAAGCAGATGTGCTGGAGCCCAGTCTCCGAGCAATCTCATAAGGTTTTCGAAATCTTCCCTCACCTGACCTTTCACCCCTAACCTGAGGTCATGTGTAGGGGGGATCTAAACTCCTGTTTGGCCTTCCGTGTCTTTTCAATCAGACATCAAAAAAGGCATTGGTAGGGTCAGGCCTTAACACGTCCCTACCGTGCACTCTGACCCCAGTGCTCACTTTAAGGCATTTTATGATCTGTTCAATACACTGTAATCAATGTCACTTAACTGTTTTTGTAAAGCGGCCTTCCTCTAAAAAGGTCAATGGTCACAGTGATTATGAGCATGCCATGAGTGAACCAACCCCCTCTGGAGATCCCCCATATTTCTCTTTGACCCCGCCCACCCAAATATCCCGCAAGGTGCTAGGAGCCGCCTGTCACTGTGATTGATTGTCCCTAAATACAGCAGGGCCCGATCAGCGGTTGGTTTCCGTGGTAACTCACAGCGGGCCATGTGTGTGTTTGCGTATGTGTCTGTGGTCTTTATTAAGATTGGTCGTTCTCATATACACAAGTCTCACCCTACAACCCTTCTCCATATAGAATACCATCGTCTGTTGCCAGTGTGTGCATGGATGTGCGTTTTTGTGGGTTGGCGGGTGGCTGGGTGTGTGTGTGTGTGTGTGCGCAAGTGTGTGTTTTTTCGTGTCTCAGAGTGTGAGAGCAAAAAGACGAGGTCTCAGCAATAAGCGACAGAGGGGAATATGTTTTCCTTTCCATTGCCAGGAGAATGGAAAAATCTGGAGTGTAATGACTCTATCCGTGAAATGGGAGTTAAACCATAATAATTATTAAGGGGGCGACCACACACACACATGTACACATGCATATACAGTACATACACATGATTAGAGACACTTCATATTACTAGCTGCTTTGTCCTGCCCCATATTTCCCCTGTGAAAACAGTTCTCTGGGACAGGTCACACACTCAAACATTCATACAGATGCAAAACCACAGATGCAAACACACACAAAAACACTGTCAGTCACTTTGCGTAAAACCATCAAAAAACATCTAAAATTTCTTTGGTCATTTTAGGACATAAATAGTCTCATCAAACCAGCACCTTTGTTCATGCATGTAATTATGGATGCATGTTCATACCCCCGTTTTTCTTTGCACTGGCAGTGCAGACAGCAGTGTTTGGACAGTGAAGTGGTCCTTGTGGTCTGATCCTCCATTTTAAGAGATGAGCACTAATGACTGCTGAGCCACCAGCCTTACTACCAGCAGTGGGAAGCATGCAGCTCAGCGGCCCTCCCCTCTCACAAACACTACAGCATTACCAGGTCGTTTGGTTTGTTTATTCCTGGACTCTTTGTGTTCATACCTGCTGTCTGTTTTATTCCCCCTTCCAGTTTCTGTTGCCATGCAAGCTGGTGGTCCTCAGGGTGAATCCACATTAGTTTGATAGCTAGAGATGTCTCACTGTCTGTCTGTCTTTCCCTCTGTCTCTTTTTAGTCTCGTTTCATCGCAGCTGTCCACTTTTCACCCCCTCATTCTCTCTGTACACCAGCCTACTTGTCTCTCTGTCATTTTAACCTTCACTCTCTGTCTGTCTGTGCCTGTCAGTCTTTCCCCTCCTCTAGTTTTTGCTTTCATCATGGCTCTGTTTTTCTGCCGAGGTGAGTGTTGATAGCTCCCATACTTTCTCCCAGCCCCTCTTCTCTTCCTCCACTCTCCTCTCGTCCTCCCTGCCCCACGTCTTCCCATCCCGTTTCCTCGCCTAGTCCAGATCAGCCAACACATCATAGCCAAGAAGGCAGTTTTCACAAGGACACAGCACATTGCCACAGTATTTTTTTTAAACCACAGTGCTATCATCATGGTGCTGTCATTATCTAGGGCCATTTTCAGGTCAGTCAGGGATGACACTTCACTCATACCACACCGAATAGTTGGAAATACAACTGGGTGGCATAACAGTGTATACCATGAGATGATGGAAATTTGTCAACCATCCGAGAATTTTGCAATACAACTGTTCCAATGTACTGCAGTTATATGCAAACAAAGGAGCGGGATTTTTCTATGGAAATATTTGATTTACAGGATTTTTTTTTCAAATTGTATATAATTTCCTTGATTATCCAAAAACAGACACCACCATCTTGTTATTTCACCATAACATATGAACATTTTATGATTTCCAGAAAATGTACTACAATATATATTGCTACTGTGATGTAAAATTATATATACTGTGACAAAAGATATTATCCATAGTGCTCACCTGGTTGGGAAGAGTCACGCTGCTTTAAATTGCTTCTAAAACATAAAATTGATAAAAAAAAGGAATAGTTTGACATTTTGTGGAAGAACGTTTATTCGCTTTCTTGACGAGCGTTAGATATGATATGTCTATTACATATGAAGCTACAGCCAGGAGACGGTTAGCTTAGCTTAGCATAAAGACTAGAAACGGGGGGAAACAGTTAGCCGGGCTCTGTCCAAAGGTAAAAAGATCTGCCTACCAGGATGTATAAAGCGCAATTAACGTGCTGGTTGCCTGGCAGCTTCAAGGTGACGACAAGGCTCCAGGACAGACCCCCTCTAAAGCCACAAGTTGTCATTTTTGCAGTTTTTGTACGGATTAAACACGAGATATACAGTGTTGATTAGTGAACTATAGATGTGCTGACAGACAGATTTTTAAAAACTTTGGATAGAGCCAGGCTAACTGTTTCCTCGTTTCCAGTCTTTATATAGCAAATGAGCGCAGCCGTGTATTTACCGGACAGACACGAGAGTGGTATCAATGTTCTCATCTAACTCTCCACAGTAAAGTTAATAAGTGTATTTCCTAAAATGTCTAATTATTACGTTCAATAGAGAGTTTTACTAAGCATGTCTGCTGTTTATTAAGTTATTTCTGTTGTATTTATATGATCAAGCTATCATGAACACTTAATTTTACATCTTTCCTCGTGATGGGCTCTAATAAAGAAACAGTCAAACAGACGTTAACAGACATAGACAAATATTGATACAATATTCCAAGCCAACAACAGCATTGGAAGTCACACAAACAGTAAGCTGGCATGTACTAGGTTAGAAATGATTTTCTGAGCCAAACTGGCCAAGGATTTTAATCTTTAGTCCCTATTAAATTGTATAACATGCATTTTGTTTATTGCTTGTACAGAATTCACTGCCATGTTGAGTATCAAGCATTTCATGTAAACACTTACAGAATCCAAGAATACCAAATAAATTTGAAACTTAATCAGTAAAGGAGTCTTGTTATTCATGCAGCAGTATTGTCTTTCTTCGCCTCCTGCTCTAAACATGACTGTGAACATCCAGCAGCGTCATCAATGGAGAGTTGGGATGTACTCGGCCGAGATCCATCATCATTCTTGGGCAAGCAGTTATTCCTGCCTGGACATCTGTGGTCTTGTCTTCTGGGATCCCAGGAGTTCTGTCAACAGGGCGTCTGAGCCGGAGAGAACATACATTCCCTGTGTGCCCATGTGTGTCTGCTGCAGCCAGAGCTTGAGTTACACTCCTCTCTCCAACATACAGCCAGGAAAAACAAATGACATCCTCTTTAAAGTTTGGAATCCAGGACAAAATTCTTCTTTTCCCTCCATTCTCTCCTAGTTTGGACCGTGATAGATCCATCAACGTCAGCCTCGTAGTTTGAGCCAATTGTTCTGCCCGGCCATGATTTGATGACTTCCATATGAGTGGGTATCCTCTTATATTATAATGGGAACTGCAATCAGGATCAGTGTGAGAACGGTGGCTGACATCCTGCCATAAAGCACACTGGAGCAGATGCTTGCAGGCACTGGCATGCACAGACAGACAGACAGAGGAACACACACACTGAAAAACTGTGAATACATGCATGCCTGTACACTTGACTGAACGCAGACAATAGTTTCACACATACACATGCACCAAGCACACACCCTGTGCTCCTGTTGTCATTCTTCATCTCATATCATTGCTGCGCCGTCAGCGGTGGTTTCAGCCTTCAGGACAGGGATAGTTCTGGAGACAGCACTTTTACGGTGAGGTAAAATGGCCCTGTCGTTCCCAATACCAGCTCAAATCCATCAGCTCATTCGTTCCCGTCACCAAAAGAAACTGAGGAGAGGGAAAGATGGCGATCAACTTGGCAGGCACCTGGAATAATTTGGAAAACGTCACAGGGACCAAAACCTATTCCAGAAATAGACTTCTTAACAGTGTAACTTTGAAGAAAGAAAGCCATAAGTAGAGGGCTATTGAAAGGATAATGAAAAATAATACACTGCGGGAATGGAAAGCTTGAATCCTGAAGGGTTATTAAATTGTGGCAGTTGTGAAATGACTAAACACTGTAACCATACAAACTGTACCAGGAAAGGTCAACTGTGTATTATAAAGTAAAAACTATTCTGGATACTGTTTAGCATAGCACTCACATAAACAAGCAAGGGATTGTTTTAGTTTTAAATTTATACCAACAAACTGAAGTGGTGAAAAGTGCACCAGACTCCATTTCAAAGGGTGGCCATTTTTAACTACAGACTGTGAGACTGTGTAGAGTAGATTACATACAGCCTGGTCATATCTGACTCTTTTTATACAAAGATAAGGATGGAACAGATGTTTGTCACAGATTCCTAACAACAACAAAAAAAGTATGTACAACAAATCGATCCTACTAATATGGAGGGTTTTGTTGCTTGACATTATATAGAATAGGTTCACATTTTTTCCAAATCTCTCTTAAAAGCTTTTTCGGACCGAACTGTTCTGGGGACTCCCTGAGAGGAACTGTCCACTGGGGCTTTTCTGTTTGCATTTGCACCGCCAATAGGAACGCTGAAGTGACGTAAGCCAACTGGCATTTGGTATAGCAACGGCACTCACACACACAAGCTTTTTATATTTTGCAATGGGTCAAAATCACGTTGTATTTCACCTGTCGCATATACGCTCAACGAAGCCTGGACTAGTCTGTCGGTCCATTTGTCCGGATTTTGGTCCAGTTTTTAAGGCTACAGTTACGGCACGGTTGCCAATGCTGCATTGGCTCAGACGTCCACTTAAGTCTGGACCAATCACTGTACATTTATGTCACTGAAGGTTCCTCTTGTGCTGGGAGAGTACCTACTCTGAAGTAAGAGCTAAAAAAGTCCCTCAATATGAATTCTAAAGTTCAGCCGAAGGCTTCAGCAGCTTGAGTTAGTCATATGAAGTTAGTATCTTCTAAAGTTACAATCATTTTACTATGTGTTTCCTTGCTGAGCTGTAGTAACACAAAGAAGGAGTTTTGTACTAAAAAGACTGTAACTGTAGATGCTACCCACTTGATTTGTATGAATATCCTACTATACCTGCAGCTTATTAGCTTGACTTCCTTATTAACTAAATGTAGGCTATTACTTGTAGTTACTGTTTCCAAATATCGTGCATCTATTTGGATTATTAAAAACTCAAGGGACCTGCATACCGGAGAGGGAAGTACTCCAAAAGAGGACAGCTAATTTTAACTTAAAAAAAACAAGTTACTGCAAATATTGGGAAAATTATTTGTTAAAATGATTTTAGTCTATTATCAAACAGAAAATTGCCAGGGCTCCTGGTGGCATGGGGGTTTAAGGAGCAGACTATGAACTGCCATTACAGTTATAATATTTCAATCCATTTCTACTACAATTTCTAAAATGTGTAATTTTTCTATCTTATTTCGAGAAAAAACACTGGTAATTCTTATACTGTATATATATATATATATATCATTATAGCATATTACTATATAATTTTATCATAGCTAATAGAGAAATAATGGACAAAAATGACTTGTTAAATGGACATTTTTGCAGTGGACTTACATAGTAAATGTGAGAAAATATCAAAATACAATAATAAGTTGTGTGAACAAAAAAGCAACACCAGGAAACGCGTAACCAATCATAACCACATAAAATTAGTCACCATGGGTCCACAAACAATGATTCAATGGCTTCAAGGGAACTACAATCATTAACACATACCATTTTTTTTAAAGAGGTCAGTCCACACCCCATCTGAATATATATTAGTTTTATCTAAATACACACTGTCATTTTTTTGCCTTCCACCAGAGTGATGTTAATGTAAAATGGCCACAAATAAGCTCTGTAGCACCAAATCTGAGGTCAAAGAAAGCCATTTTTATTATATTTGTGGTATCAGATAAGGTTAATTCAATCAGTTCATCACACTTGTCCAGGGTATGTCTTTGTTAACATTGTGTATAGGAACAAATGAGTCTGAGATCTGTTGGGGCAGTTTGACCTGAGGCTCTCATACGGGGATCTGTCGTGTCTCCCTTACACACCGCTAAATCTGGACTACAATCACACCCTAATTCACACACTCATAAATCTTCCCCCCCAGGCTCTGATGTCAGCCCTATCCACCGAAACACACTCTCACATACACACACATATAATGTTCATCGTAAACGACTGCGGGAGGATATTTTTAACAATTCATTTCAATGCCTTTCCAGTGCCAGAGTGTGGGGCCTTTGAAGTTTGAGTGGAAGTGCAAGAGAGAGCTAGTTTAATTTCACTTTACTCAAAGGCTGCCAAGGTCCACGAGGACTTTCAAAAGCATTCAGACAGCTATAAAATTAAGCCCTGCTAAAAACACAACATAATGAAAAAAGGGGTTTCAGAAAAAAGATCATGTTCAAGTGCTTTCTACACGTGAAGTTAGATGAGAACGTTCAGGGGCGGGATAGCATTTCAAAACATTTATCAAATCTGTTGCAGGACATAAATTAATCTGTTTACGGTACCTGTGAGGATCCAAAATAGCGTGCAACAGTTTGTGAAATCAGGAACAGATCCATTGCAAAGAGCAATTTAGGACAAACTGACAGTAGATTTCAACTTTGGGGATATACAATTCTGGCATGTCTTACACTTCAATTGCTTTGAAACAATATCCAATCACCCTTTCCCTTTCTACTCTGTCTTTGAGAAAATGAAGGGTCAAGAGAGCAAGACATGATGTATAGGAAGGGGTGTGACAGATGTATACAGAGATGATCACAGAAACAAAGAGAAAGTAAAGTAGGAATGCAGAGGAAATGAAACCAAGAGGGATCAGAGAAAATACTTTGTCTCAAGACTCGATCCATTTTGAGAACATTCAGAAAGATTTATAATGGTATTATCATTGCCTTAATTGTGTTATAATCCAAATTGATTTACCACTTTCACAAAGCAGTTTTTGTTAGATTAGATTGTAATGGCTCATAATTTAAAACATTGGGAAAATTCAATTTACCATTTGCTAAACCCCTCCCACGAACAGAAACCGTCCAATCATAGCCACTGTAGGCATGACAAGCTTTCTCCACCTGTCTTTTGTTTTTTGTAGCCTTTCCAAAACCCAAAGCATAAGAGCAAAAGTGTAAGGAAAAGATTAAACGTGAGCTGCAAATGTTAGTATGTCCGGCTATCTGGCTTACTACAGCGGTAACCAAGCATTACCTTCAATGAGTATATCACTAACTACCTAGGTTACATCAGTTTGTGGTGCAGGTTAAATAAAAAAGAAAAAAAGAAAGAAAAAAAATGCCCTGTTCATGACTAGCACATCCACTGTGTGGTATTCTTTCACTATGTGGAAGCTGGTACTGGCTGCAATCAGAGTTCAGGCTAACGTTAGAGGCTCTGTTCTGCTCTTTAGTGGTTTTGGGGTGTTTTATACTCCAGCAACCCCAGGCAAACTCATTACCTGAGATAGTGTTATGTTTGCTTAACACATTGGTTAGTCCTCGTCCCAAAAGCCTTCTCATTGTATTGTTTGTCTACACTGCAATACAAGAACATGCTGTTTCTTTTTTTCCATGTCTTCTAAATGGACCATCAACTGGTGAGGATGCTGACTTTTGTCCTGTACATGTTAGTTTCAGCCTCATTTTAGCATCATATCATGTAGCCATCCTGTGCATATTTCTGACCCCTTTTACAAGTTTTTACTTTAAAACCAATCAGCTGAAAACATTAAAAAGTCAGCCAGAGACAGCAGACTCATGGAGCTAACATTAGCTAGCTACAGTTGATAAAATCAGCCAGAAAGTTGTCATTTCAGCCGCCAAAATTGATGGTCGCTGGCTAGAAATAGAAATAAAAGCAGATTTTTTTCTATGTCTGTCTCAAATCAAGGACCCATTTAAAAAAAGAAAAAAAAAAGATAAAAATGATTTTTTGAGTGGGACATCTGCCACCGTATTGTAAACTGCATATGCCATGCCAGAATGGAAAGCTTAGCAGGTGTGGCAGTAACTTAGCCGGGGCTTACCGAACAGTCAATTCAGCCACATATTTCAGACATCAAGCAGTAAGAAAAATAGATTAGAAAACATATAAAGCAGCAAAGTAGAAGACACAAAGTAATTACAAACATCACTGAAAATGTGCTGTCTGCACAACATCATCCATCATGGTCGTACGATTAAAGTGCTACCAAATGCAGGAGAGGAATGAGCATCATCTGTGAGTGATGCAGAAGAGGAGAAAATAAGAGAGAAAGAACCCTGAGAACAGAGAGGTCCTTCTCCTCCTCTTCCTCCTCCTCCTCCTCCCATCGGTCTCCACCAGATTAATTGAGTTTGGATGGATTGGAGATCGATGGCGGGGAGGCCCCTCGATAGCTCAGCGGTAAGAGGGATTAAAATTTGAAATCAATTAGTTTTGTGTCTACAAACCCCTTACCTCTGCGGGAAGGGAAAATCAATTAAGGAAATTAAAAGTTAAAGCAGGGACAAGAAAGTCATTTTCAACGAGCTTCTCCGCTTTCATCTCAGCCGTAGCTCGGCACCGAGGATCAGATGGTGCCTTTATCATGATTCCTTAGAAGAGGTTCAGCACTGTGGAGAAATTCAGGGGAGGTATCTGACCTTTGAACGTTTGGCCTCAGAAGTGAGGGACTCCCAGGCACACCTGGCTCACCGTGCTGCTTGAAACACACACAAAAGCACACACACACACACACACACATACAGATAAAATGAACCCGCAGATACAGTTCAGAACTCTGTACAAAGAAAGCTAAAAATCCATAGAATCAAGAGTGTTATTTAAGGTACAGCAAGCAAAGTCCTGCAGTTTTCAACCTTTGCCATACAAAAATATAACTATTTAATTGAGAATCTCACAAAAGACTGGAGCTCCTATACATCAAACTCAGACTTCAAGCTCTGGAGGCTTTTGAGCCACATATTCAAACAATCCCCTGGAAGTCCTCTCTCAGAAATGTATATGCTTTCTATCTCACACAGCCCCCACATGAGTGTGTGTTTGTTGTCAAAAAGCACCATTCCAGCTCCTCGATGGCTCCCAGTGGCTGAGGAGAGAGGCAGACGTGCAGCGATAAAAGTGCAGATAGATGCTGGGTACAGAGATAGAGAGGTTAGAGGTAAGGAGACAGAGAGTCTCTTTGAAGATGACAGTCTGTTCTGCCTGGTAACAGACCACACAGTACAGCCAGTGCAATCATCGTCCTCTCTGCAGGCAATCATCACCAGGGGTCAAAGGTCAGCCGGTGACAAAACAGCAACAGGAGTAGATGTACAAGGTTGGGGTGAAAGACATCACTAAAGGATGACTCAAGTTGGTGTAGGGTTGAGCACATGTAAACACACATCTACAATAACATGCACATGTACAGAAATGCATCGATTATCATTATTAGTTTTTTTATTGAAAGTTTTTTTCTGACATGAGATGACAAAGTATTTACCGGTCCTGATATTGATGCATGGATAATTAGCACCTGAGTTGAATTTGTTACATTCTTTTCCTGTAGGACTCTGTAACATAGACCCATTGCACAAACAAAATAGTTCCATGATACAGAGAGGTGCTAAAGGATAATCACACATCGGAAATGGACAGTGTTTACTTGCTGAGCCAGTCACACATAGAGAGACCTTTGTACTAAAAAGACTGTAACTTTTATGAAGAGTTCATATCAGTTTGGTCTCTCTTGACTGGTCCAGGGGCTGGAGGTGTGGTAAGGCAGCTAGCCAGGTATTTATGTTATGTAGCCTTAGCTGGCTTACTAACATTAGCCACTGGTAAGTCTACGTTCAGGAATCACCTGTTTTTTTTTGTACAAAGTTGGAGGGTGTATGGACCCTGCACTGACCCTGAACTTTTGGATTTGCGCTAATGTTAAGCTAGCTGTTGATGGTCAGTAAGTATCTGCAAACCATGGGCTGGCTGCTTCTTAAACCATAATGTCACATTTTCTGTTCATACATGTTAAATAATACAGCACATGACATTTAGGTATGGAGGATTTGGAGTTATTTAAAGGAACGTTTGACGGAGTAATAAGTATAAGTAAGTAAGTAATGTGTAGCTAATTACTTTTGCTGTTGAGTAATTACTTAAGTAATGTAATAACTATTTCAATGAGTAATATATGTAATGTGTGATTAATTGAATGTTTCAAGTAACTTGCCCAACAATGATCTCCAAACACATAGTGATGAACAAAAGACCAAACTGTAAGGTCTATGGTTTTCCAGGCTAATAAATGAAAACAAGCTTTTTCCACTTTTTTTAATAAAATTGCTCAATGGATAGAGTCATAATTGAAAACCACATTAGATAGGAAATAATGGTTTCCTTAACAGCAATTAGTAATCACTCTCACCAAGTGTCTGTTAACATTTACAAGATTGGTTGATACTGAAGTCCTCAAAGTTCAAACATTCCTCTCACTGCTTTAAGTTGACCAAAGCTCTTTCACATCTTTGTACATTATGTTTATTATATCATGCTCTGGTTATAATTACCCTGCACTCACAATGTGCTTTTAATGCCTTATGAGCACCACTCTTCTAAACTTACAGAAGAGCGCACACACATTCAGCACACTCAGTGGATAATGGAGCTCTTATGTCAGCGAGAGAGAGAAAGAGGAAAGAAAAAGCTCCTCCACTCTGTCTCCCTACAAAAGAAGCATACCGGCTTTGATATTGGTGAAGAGGAGTTCCCTCCAAGACCGGTTGGAAGTAATCTATTCTATACGTATAAAGACACAGAGCCATTTCTCTGCCCCACACTCATCCTACAGTGGAGAGTCTTTCCCAAAAGGGACGGGGGCGAACAGAGAGCGTGATGGAATGAAAAGAGGGGCACGGGGTAAGGACGTAAAAGGACATGAGGGGAGGAAAAAGGGAGGTGGGAAAGAGGAGATGGGACGAGAGGGGTTGAGGAGGAACGGGGGGAGAGAGGGGGATGGGGGGGGGGTGAAGACAGAGCGGAGAGTGGTGAAGAAAAATCATCTTATCCCAAAGTATCTGCACCTGAGAGCAATTTGTCCCCAATTTTGGGAGCTTAATCACACCATTGAAGTGTGTGCACACAAATACCGACACACATACACACACAGCAGCAGCATTTGCAGGGTCTGGAGGGAGTTAGACACGCGGATGATGTCTTCTGGGAAAGCTGCAGGGGTCTTTGAAGAGATACCCAGCTCTCCACCACTCTGCACGCTAGACGGTGGGGGCCCTCTCATTTCTAGTACAGCAAAGTATATGTGTGTGTGTGACCCAGGCCCCTCCATCTTCTGACATAGAGTGTTTTTTTTTCTTAATACTCCACAGGCTCTCTTTCATGGTCAAGCATTAAGCCCCCTCTCTCCTCTCTTCCTTCATTCTTTCTTTCTAGTGAAGTAGCTTGGGTGGAGTTCCTCTTGTGGGTAATGCAAGGATGGTATGGAAAGAAAGAAAGAAAGAAAAAAAGAAAGAAATTGCACTTGCCTAACTTCTCTCTGTCTTTCTTATCTGTGTGTCGGAAACAAGGCATTAGCCTCTGGAGCGTGGCCAACGCTGGTTCTTTATGATTGGGTTATAATAAAAACTGCCCCTAGATCAGATGAAATGAGATGATGGAATGAACGTTTGAGATGGAGGAGGAGGAAGTGGAGGAGGAGTAGGCACTGTGAGGGTGAAGAGAAAGAGGAGGAGGAGGAGGAGGAGGAGGGAGTTTTGCGGTGAGGAGAGTTTGCTTAAAGCGCTGAGCTGTTATTGCAATGGGCGGCTCAGGAATGCAACCGCTCACTATTCTGACCAAAGAGCGAGGGAGAGTGAAAGGGAAGGAAAAAGAGGGAGAGGGAGAGAGATTGGTAAACCAGAGTACGACCAGGCTAACCACATTATGTCATCAGGGCTTTATGATCTGCTAATAACCAAATCGTATTGAATAAAAACACTCTGGTTTCAATTAGAGTCCACAAACGCTGTTTGACTTTTAGATATAGGGTCCATATCTGGGAACGCTAACTTGGGCTAATTGTCAAAGCATGTGGACATAAAAAGTCAGAGACAGGCTAGCTAAAGAAAGAAATGATGAAGAACATCAGCACATGTCCTAATTCAAACATACATGATATCTAAAATGCTGTGTTGCTTACATTTCATATAATGCTCCTGAAACATATTTTAAATATAACCAGTTGTGTGCATGACATTCATTTGAACATACAGTATGTGCAGGGGAATGTAATCTTCTCCTCTTAAATTGCCAACTTTAAGAAAACATGTCAAGACAAAAATGCAGAACACTGGCAGAAAGATGAGAACGAGTCTAGAAAATACTCGTTTCATTATACATGTTGGAGAAATGTCACATGAACAAGCTGTGACCTTAGCAGCACACGGTTCAATCTGACTTCTTGGTCAAAAATCTGTTATTCACGTGTTAACAGGGCCGTAACACTGAGGACCCTGAGGTCAGGCCCCCTGCACTTCTGGTGGGAACAGGGGGTTATGAGCAGCATTGGAGTTAATATTCTACAATTAAAAGCTTACACATTACACATTTCAGCTGGTATTCAAAATGTATTGAGGTTCAATATCCAGCACTAATAAGTATTTCTCCACCAGAATTGTATTCCTTGAAGTTAGGGGATAGCTTTGAAACAGCATTTAGACCTTTATGTTGAGACATATAACTTTAGGGCTGCAACTAAGAGTTATTTTCATCATCAATGAATCTATCGATTGTTTTTTCATTTTGTGGACTAATCCCTTAGTCCATAAAATGTCAGAAAATACTTTCTAAAAGCCTGGCTATAGCCCTGCATGTTGCTGTTCTTTGACAAGTTATTAACATGAATGAATGGCCCTATAATTTGAAAGAGGAAAAGGCTCCGTCTCCAAAGTAATTCTTTAACTTGGTTCTATAAGGTTCTATATGGCTCTACCTGTGACGCAAATCAGAGGTTTTAAGGAACCTGAAAATGATGATTTTATTGAACACTATTAGAAATGCCAACTAAGTTAAGTCATTTTTTTATCTTGTTTGAAATTGGTAAACAGGTAATTTTTATCATTAGCTGCCATGCTAGACAGCTAGCTTGCTGAGGTTAATAACACAGTTTATGCTAATAATTGCTAACAAGAATTACTGTTATTAGTAACTCAAGTTACCGTGACTACGTCAGAGATGACAGCAATGAAGGCCAAACTTATGATGTGCAGGAACTGGGCTTTAGCAAATATAACTTCAAATAGCTCTCAGTGTTAGATGGTTCTATCTGCAGATACGATATTGATAATATATATTTAACAAACCTTTACGCTGTGTGTTATTTTGACCAATAAAAGAGAACTTCAATACAACAATATCTCAAAACCACTCAGATCTCAGACAGAACTTTAGAATTCCAAAGGCACAAAGCATTATAGGTTATTGATTCAATAACGTTATAGCATCATAGGTTGTGTATCTAACGGCTACAACCTCAGAAACCTCAGAGAGGGGTCACTGCATCAGATTTAATCCAGTTAATGTTTTATGTTGTTTGGCTGCTTAGAAGAGTCTGAAGAGCAAAGATACTGTGGTACAATTCCACCCCAGACATGCCAATGCTGATCATTTGATTAGGTACTTTTAATTAGTGGCTAACACAACTAGAAAACATCCTGAGACAAATCACTTGGAGCAGCTCGAAACCAAGGGCGGAGGGGAGGGAACTGGGCGGTGCTAACCCATCCATCACCCTGTCACAGAAGGTCTCTAATTAGCCGGGGCCAATCAACAGAGGCAATCCATCAGCCCTCACGTCGGCCTCGACCAATCACAGAGCACCATTAGTCACCATCTGAGGCCGCCCGAGCCACTGGCGCGGCTGGATGATGCAGGGAAGCGAGGGCTGGCTGCCAGGGATGCAGGGGTTTTAGAGGACGAGGGGTGGAATGAGCTGTGACAGCTTTATTCATCCGACGCTTAAACGGCCTCAGAGGAGAGGCAGAGAAATGTCAACGTGGAGAGGACGATTACGAGAGATATCGATCCCCTTTCCTTCCCCGAAAAGAAAAGGAAAGAAAACACTCCTCCTCCTCCTCCTAATACTACTTCTCTGCCTCAACAGTCCCTGAGGCCTGCTCCGATAGACGCTGGAAGACAGGTGAAGAAAAGAGGGAGGGAGGGAGGATGCTATGTCCACCTCATTCATTCTTTTCCCTCGCTCGTGCTGGCTCTTGGTTTTTTTGCTGGTAGTGCATCTGCTTTACAGCAATACAGATAATGCTTACCAAAGGCCCTGCTCTGGCTTTGGGCCGTCAGAACAACTGAGGAGACATGGGCTGAAATACAAAAAACAATCAGCAGGGCTGGAAAAATGGGCACTGATTACAAGAAACGGTAAGAAATAAGCACCATAAAACACGTGTGACATGGCGTACTTGACTGCGAAGTTTAATGAAGCCAAAAACCATTAGGATTATATTTTGTTAATGGTAATTGCTTGCTCACATTGCTTTTTAAGTGTTTCTTTCCGTTCATTAAAAAGCCAGACAGGCTCAGAGGAACAAAGTGGTAAGGAGGGAATGACAGTTCCAGACACGCAAAGTCACTTACTGCCCACATCTCAAACACACACTGGTTTCAGGGCGTATGGCTGCACACACACTAATGCTGCGGTTACATTAGCACTTAACAACACACTTTGTTGCTAGTTGTATAGCACCTTGTTTTTCAGAAACTTTTTTGTTCACGAGCGTATGAGTGTAGTTACACTACACTCATACGCTCTCATACACTACACAGATTTAAGTGTGCACGGCTGCTACATACACTGCACACAATAAGATATTGGTCATATTGATGTTAAAACTCACTCGTGATGCTTTTTTCTCACTCTTTTGTCATTTTAAAGGTTAAAGGTACCCTGTGGAGTTTGTGTCCACTAGTAGTGCTATGGAGCAATTTTTTATGAGAATTTCCACTTTAATTTTGGTTTGTTACACCTTGTCTTATTTTCACAGTTTTTCACTTTCACTCATTTGAACACACAGACACTACTTTGACACTGTGCATCTGCTATGTGCATAGAACAAACTAAATGTGTGTGTGTGTGTTTTTGTTTTTTTTACAGTAACATGCACACACATCTTATGCTCTTTTCCTGGCACCCAATTTACTCACCACACTGAAACATATAGATATGTATGTATACCATATTCTGCACTATAGCACACAGACGGTTGCTTCCTTGTATCCTATTTTCAGCCACTTTCTTCTCTCTCACTTTTCCTCTGTTACACCCACCCGCACGTTCCAGACACTGCGCTGTGGGTGAACCTGGGCGGTGTTTCCTGATGTCATTAAGTGTGGGTTCTCCAGGGCCACATTGCCACATTTCACTCTTCTACAGCTGCTGCTCAGGCCAAGTCCAGTAATCACTACTTACCAGCCACTCGGAGCCACAAGCACGCCAGCAGAAAAAGGCTCCAGGACCTGCACACGGGGCCAACTCGCTCAGCCCACGTCAGTCAAGTCCACTCAGAAACAAGCCTGATACCAACAGAGTCTCCTCTGCGCCCAAACACATTACACGAATTGAGAACGTTAGCTCGTTTACGTGAATTGGCAGCATCGAGGAACAGATGTCTATTCGCCAGCATTGAGTTCTCGTGAATTTGCGAGCCAAATGTTGAGACATTTTGAAAAGAAATTGTGCCTTCGGTAAAATGGTGGACAGCTAAAACCACAAAGCCCAATAACATGCCGGCTGAGTTTCCTCGCGGGCCTGCTGCTTTATTCATTTCTTTCCCCTGCTGCTGTTATTGTAGCTGACCCCTCACCTGGCCCGTTCAGAGACCGCTGGTCCGAAGCATATTCTCCGTCAGCCATTGGTTAAATGTCTGGGCCAACAGGATGTGACCACACAGACAGGAGACGTATATTACATTTTATAAGGGTTCAGTGGCGAAAAAAAAAAAAAAGGAAAAGGGAAAAAGAAGAAAGGGGCCCGGCAAATGCAAACAGTCCTAATACTCAACAGGTTTAGCTGTTTGTTTTTGTTGTGCTAATTGCAGCTCAATCTACAGGAAATGTATGGGTTTGATGCAGCGGGTGACGCAAAAGTGTTTCAGAATGTTCTCCAGAAATAGAGCTCTTGTGGTTATCAGCATCTGGCTGAAACAATGGAGGACATGTGTAATTGTACTGTATGTGTATATATTTGGAGGGATGTGGGTATGTGTGTGTAAACTTGTGTGTGGCTCTGAAACTAGAGCTAACATGTCACAGCTGTCATGAGAAAGCTGTAATTCCAACTTTGCCAATAAACAGTTATAGATTAATTTTGACTTTACGGAGTAGTTCAACATTTTGGGAAACTTTAGAGTTGCTAGGTGGATATTGTTACCTTTAAAGAGAGCCAGGCTAGCTGCTCCCTATTTCCAGGCTTCATGCTAACTCTTGGCAAGAAAGCAAGTAAAATGTCGAACTTTCCTTTAAGGATTATTACGAAATCCTTCATTAGATGATGTCAAAAATGTGTAACTGTTAAGTTAAAAAGGTTTTTCTTTGGTCCTGCAACATGTTGGAGATACAAACTTTCCTGAGACATGACTGATGTAAAAACAAAGTAAAACAAACCAAAAAAAAAAAAAAAAACCACACCAACCCTTTGCTACAGGGTTGTGGAGTATTAATTTCATACCTGGAAAAAGAAAACTTTTATAGCCGTCCTCAAAAAACATCAAAACACTGTCTACTTCTTGGCAGACACAAGTCAGAGCAGCACTTGGATCTAAAGAGGACAAAAGAAGGAAAAAAGAAAGAGAAATGAGAACAAACCGTCATCTCAGGTTTACTGCCTTGGAGTGAGAGAGATCGAAATACAAGATACTGGCTGAGTGTGTCGCGTCAGTGCCGAAGTTTATACACTCACAATACGAGCGCTATTAAAAACAGAAGAAAAAGAGAGCACAGGCAAAGAAAAGAGAGAGGGGAGTAATTTAATTTCATCTGCACTAAAAGGCAGAGTGTTGGCACCGGTCAGTGATTCGCCTCGTTAGCTCCCTACCTCTCTCACGCCAGCCAACGCATATTTCACTCATGAGTAATGTGGAAGATGGGGACTTTGCCCTCCTCCTCCTCCTCCTTTTCCTCCTCCTCCTCATCGTCCTCCTTTTCTTCTTTGTTCCACCTCTCACTTATCTGCTCATCCCTCAAATCACCCTCCTACGGTACAAGTTTAAACGTTTCATTTGAAGTGCAGATAAAGATCTCAGAACTGCTGTGCAACTTTTTAAAAAAAATCATGAATGAGAGGGATCTTAAAGTGTGTGTGTGTGTGTGTGTGTGTGTGTGTGTGTGTGTGTGTGTGTGTGTGTGTGTGTGTGTGTGATGCAGTTCAATGGGTTATTGTAGCAGCTCCAGGAAGTGTAAAGGGATCAGCGACATTAAACGGCCAACAGGGTCAACTATCAGATTCCCTAAAGACAAGCCCAGGCAATTAGAGAGAAACAAGACAAGAGACCCCCCCACACACACACACACTCACATTTATACAACACAACACAACAACACATGCACAGGCACACACACACGCATGACCTCACAGATATACTGTGGGTATTCCACTTGTATCTGATAAAAAGGCAAGAAAAACCCGACGCACACTCACGTGCTCACACACCACACATGGACAAAACACACAGACTCACACACGCACTAACCACCACACACATACTATGTGCCAGCGCAGCCACACACACACTTCTCACTTCATCACCCTGCGGGCTTGTTAAAAGGCAGTTTGCAGCGTGCAGTAAAGCAGGGCTGCGAGTTGCCGCGGCGAGTCAGGTAACAAATTGGCTGGGCTGTTTTCCTTTGCCATTGATTGTGGGAGTGGGTGTTTTCACCGCCTCAGCCGAGTCACCCTGTCGGAGGCCCGGGACCGCGCTGGAGCGTGAACGAGAGGGAAATGATGGAAACACTATTCATGTCTTCTCTCTCTATTTCTTTGTGTTTCTCGCTTCTCTTTTTTTTCTCATCACTTCCCTTCCTGCCTCTCTATCTGTCTGTTTGTCTCACCCCCCCCCACCCCCCACCCAAGCCTGAGGGCCACCAGCCACATTATTAATCTATTACACTCCCTTTCTCCTTCTCTTCTCATTTGCGCTGTCATCATGCTTCCTCTACTGTAATTTTCTGTCTGTTTTTTTTTTTTTGTCTTTTTACTCTGTTGCCGTATTTAATTTCAAAGTTCAAACAGAGTTTTAATTCAGTTTTCAAAAGGGGGCGGAAGAGGCAGGGAAGAAGACAGCGGGGCATGAGAGTCAGGGAAGGTGACAACCGACAAACGACCGCACACAAGAAGTGTCTCTGATTGAAGATGCTACAGCTACTCTTAATTATGTTGTAATGTTAAATTTAGACATGTGCATCACTTGATTTTTTTGGTCACTTGAGGGCAGTACCACAAACACAACAGTGTATGTCAATCTCTTTGGTTCTTTTGTTTCTTTTTGCTGTTGTTTCTTTACTTACTTCCTTCAAACTGCAAAAATGCATTATTAGCCTTTGGTTTGGTTATTATTATTAGAAAATAAACAATTTATGCTAATGGTAATTAGCATGTACAATCCCAGCATTATTATAGTAATTATAAGTAATGCTTGAAATGTTTGAACCTTTTTCAAACAAACTGTAGTTGCTACTGTACTTGCCCTCAAAAAACAAAGGCGCAAACTGAAGCTCAAGCATTCCAAAACGATCCATATGGTACAGCAGTTTCAGTCTGGCATATAGCTAAAGGCAAACTTTGTAACAGAGCTTTTAAAAAACATGACAAGAGCATAAAGAATTTACTGTATTGTTTAATCAATAAAACAACTCCTCAGAACTTCAAGACAGACAAGGAGATGAAACAGATTTTGTGTGATCAGCTTGCTTGTTACAGCTCTGTAAAGCAGCGTCCCACAACAAAATCTCCCCAATAACACGGGGTAATTTTGCCATAAAACCCTAAATGGGCTGTAGAGAGAGGAAACCAGAGAAGAAAGGGCTCGGTCTGAAATGTTGAGACTGCACCACGGCACTATTTCCTGATGGGCAATCAGGCTGTTCGGCCAGGCTTTGCTCGCTCTTCAATGGTAAGTGTGTGTGTGTGTGTGTGTGTGTGTGTGTGTGTGTGTGTGTGTGTAGGAGCGTGTGTGTGTGTGTGTGTGTGTGTGTGTGTGTGTGTGACTGGAGGCCAACCCCCAAAACACCTATATGATTACATCCTGGCTCTCCGGTCTCTCTTCTTTTTCTTTTTTTTACATCCAGGGTAACGACTGCACGTCCAGACGGGCGACGGCCGGCCCTTTGATTGGACGCAGGGCCGAGCTGAGGATGCGGCTGATTGGATTCTGCTCCGACAGATGGACGAACAGACAGTGAGGTGCAGACAGGAGACGTTCCTGAGTCCAATTATGCAAGCCTCTCTCTCTCTCTCTCTCTCTCTCTCTCTGTCTCTATTTTTTTCTCTCTTTCGGTTAACGCTTCCTGCCAGACTTTCCTCTACAATCCATCATCGTGAACAGCATCTTCAATGGGCCAAATACTAATGTCATCCACATCCCTGTCTCCTTCCCTGCACGCACACACAAACACACACAGATGACATGTTGCAGCGACAGCCCATAATTCTGTGCGTTCTGACCCTGACACAGTGAAACATAAAACACTCTATTTAAAGGGCATAAGCAGATTTTACAGCAATACATGTCAACCTATGATCCTATAAGAAGTGTACACACAAACACACACGTCTTTACAGTGTACTACTATACTTACGAGGACCAAATAAGGTTAAACACGATGAAGAAAGTCAGTTAATACGAGCCCTCACCAGGACAGAAATACAAGCGCACACAGTTTCTCTTTAGTATCCAAAATGCTGGTTTGCTTACTATGTGTGGGCAAGGATGTCTGTTTAGTGAAACAGATGGCGATGGAGCGAGCAAGAGAGGGAAAAAGAAGTAGTTGGGAGTCTTGTATGGAGGAGTTTATACTTTATGTCTCTCCAAATTGGAGCCCTTGGCAGTTCCCGGTCTCGCTCATACGTACATGGCAGCAGATCAATCTCTCCAATTCTTTTCAGACGCTCCCCATCTCCGCCTTTAGGCACTGAAATCCACAACTGCGAATGTTCCTATTTGCATGTGTCACTGCGCATGAGCTCGCCTATGTGTGTACATACATACGTGTCAAGTTTAAGAGCGAGAGGGAAAAGAGCGTAAAAAGGAATGAGAGCACGGAGAAGCCTGGTGCACTGAAGAGTCACTTTATGTCTCTCCAAACTGGAACACTTGACTCCAGATCGTTGGCTTATTTCTCATGCCATCCGGCTGCCAAGTCAGATTATTATCCGACAGTACTTGGAAAGTGAGCGCTCTTGGTTTTCCTCTGCCAGTCTGCTCTTACTGGGATATGACGGAGCGCCTCAGGATGCACGCTGCTGCTGCTGGTGACAGGGGGATGCATTGTCTGGGTCTGATTGTCCTTCCTCTGTGCAATCAAGAGAGCTTGATTTGGGGAGATGGCATATTTCTTGATCCAATCATTAACAATTGAACACATTCTCATGACTAACTATTATTTTGGCTTTGAGGAGTGAGCACATGTAGGCTGTAGGGGAACGTGTTAACATAAGGGAGAGAGCAGGAAGGTTGGCAAATGTGTGCAAAGGACATTTATAATCTTTTATTATTTTACAGGGTGACTTTCTGGCAGCACTGGGATCTGTTTCAGTATCTGGGGACAAATATATCCTTGTTAGCTGAGGCATCTTATTTGTCTTGTCGGAACAAGTGAACATCAGACATATTAAAGGAAAAACCTACATTTTAACACTGTATTTGTTTAAAAAAAGTTCTAAAATCAGTACACAGACTGCAGCAGGTTTGTTAGGCTGGTTGTTTTGGCTATGTTACAATGTACTGTGTGTGGATATGAACTTTCCTGTCCTGCAATCACACATTTTCTGTCATTTATTCCCCTGTTTTGTACAGCAGAATGGATGCAGGATGTAACGCTGCTCATCTTTTGAAACATTACATATTTTACTGTAATATGAACATGAATTTTTCAAAGACCCAGTTTATGATAAGATGTTATTTCCATTGTAGAGGCAGGCTGGTATTAGCAAAAGAACATTTGCATTTTGCTCCTACAACAGATGCTGCTTGTTGGCAAACATGAGCCACCTGAATCTGTGCTCTTAGTATTGTCTATATTTAAACAATTATGTTATGTGTGTGAATTTTGATGGAATAAATCAAACAAATTAAAATATATAACACACATAAACTAAACTAAATTACTTTTATATAGTTCTTAGTTTTCAACAGCAAATATGTTTTGAAAGAGATGTAAAGCTTCCTGGATTATGTTTTTTATCCACATATTAAGTAAACTTTTTTTTGGCCTTAACATGCAGTTCTCAGTGGAGAGGTAGACAAGAATCATGGGGAAACATGCAACAAAGGTCCTCGGCCAGGACCAAATCAGGGATGCTGTGGCCATAGGGTATGTATCTCAACCGCTGGGCCAGCAGCACGCCTCCAAGCAAACTTTTTAATGAAAGTATCTGCAGTCCCAACATGTTCATACTGAATGTATCTGCACAGCATTCACTGACAATGTATTTCATTTGCTTCCTAAACTATGTTTTTTTGTTTAGGCAACTCAAAGCACTTGGTTCAGGTTGTGGTCAAATTGTCATCTTGGTTAGATATAACTTTTATATTATTTAACTAAAACCACAACCTTTCCCTGAACTTAAAGAGTAACTTGATATCAGGCTGAAAAGCAGTGTTTCACTGCTCTCTCTGGCTGTTTGACCTATGACCACACCCAACAGTACTGTCACAGTGTACTGACACAACCTGGAGTACATTTATACATCACTACAAGGGGAGAAGTTAAGCCACAGAGGGTCAGTGAAAACAAGTTTTTCATCTGGTGTTAAGTTGCTCTTTAATAAAAGTGTTTTATAGCCTAAACCTAACTACACAAGGGACGCAGGACAAGAACCCAGGTCCAACTGGGAAAAACATCTCCAGTGAACATAATCCATGCAGGAATTACCTTTCCTCCAAAACATATTAGTAATCTATAAACATAATTTGTAGGAGAACAGGGTTGGTCCATGACAGTTATTATGTAAACTGGTTCCTACATAGGCGTTCATCACATGCAAACTGTAGCGTTATATATCATCCAGGATCTATACACAGAGGCCTTTTATTTTCCTGTGAGGAAGAAGCCATGCTCACCACTATGAGCAAAGTAGATGAGTCATTACTTACTTGATGTAGGCACCAAGAACACAGAGGCACGATTAACCTGACCAATTCTAAATACAGTACATAAAGTCAGTCTGAGGATTTGGATAAAAGACCTGAGATTTCTAATCAAGCTCCACTAATCTGTGAAAGCAGCGCTAAGATCTCAGCAGGACCACCCTCTTCACAAAAGACAAAACAGCTTTTTACAGTGCGCTTTTGCATCTCTGGGTTTGTGTTGTTGTTTTTATGTAATGTAGGCTTGGTCAAACACAAACCATGAAAATTATATTGACTGGAAATGTTCAGGTGAAACAGAGGTTAAGAGCAATGTAGTTTTCAGCTATCTATCATTGATACAGTAAAAGTCAGGTTGTGGTGTTAGTTTCTCAGACTGAAGAAGTAAAGGCCTCCTTGTAGAGAAGCCATTTTGAACTTAGGTTCAACAATCCCAGAGGGAGAAAGTAACTGTTGAGGAGACTGTATTACACATTTCAGCACCACAAGACATGTTGCATTTAAAGTAAGGGGACTGGAACAACTTGCTCAGTTGCTCTTAATATCCTAATATCTCTAGGGATTGTAGGAAAGCAAGAGAAGGCTTGCTGAAGACCATGACTAATTTGTGTGACCCATGCCTTTACATAAATTAGCAATAACAGGAAAGGCTGTGAGTTGTCTTATTTTGCGCTCACATTGTATATTTTAGGTACCTTTACTGATCTTCTGCTTGCTGGAGAAAGACCGGAAATGCTGTGGACATATTTTTTCACGACTCTACATTTTGCTTGTGTGTCTGCTCGGATACCGACTGATGGAGATGACAGCGAGGCCTGGCTTCTGTCAGCAACAAAATGGACAGAGGTCAAGGTTCAGCCAGGAAGTTATAGAGTGATGCTGTCGGTGAGATGGAAGGACAAACACAGATGGGGGGGGAAGGAGATGAAAGGAGACAAGAGAGATTGATGGAGGCATGTGATGCTGACAGAAAAAAAAAGTTTTCTAAGCATAAAAGGCAGGACGCTCCGTTGGCCCATAAGAGGTTAATAGACCACTTCACAGTTAACTTTGTGATTAATATATATGACAGTAGTGTGTGAAGACTGGTTTAGAAAACATTAAATGCATATTACAAGCCCTGAGACATTTTGTAGTTTCACTCTGTGCCAGTGACAGCACCAGAGACTGTTAAGTGTATGTGTCTGTACAGCAGAAGGTGTTCAGAGCATAACTATGTCAGTGTGCAAAGCTCCTGCATCATCACAGCCCCTTTCACAGTCAAGAGTGATAGCAGAGCTGATGCGCCGGACAACAGTGTTCTGCACAGGTAAGAGTACGAGGGACTGTTATTAAATACAGTATAGCATTGGTTTTCGTTGCAGGTAATGCTGTGAGTTTGAGTTTTACGCAAGGCTGGAATTCGTGAATGTCCAGGAAACCTTAGGGAACAGCGTTAGCGTGTAGAATTAGCAATTTGCGAGCAAATATAAGTGTTAGCGATAAGCATAAGAAGTTACCCTTGGTGATTAGCATAAGTCATTCACAGACTATTACATGTGTTAATGGTTATAATTAAGTCAGTTAGACTCAGTAAAGGCTGGTAAAATGTTTACTTAAGGCAGACCAACCCCAGCAGATCATGTGGTGGTATTTTATGGCTTTTGCTGTGACACAACGTTTTGCATATTTAGAGCGCTTTAAAGTTAAGAATATTGCTATAAGTCAGGCAGTTTGCTAGCAGAGTTATATCTGTCAGCCTGTAGAGGATTCGTTAGGAGTGCTGGAAAGCCATGCTTATTGTATTACCCAGACAGCAAAGCTAAGCCAACCAGTAAATGCAGTCAAAGAGATAATAAGAGGTGTGAAACAGTTAATAGAAGAATTGGGTGGAAAATAGAGACTCGTACATGTGTTAAAAGATTTTTATTGTGGTATGTGTTTAATGTGATCATTGTACTTTTTTAAAAGAGAAATTGTCATTTACTAGAACACAGACCAAAAACAATCAAAATGGAAATGAAAGCAGAAATCTTAGCATTAACATGAAACACACACACAGGTACAGAGTCGTAAGAGCAGCAAATGGAAAAGCTTTTATGAACTTAATCAATGATAGAGAAGCAAAACTAAATACGTTGTTTACAAGGAAATGTTTCTGATTATTTCCTTCCATTAAGTAACAGGAAATAAAACACGTGGTTTTGCAAGTAAAATGTCAGAAATGTGAGAAATAAAAAGGAGGAGTGATTTTAATTTAAGTATTATTGGCCAACAGTGATTTTTATGGGATGTGAATGGTTGTAATGTGTCGTGGGGTTTCACCATATGTGGCTGAGAATATGGGAGCGTCGTGCTGCTCGTTGCCTTGTGTACCACACACAAACAAACCCTGATTCATGAGAAATAGGCCGCCATAATCAATCAACTTCAAACTTGTATTTACCAGGGAACAGTGTGTGTGACAAGCGAGATCAGCCAGCTGTCTGAGGAGAACACACACAAACATAGACACACAGTTATTCTCCCACATGCATAGGAAAGGCACACGCACTGACAAACTTTAATATTCACATACAGGAACCTTAAAGGCACACAAACCATCAGCAGCACTCAATGCCAGTGAAGTGTGGTATTTCCTGCCCTGCTGACACATATTCACAACGCACACACACACACGCCCTCGTCACCCCGACTTCCCTTAACAAATGTGCAGAGCAGGCCCCTAGATGTATGCAGTAGTGCTAACAGTTAGGTCTTGTTGATTTAACACTTAGGGAATAAAGCTGAGACTTGAGTGTTATTCTTAGCTTTCCTCAACGATAATATATATATATATATATATATATTTACATACATATATATACTATATATATGTATATGAGGAGAGAGGGAGAAAAAAAGATCTGTCTGCATTTTGAATTTGATATGACTCAAGGGGATGCGACTACTAGGGTCAAAATGTAGATTAGCTCATGAAATATATGAACAAGCCTCCATTGAGAGAGATATTTACCCTTGTGTTTTGTTGACATTTGAGTTACTTCCTCATTTTTTTTGGGATCCCACAGACCCCAATGCTGTACATTTAAAAAAAATAACAACTGCAAAATTAACCCTTTTATTTTAGGTCTTTTGACCTTATCAGAATCAGTATGTTGAAGAGTACTGAAATGGTAACCCTTTCCTTTGCCACAAACTGAGCTAGCACCTTTGATGAGCATAAAGCATTGTTAATACACCAAATAAGGAATCATTTTTTGTGCATGTTATATGGGAAATAAATGCATACATTCCCTTTGTTTGCCAAAAAGTCATTCACAGACAAAGAAATGTACAGTATGTTGTCCTGCATAATGGTGTTACTTACAGTACTGTATGTTTAGGGCCAATAAGACTCCCTGTTATCCAAATCCAAACCCCAACCCTCTTAACTTTTCCCCTTACTTTGAGAGGGTTTGGGGTAACCTGGAGGCACACTTTTCGTGGCTTGGAGCAGTGCCTTCTTTCCTTCCTTGACCTAATTAATAGGGGTGGAGCAGGTGTGCGAGAGAGGAGAGGTGTGTGAGCGGTGGACGCAGCAAGCAGAGAGCTGACCGGGTGTGCGAAGGAATACGTGTCCCTCGGGAGCCACGAGGAGATAACTTCACCCCTCGATCACTGAAGTCCAGCTTCTGTTTTTTTTTAAACTACTGTGCCGACATAGGAGGCAGTCTGCTGTCTGCCTACAAAGACAAAGAGCCCCCTCTTTGTGTGTATTTTTGCTTTTCTTTGTGTTACATTTGCCTTGATTTTACTTTGACATTTACTTTACTTGATTGCAGTGCACTTTATTTAATGGATTAGTTTGGCCCTCCCCCTATTAGTAAAGAAATTTGGACTTGTTATAAGTGTTTATAGTCTACAGTATATATAAACCTATCAAGACAAGCACACACAAGGTAAAACACTTCCGTCAGTGGAAGCTCATTTCTGTGATTTAGTGCTTTTCAGAAGAGACACGAAGCCAAGAACAACAAGCGTCTCTGATGATTTCAGAGTGGCTGCTTATCAAATGTCACTCCTCACACTGATCCCATGTCAGGCATAAGTAAATAAAGTGTGAATCGATAGCCGCCATTAACTGTAACCTTATCTACTGAGCCCGGACATTCATACAGTAAATCTCCTTCATGTGACACATCAAGACATGAACCAAAACACGGGCTCATCTCTCAGCAGCTGCCAGCAGATGATGACGGAAGGTGAATCCACGTAAAGGTTGTTCACTATCAGCCTCTTGTTACTTCTATTAAACACAACAGGAAAGAAGGTGATTACCTGCCGTGCTTGAGCAATAATGTGTTAAAGTTTATCACAAAATGAGTCGCCTTTAATGGAGGGCAGCATAAATGCAAATGGGGGGCAATTTGTCTAATTGTCGCAGTCAGGCAAAGAAGCTTGTATCTCTAAAATGTCGACCTTTTAGCCTGAAAGCAGTTTGTTTAATGGATTTTAAAGGTTCCACAAGGCTGTCAGGTTGGGAACTTTCTCAACCTTTCGCAAGCTCCCTTTACAGACATAAAAAACATAATTAAAGTTAAAAGCAAAATGCAAGTTTGGTTCACAAACACAGATTACATGCACAATTAGTGATCTTTCGGACCATAAAACTACAGGTAAAATGACGCATATAATTAGGGTTGACTTTTAAAAAAAATCTTTTTGTGTGGTTCTCAACATTAGTCATGTAAACAGCATCAGAAAATAGGATTTAGATTTGTCCACTATCAGTGTCTGAAGTGAAAGACCTGTCAATCAGTGGGAGTAATTGATTACTGTTGCTGAGTAAGTCAGTTTCGAAAAATCCTGGTAGTGCATCTTAATTGGATTTTGTCTTTACTCTTTTAATGTATCTTGACTAGATATTGTGTATCCTCTTTTGTAGTGTATGACAGTTGTCTTAGTCTGTTTATGTTGTTTGTATTTACTGTTGTAACATCCTTTCTATGCTGCCCGCTTGGCCAGCTCTCTCTTGAAAAAGAGATCTAAAGACTTTTACCTGCTTAAAGAAAGGAAAATGAATATGTTGTAGAGTTGCAATTGTCATGTTTTCATATTTGTATCGAGACACCTGTAGGGTTGGATCCCAATAGCAGGTCCCATCAGTTTCAGGTTGGCAAAATACGCATATGTGCTAAGCTCTGAAGCGAACAAGTTTTTTTAATTCCTCCTTGCTCTTCTTTATTAGCAAAGAGTAATGTACAAAACATTCAGGTATACTGTAGCAGGCTTCTCAATTTTAACCATCACCAGCGGCAGATTATATCTGCTGTAGCAACAGTAATTAACGTTAATTCTGAAAGTTAAATATAGTGACTAACTATAGAGAAAGAAACAAACAGCACTCCATAACAGCACTCTATGATCGCAAGTGCTTTTACAGTTCACGACCACATCACATCACACCATTTTCCACAATCTCAGTTCAACTTTCATGCATATTATATCAACAATTTAAACATACCAACTTAATAGTTCTGAATGGGTCTTTGGATCAAGTATCTCATGAAAAATACTTTTTTAATATTTTCAGGTTGTAGCCACAGGTTTTGAACATCATTTTGAACTGATCTCAAAAAAATCTGACTTTCAGTTAAGTCATTTATAACTTGAGTTATTTACCAATGTTAAAAGCTGAACCTAAATAGATATAAGGGAAATGAATGGATTTAATAGGCAAGTTCAGATATGATCAAATGCCATCCAACCCCAATCTTGGACACCTGTGAGCTGGCACTTATTAACCTCCGTACTTACTCTCTTACTTGCTGACATCATACTACATTACTATATATGTTGGTGCTGTACAAAAGCCCCACATACAGAAGAACAGAGTCCAAAAAGGTATTTTCTGGCAGACTAATATAGTGTAGAAGAGGGAAATGCATTGGACCAGATGCATAGGCTGCAAAAAGAGATTTGGCATGAATCTGTGATACACAAACACAATCATGACTGCAGATTGGCACAGGGGACGCCGGGGACACACATGCTCCCTTTCTCTCTCACACACACACCTGCGATGATTTCCCCCCAGACTCCTTGTCCACCACAGTTGAACACATGTCATTTGTATGCCGCCCCTCCAGCACACTGACAGAACGGCATTTGGAAACACTCATCTCCTGATCACATCCCTGCTCTGCTCCCTGTTATTCCCAGACAGGTGTCCCTGCACGCACACACACACGCACACATACACACACACACACACACACACACACACACACACACATAATTCAATAATGTATACTCACATATTCAAATATAATCTGATTAAAGAAAACCTCATGCATAAGCCAACATACTCAAATAAACATAAACAAACGCATACACACATATGTTTATCACACATTCACACTCCATCTCTATGGCGACTGCTGAGCTCTGACACTATCAAGTGTGTTGCTTCTTCATTAAGCTCCTCTTCTGCTCTGCTCTGTGTGACCAGGTCCTCACGCACTCTTACACACACACACACACACACACACACACACACACGAACACACACACGTGTTGGGCAATGAGGGGCCTTCCATTCCACTGACTAATGTCTCCCCGTTGCCTTGTTAGCTCTGCACTTGTTTTGTGTGTGTGTGTGTGTGTAGATGCATGCATTTGTGCATGAATGTGTGTGTTTTGGGGTGTTCAACCAATACATACATACACACAGCATATTCCTGTTTCTCGGTGCATCCCTGTGCAATAAATTGAGCTGTGTGCGCCCAAAGAAAGCCTATATTACAAACTTGCATTGTCTATTCTGTGTGTGTGTGTATGTGTGTGTGTTTGGCGGTCCCCTTCTGTGAGCTGGGTTAATGTGCGTGACTGCTTCTAACCCAGGTCACCAGAGAGGGGTGTCTGGGTGATATGGTGATATGTGAAGGGTCACGCACAATCTCCCCACCCATATGGAGTTTACCACACACACACGCACACACACACACAAATGCACACACACCAAACAGGAATGGGGTAATTAATAGCCCCTCTGCACATCACAGATACACCCGGGAGACCTGGCAGTCAAGGAGGGTCTCACACACACTTTATCAGAGCAGGTGTGTGTGTATTGGGGGTGGGGCAGGGGTTAACATTGTGTGTGCTGTGAAACAAAAAGACAAATTTATTCCTACAATTCATCCTCTAAATGTAAAAAATAATGTAACAATAACCCATTGATGGAGTATTTCCTTGATAAGAGGAAGCTCTAACAGTTGTAAAGAGCACATGTCAATCATCCAGCTCTTCACTCATACAAACTCCCAGTTTTAGTTTGCTGCTGCCTGTTTGACACAGAAGGCAAAGGGAGGCAACTGCTAGGTGCACTTTGAAAGGCGCTGCACCCACCCGGCAGCTTTTTTGGCACAGTGGAGCGCTTCCAAAAGTGAAAGACGTTCAACTCACCAGAAAAGCACAAGGAGAGAGAGAGGTCAGCCGCCTTTTTCTCAGCCAGCCAATCACAATAAGAAAATACAAGGTTCCCACAAGAGAAACAAAAATAGAGAAATGCCAGCGGAGAAATTGGTCATAGGAGGTAAATACTGTCAAAGTGAACTTGTATCTGTAGCAAGTTAAGCAATGGGAATGTGCAACATAGCAACAGGAATATAAAATGAGATCTGTTGCAAACAGAAACAAGGTGAGCCATCTGCTTGTTGTTTTCCTCACATTAAGGACTTGGCCTTTGTCAGTTAAAAGTGACTGTATGAACACAGCCCAGGTTTGAATAGTAACGCTCCAAGCAGTCACGCATGCTGTCAGCAGCATTGGTCAGTTTGCCCAAATTAGCAGAAAGCACATATTTGCTTTTTATTTGGTATCTAGCCATGTAGAAAAAGTTTCCCTTTTATTCTGGATAATTCTCAGAGCACATTGAGAAGAGAGTTTTTACAGGTACTATTTTTTTCAGCAGAAAGTAGTTCCAGCAAAAACTGCTGACACTGAGGTTTCAGGAGGAGAGGAGTCACTGTAGAAAGACAAACTGCCATTGAATTTTTTGCCCAGGTTTTGCTATCTCAAAATCTGTACAGACAAAACACTTCTTGATCACAATAAGGTGAGTAAAGTGAATATTCTTTGACAAATACTAGAGTAAGATCTGACTTCTCCACTTTTGCTGCAACAATGACATTTACAATCACTAACATAAGCAGAAAATGGTGTTTACACTGTACATGTTATCTGCCACTTTCTAATAAGTAAACCTATATAAATTTGTAACTAATGGCTTTATTGATGGGTAATAAATAATTTAATAATGCTTTATCAATCAGCTAGAAGCCATTAATAAGAACAAAATTGGGGCTACCAGCTTGTGAAAAAGTCCTTTGGCTGGTGTTTGTCCTTTCTATTCAGAAATAATGCAGTTATAAATGTTGGTAACCCATTAATAAATTATAACTATAATTTGATAATGTTAAAGTTAATAAATGGATTTTGGTCCAGATCTTCTGCAGCCCTTTTGCAGAAGGTACGTTGTCATATGGTCTTATCAATCAAAAAGATTTTTCTGACCTGGCAACCCAAAAGTTGTTATTAATGGCTTCTAGCTGATCGATAAAGCATTATTAAATGATATTATAACTGATTTATAAAGTATTAGTAAATTATTTACTAACCATTAATAAAGCCATTAGTTACAACTTAAAAAAACTTTTTATGAAGTTGCCTCATTATAAAGTTGTCTATATCTTTGGTAGTGGTACCCATATATTTATTATCAGAAATAATTAAAGTATAGTTTTTGAATCATGTCATTTGCAGCATGTATATCCCTTCTGCCTCCTGCTCTCCCTCCCCATTTTTGTATTTTGGTTCGGTCCAGCAGCTGCTGAGCAGATAGGTCAGGAAATGCATGTGGGGCGGGGGAGGCGGGAGCGGGTGAGAGACGAAACTGAAAATGAGATTGGCCAGATTACATTGCCTGATTGAGCAATTAGCTATCGTCTCCATCATTTGGCTGGGGCCTGGCGGCATCTGCCACTGTGGGGTACACACACACACACACACTCTCATAGCCCTACACATGTGCAAAGCTGTGTGTCTGTGTGAGTATTTCAAAGAAAGTGCATCCCACCAAATGTGTTCCGCTCTTTCCAAATCCAGTGTGAGCACCCGCCAGTGTGTGTGTGTGTGTGTGTGTGTGTGTGTGTGTGCCTGCCTTCTCATCGTGGTTTATGTCAGAATAGCTAACAGCTTGTCAACCACACTCCTATTTTCATTTCCTTAATGTTTTTCCATGTCTATCGCTCTCTCTTTCATTCCCTCCTTCTCTTATTTCTCTTTTAGCGGGCTGTTCGCTCACTCGCCGATGTATTCTTTCATCACTGACACCCCACACACACTCTTATATATCTCTCTCTCTCATTCACTTTCTGTGTCTTGCTGCTTTTCTTTTGCAGTCACAGCTTCAATTTAGAGCTTGATTTCTCTTCCCCTCATTGATAAAAAAGAAAAGATTCAATGAGCAAGTAAGCGCTGTAAAAAAGAAAGAAAATTTAAAACAGGGCACCATCCATTACTTTTTACTCACTCCTGAGGCCGGTGAAATTTCAAACAATGCGGCGGAGCAAGCCATAACTCACGCTGAGCACCTTGAGTTTTGTCCCATATCCAAAGCTACACTGATAACTCTTAAGAGGGGGTTTAGCTCTTTCTCTCCACAGAGGCCCACTAAAATGTGTTTGATGAATTGGTCTCTATTGGCGCTCACTTATTCTCACATAAAAGGGTTTATGGCTCAGGAAAAAAAAGGAGGGGAGAAGACGAGCTATTTCTACACGTGATGAAGTAAAACTCCATCATGTGGACGTCTGGAGAGAGAGAGGGGGGAATCTCAGGGGGTGGATGTACGTAAGTGTCTGTTTATGTGTGTGTAAATCTGCGATTGAGTGCATCAGCGCATGTTCTGCACTTGTGTGTGTAAGCTCACAAGTATAGGCTCATGGGTGTGTGCCGATTTTTGCATGTGGCTCTTGTTTGTCCAACTTTTGTGTGTGCACGTGCGTGCGCATGTGTGCGTGTGTGCGTGCGTGTGTGGTCACAGTTAATAGCCAGGCGGGTAGTGAGAATGAATGATGGCGGCCGTCCCTCGCAGACAGTGGAGAGTTCACCTGTCAACGTGGGCTACCTTAAGACGGATGGACATCTGGAAGCCATTGGTGTGCAGCTGTAGGAGCTGGACACACACCCCTATACACACACACACACACACACACACACACGGCCATATATATACATTTTAAGTGCACACATAACTGTTGAGAGAGTTGACAAGGGCCCACATAGATCTGAGACTGGGAGATACTGAACATAGACATAAATCACGAAGCTCTTGTTCTCTTCCTCACTCTAACAAACACACACACACACACACACACACACACACACACACACACACACACACACACACAGCTAGCTAATAAGAGAATGATGAGTCATTCTCTGCTTGGATTCCCCCGTCTTAAGTGAATAGCTGGCAGGTGCTTCCAATGAAGCAAAGTAAACTGAGCGGGAGGAAAAAATTAAAGAGCAATGATGATGATGATGATGATGATGATGATGATGATGATGGAACAATAAAGGAATCTAGATTATGTCCAAATAGGCAGTAGACTGTCTAAACATGAGATGGACTTTGACAAATGTTGCTAACAATCCCAAACACAGGCTGCATTGAGCAGAGGGGATATTAGAAATACAGTTAAAGTGCTCATTATCTGTCTATGTCAGCTATTGTCATAATAGGAGATATTCTGCCTGTCCTGGACACACAGAAGGAGATACAGATGGGTGCATGCTTCACACACACATGCATTTATCCACTCACTACTCCATTAACAACTTATGCACACACACACACATAAATGGGCATAATCAATATGAGTAAACCAGCTGGAATCTAGATGCTGTCTTTAACACTCTCACACATTCCCCAGACACGCAGAAGAGTGCTAACACTCTGACATCGAATACCCTTGAGCTCCGATTGATCCCACCCATATTCTCACACACACACTCTCACACACACACAGACTGAGAGTGCAGGTGGGCGATGGACATCTGGCTCCGCTACTAAAGTGCCACTGTGAGTTGACCCGTTCATTTCTTAATTTCGAGTCTGTTTGCCGCGATGGTGACAGACTAACTCCCAGTTCACAGTGCTGTCGCATCTTGCAGTTAATTCATTGACTGAATTTATTTGGTATAATTAGGTGGTACGTGGAGCATTTTTCCACATCATTATATTATTGTCAAATGAATGGCGACACTTGTGTGTAATTATTGTAAACAAGAAAACCACAGTTGCGAGGAGTGGCAGCCTGTACCTTTACACCACCAACATCACTGTACCCTTATGCAGGGTTCGTACAGCTTTTTAAGAGTAAACTTCAAGGTACCTAAACCAAAACTTTTCAGACTCTCAAAGCCTTTATCATCACATCTAAATTGTTACTATTAATACCAAATTTTAAATGTATACATTTTAAATATTAAAGGATGTTTGGTTTACATGAGTGATTGTGTAGATGAAACACAGATTATGTTGTAAATAAAGCATTTTTCAAGGAGCATATTTGAATTCAAGCTTATTCCTAACCTTGAAAACATAATGGTTAAAATTAAGCATCTTCCAAACTTTCAAGACTTTGTACGAACGCTGCTAATACCCTTTTGCTTCCTGCTCTACCTTCTTTGTCGTTGGCATCTAGAGGATAGAAACTTTTTCAGCCTTTCACCATCCACCACACTGTGGAAATTTAAAGCAGCTCTAATTGATATTGTTACAATAACAATGGATCGAGTGACTATGTGTAATATGAAAGGGGTCACTCGTAGTGCAGACCCAGAGATGATTATCGTTCGTCTCAGCTTTATAATGTCATTCAGGGTCCTTGTTTTGGTTTTCCAGCCTGCAGCTTAACTGTTTTGGTTCTCTCTCACCACTCTCGTAGCATCATTTTTTAGCAAGCAGCTATTTCTACCAAAAAAGCTTTACATATCCACTGTATACTACCTTCGCAGCACTAAAGTTCAGGCAGACAAAGTTAGCGACTAGCTCGTGAACAAAGTGGAGCATTTAGCAGCTCAAGGGCCTGATATTTTTCTCAAGAGTAGGTGGAGACCAAAAACAGAGCTAAAGGAAGATCAAATATTGGCCTTTCATTCATCAGGTGGACAGAAACACGACTCCAAATGAATGCTAATGTTGCACCATATCTGCTGGTTGTGTTAATAGGCAACTGTATGCAACAGGTTCACAAAGGGAAAGATCGTGGGTATAACAAATAAACTGTGGTTAAGCTATGATTAGTGTTAGGAAACTAAAACACTTGATCATGGTTACCTTTAATGAAAAGACACAAACTCTGGTCTGGTCCTGCATGAAAGTCAGACGTGCTGCACACACATCCACCACCCTTACATTCGGCCTCACTACATAGAGGAAACACTACTTCCCACATTGATACTGAATGTTGGCATTTGGCATAAATCATGAGAACCGGAATCGTCCAATGTGCACATAATTCCTCGAATACTGGGTTGTATCTGTAATATGCAAAAATATAAAATGCAATTTTAGAGACTACGAGATGCCGCTAATCATCTTAAGGATGTTTTTATTCGTTTATACTATATATGCTCACTTTTCTAGATTTATATATTAATAAGTTACTGATGTTAAAACGGCACACAGTTGAACCTTTAAAAACTCCACCACAAAGCATACACTTACAACTATTAAGGTAACAAAACAAAGTTCATGACTAATTTTGTTTGTGGCTCATGAATTATTTAGCAAGCAGGCAGTAAATGTGACACTGACACACTCAACTACGTGTGCGTAGATGTGGAACATTATTCACCATTATACACAACCTCCTGGCCCTGTGATCACTTGTTCATAATGTATTTTTCTCAAGAGCCATTTTATAGAGCGTCTCTTGAAGCTCTCTCATGCTTTGAATGAGACCATCAGCCTAAAAGCCTCAACTTCAGCGTAAATGGAGCGCTCACGACTGGCCGTCTTCATTCACGGAGGGAAACTTTGTGTGGTGATGACTTTGGTTGAAGTAACTAGGACTTATATTGAAGGCTGTGTCTGTACAGAGCATATATCATCTGGGAGATGAGGCACAAACAAACAGACAAGGATGCACAAACAGACAAGGATGCACAAACATCCGCGGACTATAATTACTTTGCTTCATTTCCTAATCATGGTGACAATAGGAGGGCCCCCTGTTAGAATTTATCTCTCTCCTCTCCCTCACCCCCCCCCACCTCCCACCCCCTCCTTCCAGGGAGTCGGGCTACAATAGGCCTGAGCTCCCCTCTCACTTTGCTGCAGAGGCAGGATAAGAGAAACTTTAGCCGCAAAGAGAACATATGGCCTCCACCGCTCACCAAACAAACCCTATACATTATGGTGGCTAGCCAATGTGTGCGTTTGTGTGTGTGTGCACATGAGGAAGGGGAAGATTATTAAAGGGTAATGAGGTAGAGAGAAAAAGGGAAAGCACAAACAGAATGTAAGTAGAAGAGGAGAAAGTGCTGTATGTATGTACGGGTTTTACAAAAAAGAAATAACCGATGGACTGTCAGAAACTGCTAATTCTCTTTGTCATAGTCTGTAACAGAGGAGACCGCATCGCAAAGTAGAGCACCAGAGAAAAAATGAAAGGGCTTAAACCTGACAGTTCACACTATATTAGCAGTACACAAAACCCAAGAAGGATTAGAAGAGCAAAAATCCTATTCCCCTGCCTGTCAACTGAAATAGACATATAAATTAGCCCATATGAGCACTATTCGATTCTGCATTGACCCCAATTAGTAGGAATTGACCCAGTAGCACAGTGAGTCAAAGCTTCCGGAGAGAGCGAGAGGGAGGTAAAGAATATGACAGCAAGACAAACAAAATGAATCCAGTAGCTAGGAAGTCACTGGTTAGATTTCTCACCCCGGGGGGTTGTCATCCTTCCCACCCCCTGAAGAGAAAATCATAACCCTTATTACACCAATGGAAAGATGTAGTCCATTTTGGAGGCTCGCAATGTTCTGAGAGCATTTAAGACGAAGGTACAATGGCTTGTTTCTTTTTCTTCCTCCTCCTCATTCTCTCTTTCACTCCCTCCTCCCCTTCCTCCTCTCATCCTGCCAAATCTGATATTACAGGCGTTTTTCTCTGCATGTGTGACACTCTTCTCTGTGGTGCACACGGGCCTGGCGAGCTGAAGTGGATGGGTGCGTGTATGTGTATGAATCAATGCGTGTCCCTTTCTGTTTTTACAACTATACGGGTCTTTTTATCATTTATTTGCTAAAAACTAGCCAGCCGTGCTTGAAATATGTCACTAGAGGCTCTAAAACGTGTGCTATATTTTATTAGGGTGCTAATTTGAAGTATATTAAGTTGAGTGAAAACTGAAATGTGGGCAGTTTAAAGGTTTAAAGGCCTAAACGAAATTTGTCATCAGACCATCACTCAGTATATTCACTGACCGAGCCTACAGCAGCATGTGGTAAATAAAAATACAATGGAGCATTATATCTAATAGAGTTTCATGATTCATTCCCACTGTGGTCCAGAATTAAATTGAGAATTAAGTTTGGTAGATAAGCAGACATGACATGAATGTTGATTGATAACATGCATTGTCTCTATAATAATATCACAATTACCATACTTAGTACAGTTCAGATGAATTAGAAATATGATTTGCTGACTCTCTTTTCATTTGTGTCTATATAGATATTATTTATGACACACCAGCACCCTTTTTAAAGCTCTACCAAGCATTTTTTATATGATATAACAGTGAATAAAATGACTGTGCTGTTAATCGTTGGTAGTATAATGAACCCACGGAGAAACAACAGCTCTACATGTAGCTTAAGGAGTGCCAAGACGGAACGCAAAGCAAACTTTCATGTCGCTTTATTAGCATGAATCTGACCACTGTTTGTTTTTGTATGTCTGTATTTATATGCCCCAAACAGCTAATGCACCGACTGTACGGACATTAGCTGTAGCTTGCCAGCGATGTAAGTACCGACCAGAGTGTTTGACGTGTGTCTGTGTACCAGCTTGTACTATCGCTGATCTCAGAACTCACAAGGAAAGCCATACGCTCTTTGTGTTATTTTTCTCCTCTTTTACCCTATTGTTTTGGTTCTTTTGCCTGTACGTAGATGCCGGCACAGTTGAGTCAAACAGCTCTCAACAACTCACCAAAGAAAAGGGTTGGTAGCTAAAATAAGCTAGGACAAGCTGAGTACTGTAACTGCCCAGCATGAAAATGTAGAACGAAAGGAAAGAAATCTCTGATGAATAAAGTCAAACATGTAGCAAGCTAATGAGGCCGGTTAGGTCTTGTTGGAGTACTAACAAGAGCTAGAGAGACTCATCAGCAGGCCACATACACAACTTCATAAGGACAGTGAAATTACCTATTCGTATCGAAGGTCAACACTTTGAAAAGTTTCAGACTATGCGGTAAGACCATCATGTTGTCACTAATAGTTGGCTAGAGACTATTTTTTGTCTTGTATTGTTTTCCTGCCCACGCAGTACAGTTACATATTAGGTTGAAGCTAATTTTGGTGCAGTTATCTAAATGTGCACCTGGCCCTGTCACATTAATGAAAAACTAACTCGACAAAAACAACATTGAAATGTACAAAATCAAAGGATACTGACTAATAAGCAAAAATACCCTACTAGTGGCTATTCTGCCATGTAGCAGCCACTAACTGCCTACAACACTATTTATCTTGCATGAATAAATACTAGGGACATGTTTAGTGTTTAACAGCCTTTTTTTTTTTGTCTTATCCAAGCCCAGTTTAATAAATATTAGAACTTACTTTACAGTTAGTGATAGATATAAGTACTATTACTGAAGTTACAATAAATTGGGAGTAAATTGTGAAAAAGCTTACTGTATGCAGCCCCCCCCCCATTCTCTCTTTCCACTATCCCTTCATACTTTCCACTTTTCCCAACCCTCTCTCTCCCATTCATTTTAATAGCACTCCTCATCTCCTCCAAATCCAAACCCTTCCTATAACTTTCCACTCGCCCACTCACTTGAGCATCTTTCCTCTCATCACACTCTCTTCTCCTTCTAGAGTCGCTCCTCTTCTCTTCCACCTTTCCTTCTGTCTAATGCCATCGCTGTCTTTTCACAGTCGGTTAAGAGTGATGCTATTCATTTGTACCATAGACAAGCCACTTCAGACCAACACTGACACCCACTCTGTTAAGAAGAGGAGGCAGACAGGGAGAGAAAGAGCATGGGAACCGTTCGGCACTAGAAAAATATTCAGGAGGGTAGGAGAGGGCCAACGAGCCATCCAAACTATCCAGGTGAGTAGATAAAATAAAATTAAAACTATTTCCTTGCATGATTCTGACAAACTGACATTGGACTGCAAAGACAGGGCCATTTCGACATGTTTCAGTTTTCAAAATGACAGTCAGTCAGCGACAGAGTACTAGTAGGCTTTTCCTTTTTTACTTTCTATATTACATTATGCATTGTCTCTCTCTTTCTCTATATATCTGCCTGTTTCTACATGACAATCCCCCTCTCTCTGCACACACACACACACACACACACACACACACATCCCTCCATCCCTCTGGTCATATCTCCCTGTCTCCCACGGGTGCAGTGTAACACTATCTGCCTCAGCCACTCTCCAGTCCCAAGCAGACAGCTTGGTCTTCAGAGATTCCTCCCTCTCTTTCTCCACTGCTGCCATTTTCTCTCCACAGGGACCAGAAACTAAATATGACAGCTACACCAGAGAGACAGAGGAGAATGTCAAACTCCTCCAACCCAAATGATGAAGCTATGCCCATATCTGAGTCACACTGTGTGGACGACGGGAAGGCACCATGCTGTTTGGTGTAAAGAGGCAGAAATCATTTTGGCAACATAATACTGCAAAAACATCTATCTTAAAGAAACAGAGCAAAGTTTAGGCACACTCATCACGGCTTTGGGGCTGCATACACTTCCATGATAGGAGTGTGCATTATCTGAAAGAAAGAAACTATATGTACCTCAGTGTTTCCCACAGGATTTCATGAGATCCTGGTGGGAGGACCCCGAACCCTCTAGTGGGATCCAGGGTCATGCCCCCCCCCCCGAGAAGAACATTTTTAAAATTTTAAAGTTAAATGCGTCAATCTGGTGCACTTTGAGAGCAAAATTAAGAATCTACATCTGTTTAACAGAGTCCACAAAATACGGGTTATTAATTAATAAGGGTTATTAACCATTTATTATTATATCAAATGTTGACTCATCTCTTACTTCTATCATCTGACTGGTAGTCTAATGTACTCATTTTCCCACTGCTCTCCTTACTTTTCTTTTCTGAGGCTGCCCAAAAAACTGACGAATGTCACCCTTCCTCTTGTTCATGATGACACTCACTGTGAATGAAAGCTGGCAGTAATACTACTTGCACTTTAATCAAATATCTGCCACTCACAAAATATAAGTCATCGCGCACAAATTCAAGCTGGCAGCTGCGAGTGAGAAATAAAACTGGGATAGACATGAAAACTGAGTCACACTAGGAAACTTTTCCTATTTTCTTATCTATGATGAAAAAAACATTTTCAGTTCATTATGAGACTATGGCGGAAGAAATTAATCTATGGCGGGCCACCATACATTAGTTAATGAATGGGAAACACTGTGTACCTTCCTAATTTTCATGTTTTTAGGCGCAGGCAAAGGGAAACTAGAGAAAATCACTACACACTGGATAAATATGTGGGTGCTCACCTGAACTGTTTCAAAAATAAAACACATCTATTACACTATATGGCCAAAAGCCCATTACACACATATGTGATTGTTCAACTATTCATCATTGGCAATAATATGCTGCTATAATTAATATGCTTCATGTTTCAGGCTTTCCACAGGATTTTGGAGCCTGGCTGCAGGGATTTGCTCCCATTCAGCCACAGCAGCATTAGTGAGTTCAGCCACTGATGTTGGGCGATAAGGCCTGGCTCGCATCCCAAATGTGTTTGAATGGGGTTGAGGTCTGGGCTCTGTGCGACCGGTCAAGTTCTTCCACATCAAACTGTGGAAAGCATTTCTTTATGGACTGGGCTTTGTGCACGAAGACATTGTTCTCAAAGGCATTTGAAAGCACACTCCTGAAATATCACTGTATACTGTAGCATTAAAAAAATCCCTTATTTGGAAATAAGCCCCAGACCAAAAGTACAGCCTGCTACTCAACCAAAATGCACTTCAAACTCAATGTACCGTACTTTTTGCATTAGGCACATTCTCAGATTTAAAATTACTGCATTAACATCATCACATAAACCAAATAACAAAATATAAGGTGCTTCAGTCCAGTGGTGTCAGTAAAATGATGTACACCAATTCTAAACCTGGCACTATGTAGTTTCATGGCATTCTCAGGCCTAATAATATTTTCACAAATCTTTCATGTTCATCATAACTGCTTATAGAATGTTAAGGCTATTATTAGGGATATCAGTTTCTCAAAGGACAATTTTGGTTTATTACAACTTGGCTCTCATAGCTTTGGTCATCATTTTTGTCCCTTATAATGACCATTGTAATCAGTTAAGTAGTTTCTGAGATCTGGGAACACGGTGACATCATGACAAAGTCTGATGTGGCAAAAAACAAGAGCAGTCAGACGATCAGACAGGTTGCAAAGAAGCCAACAGTTTTCAGCCATGCTAGCTGACTAGGCAGCTCCAGGCCCCAATGCAAGATGGTCAAAGCTGGCATCACAGTCAGACATAACATAAGGTAATGTCAGTAGCAAATGAAAGAAGTGAAAGCAAGCAGCTTTAAAACACCAGCAACAGCGAAATGCACTGGACAGCTGAGCCTAAATGAAATTATTACTAGGAAAACAGACTATGCTATAGAAGAGGAGTGGTAATAGCAAGGCCAAGATAGTGATAGGCTAGGCCTACTTGACAAAAGCTGGTGTCGGAGCACCACCATAACAGATTAAAACATTAGTGAAGGCACACCTTGACACCAGGGTGGGAAGTTAACTTTTTAAAATGTGAACATCTACCAGCCACTGTCAGCTAAATGTAAATTCATCAGCCACTCAATAGTAAATCATTATTTTGTGTCTGAAATCTACCAGCCACTTTCGTATTTTACCAGCATTTGGCTGGTGCTAATTTACACCCTGCTTGACAAACATGAAAACATTATTGGCAGGACATTATACCTGCCAAACTAATGACATTCCCATCAACCTCAGTTGTACTTTGTGCTGATTAGCAAAATGTTAACATGCTAAACCTAGATGATGAACATGGTAAACATTATACCTGCTTAATATCAGCATGTCATTGTGAGGATGTTAGCATGTTGATATTAGCATTTAGCTCTGTGCCTAAGTAGGCTCTTAGTCTTGTTAGATTATCTTAACCACTTTACTTGGAGGTAAAACTGAAAGTGAGTGCACCTTAAATGTCTGTAATATTCCCCCATTGCCACAGAGTCCGCCTACAGACTCATTTCCATTTGGAAATCCTTCTTATCCCTTCTCTTCCTCATTTTTTTCTCTCACTCTTTTCACACTTCCTGTCCCTTAATCTCATCATCTATCTTTTAGTTTTCCTCTGTCACTGTTTCTCAGGTAAGTCACACCCTTCCTGTGAAGGCAGCTTTGGTGCCATGCAGAGGGATACGCTAAGAGGTGACGGTTCTTACTCACTGAAACAAAAAAGTCCAAAAAGGAGGAGGGGACAGGGGTATGGTATAAACAGATTATTGTGGGAGGTGCTTTGATTGTTCTTCTAATGCCTTTTGCTGCTTTTCTATTTCAAGCCCTGGTGCCGGGCAGAAAATTCAGCCGAGTGGAGAAAGGGAGAAGAAAGTGGGAATGGGTGATGGAAAGAGAATGAGAAAGATTGCAGGTAGCACACAAAGTGACCACAGCGCCGGTGGTTCTGGTGTGTGTGTGTGTGTGTGATTAGAAACGTGTATATCTACTTTACATCAGTAATGTGTGTGTGTCTGGAATTATACTTCTGTGCAGATACACGACTGGAGAAAGGTATTTTGGGTGACGGTAGGTTCCAGATGAGTCAAATTGATGCAGAAGAACCAGAGATATCGTATTTTTTATTCCACGCATTCTTCTTCCTTGTCAAAACGTGGCACCTACATTACCCACAATGCAACTCAACTGGTCGGAGATTCAGGTGTGTTGTGCTAGCAGTGGCTAATGTAGCCCCTAGCCTCAGTCAGAGATGTGGAGCGGGCTACAGAGGTCTGGAACGCTCACTTCTTTCTAAGCTCACTAAGCTAATTTTTTTCATTTCCAAACTTGTCATTTTCAGCCACACCCAGCCTCACACAGCTCCCTCTGGAGCCTCAAAAGGCTTTACACAACTTTTTTCACATATGCACTTGTACTCCCCAGCACTGTAAACAGACTTTGATGTGTAAAATCGGTGGAGTTAACGTACGTGTATGCACATGGCTGTGTGTGTGTATTGTGTGTGTGTGTGTGTGTGTGCGTGCGTGTACTTGCATGCATGTGAGCATGTTGTGAGCATATTGTCAGTATTGCATATTGATGTCCTCTGAAACTCATGCACACTTCCTTTGTCTCTGTATGTGTGTGTCTGTGTGTATTCTGGCAAAAATCCGTAACTCATATCCAGCCTTGTGTGTGTGTGTGTGTGTGTGTGTGTGTATGATTAGATCACAGAGCGCTGACGCACGGATGTCCTTCAGGTAACCAGATTTGTCACGTTGCCGAGTGTGGCCATCAGGTGGCGACGCTAAGCAGCTCAGGATTGCCACGGAGGTCACTGGGATGGTATCCCAGAAACACCCTGGAGAGGCAGGGGGTGGGGCAGCAGATGGAGGGCAGGCAGCAACACACTAATGACAAGACACTAATAACACGACAGCGCCGCTGGGGTCGGTGTACAACATGCTATTAACGTGTAGCACGCTAGGCTAGCCAGATTATGCCAATCCACTAAAGCTATTAGAGAGGCATCGAGCTTGTATGTGATGTGTTTCCTGTAAGGGCTGAATGAATGAGGGGTGAACAGTGCAGCTGGGGGTTTAGAACGAAAAGTATGACAGAGCTGAAAGAGATTATGATGAATATTAGAAGCAGAGTAAGAGAGGAATGTAGAATGACAGCGTGTCATTCCTGTCTCCTCCCGGGGTTCAGCTGATCTGCATTGGGTCGCTACAAAAAAAACCCCTCAAACTTTTGATCCTCTGATTGAGCACTCACACTTGTGAGTCCCTGATTAGAGGAAAATTGTTGATTTATGGAGGATTTCTCCTCATCTCTCACTAATATTAATCCGTTCCAGAGGTTGGCTATTAGGAGGCGGATCACGTTTTTTGGACTCAGATAAAGAAAATCCAATCTGGGTCCAGCGTGGAACTCAACGTTTTCCAATTAATAATGATATACGACATATTGAAAACTATCAGTCGAAAATTCGGCCTGCATTTGCTGTGACTTTGTGCCAAAGATGAAAATTGTAGAGCATTACCATAATGTTGCAGGAAGTTAACAAATGATCCAGCAATGAATTCCAGGCAGCAAAGCTAAGGATGAGCTCTTCCCGGCTATACAAGTCCTGTCCACACTTACCCCTCCTCCCCACCCCATCTTTCCCATCTCAAAGCCAAGAGCAAGAGAAGAAGAAGAAAAAAAGGCAGCTGATGGAAAAGAGAGGGGAGAAAAAATGACAGAGATAGACAAAGGTTGATTAAATTGGTTTTCAATTCTGGGTGTCTCTGTCTGAGGCTACTGCATTAATTGGCTCCATTACATATTTGAGAGCCAGTGAGTGTATTAAGAGCTGCTGTATATCATATCAGTGACTGTTCCGAGAGCTCGCTGCCAAAATAAGAGCCTCGGGTCCATCTATTGGAACATTAACCGAGGTGGCTCGGCACGCCCAGGCCCAAATACAGCTCATACTTTATGTGAGAGATTCTTCATTCACTGCAGTCGTCTTTATGTCTGCAGGGAGGTTGGCGTGAGTATCTGTCCAGTATGTCAGGCTTAACATGTATACGCCTGGGAGCTGCTGATTCATGATGAAAATGTATTTTCATGGGATTCTGCTTAGCTGCTTTGTCAAAGCTTTACCTTTGTATTAAGACAGTTGAACAAAGATTTCCTGGCTCAGCTGATGTAAGATATTAATTAAATGCAAGGTTGCTGGTTTGATTCCACAAATCAACCTTAAATCCTTAGCTCAGAATCTATGTCAGATTTATTTTATCTTTATCTTTCCCCCATTTACAGTTCAAAAGGGTAAGTAATAAAAAATGTATCAGGCTAATATATGAGATGATAATTTCGAAAGGCTGCAGTGTTGGTGAACATTTATTAGACAAGGGTGGAATTTACTGGGTTAAAGGCACACTGACACAGGTGTTTTCAATTACTCAAGCTGATTAGACCTCTGCTCAGGGGTGGAGCTACACTGGGAAAGAACGTATTTTGACTGTCATAGTAGGAAAAGCAAAGGTGTTACTAATAACATTAAAGATGGCTCTGTTGTATTCAAGTGCCTCAGTAAGCCATCACAGTGTGACAGTGAGCCAGCATGCACAATACCAGGACCCTGAAACTGAAGCAGCTAAATGGAATTCAGCCATCAGTCGTTTTATTATTTACACCTGTGCTTTTCATACTGTCTTCCCTGATAAAAGCCTATCATGTGAGGTCACCAGATTCCATGAACTAACAGTGATAAAGGTATGATTTGTCCCGCCTTAACAGGTGCAGCAAAACTAACAGCAGAGCGAGGGAGATGTCAATCAAGTGCGGTCTGTACACGCCTACATAGTTCTAAGAGGAGCTCTAATCAGGCAAAGTGAAAACACCTGTGTAGGTGGACCCTGGGTGTGTGGAGGCTTCGCATTCAGTTAAATCTAAAAGAAGCCACTTGTTTAAATATGTTGCTTACATGGTGGTTTTAAATGTTTTAGCCAGTTAACTAGAAATCAGTTTTAAATTCCAGACAAACCCTTTCAGAACTCTTCCTTGCTGGTGAACTGAAGGACTCTCGGACAACATAGGATTACAGCGTCACTATATACTTGTTATTATTTCACTCTAAAACTCAGCTAGTCTGCTTCATCAGGACTGTGTGGGTGTTCGATTTGATCGACAGTGCTGGTGACATAAGCAAGATCTCACCAACTGTCATCGCATTTTGATTTAGATGTTGCTGAATCCTGATTGGTGCGTGACATCACATTTTTCCAAATGAGTCCCGCCCTCTTCAAACCAATAACAATAGCACAGAGAAAAATACAAATAAAGACATTTTTCATGTGAAGAAAATAAACCTGTTCTTACTAGGAAGGAAGGACCCCATCATTCACAGTAAGACGTTGATGAGAAAGGCCTTCAAAGCTACTGACTAAAGAGAATCTGGGGAAATCAAGGGAAATTTTATGTGCCATTATCTTGTAATTACCACTTGTGCAGGGGCGGATCTAGGATTTATCTAGATCAGGGGCCACAAAGGGGCCTTACTTTACACAACGAGGCCCGGTATTATGTGGTGGGTCTTGGGGTCCTCCCCCAGGAAAATTTGAGTATTAGACACTTCCTGCATTCTGGTGACTTTTTATGCATGTAAATAACCACAAAACCTACCTAACAGCAAATCCACTTGGGATGGAAGTGTTTTTGAAAAGGCAAACACAAAATTCAGACTCCAGACAACAATGTTATTTATTAAGGAGGACAAGTGAAGTCCCCCCACCCAATCCCTACGCCTATAGTGCAGACTCTCTCTCCCATTTTTGCACATCTTTCAAAATTCAGTCGATGAAGTGCTCTGAAGCAAACAGGGGCACTTCAGGGGCCAATCAGATTTCAGCTGTGTGGACCCATCCCTGGATCTGCCCATGCACTTGTGGCTGCAGTGGCCAGCTGTGGAGATTGTTTCTCGCCCTGCAGTTCAACAGCCAACTCTCAAAATTCAGGCGTCAGTATTCTTCAACTTTCAGCAGTGTTTGGGCATAGCATCTGCTATTAAGACTGAGTCCTTACCGCAGCGGCCAGAGTTTGATTCCAGCCCTGACCCTTTGCTGCATGTCATTCCCACCTTTCCTGTCTCTCTCTTCAGCTGTCACTATTGGAAAAAGGCAAAAATGCCCCCAAAAATAATCCTAAAAAAAAAAAAAAAGTTCAACAGTACAGTTCTTGACTGTAGCTCAACACAACAATAAAGTAACTTTGCCAAAAAAGTAAAGGCAACAAATTTTTCACCATGATGGATTACCTTTCTCAAGCAAGTTTCAAGTCTCTCTAAGTTGATTTTCATATTGAAATGAATAGAAAGCAGCGGCTGCCTGGAGGGTGGGAAATCAATCTAAAAACGTATTGTATGCTTTGGAAAACAGTCAGCAGGAATGTAAAACATAGGCGATTTGTACTTAATGGGCTGAAACATGCAAAAACATTGGCACGGTTTTGTTAAATAAGCGGTTGGGTTACGGGCTTGCTGTTTATTAAAAGTAATAATAAATTACCAACATTTTGTCTGGTGATATACTGCGGGATTTTCCCTCTTTTTACTTTTTAAAGTCATTGAGAAAAATGGAGCAATATGACTGCAATAAGATTTTATCCATCAGGAGCTTATGATGGATTACAAAAATTGAAACGTTGTTACCACAAAAATTTGAATACTCTAAGAAGTAAAATGTAAATTAAGGTCGTGCTTACCATCCTGCCCCCCACCCCCCCCCACACACACACACACACACACACACATATACACACATACACACACTCACACACATGCTTGCCCCCCTTCTCTGTATTTGTGCATGTGAAAGGGATCTCTTCAGGGCTGTCAACACTCTTTCAACAGCGCTATTCATCATGTTTTTCCATTCGGGGTGTGTGCAGGTGTTTACTGTAAGGAGGAGAAGAATAGAGGAGAAGAGAAAAGATGAAAACAAACGTCAGTGGCCTCAATGTCTGGACGGCAGATGGAGAGGAGGCTGAAGACCGAGTGACACTGGGTAAGAGACAAAGTCAAATAAAGCAGAGAGAGAGAGAAAGGGGTCAGTCGTTAGGAGAGCCTGAAACTGAAATATTGTTTCTCTATCAGCAGAATCTGAAAGGGAAAGAATCTGAGCGTGATCCTAGTGATGTTACAGACCACCCAATAGGTGGAGGGAAACTTCCAGAAAAGGAGAAGTGCAGAGTGGAAGTGAGTTTCATGGTTCCACGCAGAGGCCAAGCACCAGACCTCCACTGTGGCTACAATAACCCATCTGTGTGTGTGTGTGAGGAGGGGCTTTTCAAACATGGAAATAATTCTATATCACAGTGTTGTAAGACAAAGACAGAAAAGGAAGTGTAGCTTTGCTCCTTTCAAAATCTGCAACTTGACAGAAGCCTAAATGTAGTTCCACAAACTGAAGTCCAGTTCATTTTCTGCATAAACAACACTGGCGTGCAGTCAGAGCACTTCCAAGATTTGGGTGGCTGTAAAACTCTCCTGGTTGAATCATCAGGGGAAAACATGAGCAACAGTGTTAGAAATTATCTGGTTGTTTGATAATAAGTCAAGCCTGTGTACAAAACAACTCCCCCCTGGAGCTTTTCCATAAGAAACATCCAATTACTGAGCATAAAATGTGGTTGTGTGCGCTGCTCGGGGTGAGCAGAGGCTACACTCCCTAGAAACCTGATAAAACATTCAGACATTAAATCAGTTTGCCCGCGTCATTTGGATGAATTCAGCATTTTTCTCCATAGCAGTGGCAACTGAGGGTATCGTAGTACTGTATCCACCTCCCCCCACAGAAAGTTCTGACCAAACAGACAAAGTAAGATTTTTCATATTTTATCTGTTCAAATGAAAATGTAGGTTTTCTGTAAAAGACATTTTCCAACACAAAGCTCCACCAAACGCTGTCTCAAACCTGTTTCTGCTTTGCCAGGAGTAAAATTATTTTTGTGAAATAGTGAATCCTTTATCTGTTTATTCATGTTATTGATGTCTAAATAAATAGCCACATTTGAATATACTGAATCTATGTGTGATTTTTTTTAAAACTACATAATACTTCCAAATTCCCAGAAAAAGTAAGACTGGGGAGCCACCCTAATATCTGAAGTATGGAAATGTAATAGGGAAATATGAAAGAAAACCGACTCCAAAACGTACTGGATGCATATCATTCACTGACCTCCTCCTGCTTCATGTTGCTCTGGCTGATTAACACATCTGGACAGGTGTTTTGCAATGTGACAGGTTGGAGGACGATCTGACTTTTCACTCAGTCACTTGCTTTTTGCAAACTGGGTCTGTAGTTGAACAGTGAAGTGACCATCCTTATCATTGTGTTGTTGGTGAAAATGCGCACACAGTCACAGGGGCGCACATTGTCTCTGGCACATGGTACTTCACTCACTCCGTGTTCTGTGTATGTTCTGTGTTTTACTGAACATGCAACATGTAGCAACTGTCTAAAGAGTTAATGCTATAAAGAAGGAGAATACAGATCTCAGAATTCACATCTCAAGCCTCAAGCTATATATGTATCTAAACCATATCATAAACCTGTAGTGTTGTCAATTCAGGGACCCTGATGATATCTTTCAAACAAAACTTTGACCACAACAACTTTTTCCACTTGACCACTCCATCTTACCCCTCCTCTCTATATGGCTCACATTAATTCTTAGCCTAAACTAAACCTCAAGTCACAGCTTCACCTGTCATCACCTTGCTATATTTTCTTCATCTGTCTGTTCTTGTGGTGACATTTGGCCCAAAGTAAAGGAAATACCAGAATACACACAAAAAGAGTGAGAGACATTCAGCCACTCACGACTGCTCTTATTTCCTTTCCTCACTTGTTGTTGAAGTCGACACACACTGCCTGGCTTCAACCACCCACAGGGTCAAGGGTCATATCCACAATCCCCCCAGGCAGTGCTTTGAATCCCCGTCCTGCTTCCCTGGTGTAACCTACACGGCTCCTGATCAGTAAGTTTAAGAAGTTATTTATGTGTCTGTAGCCTGATCGTGACTGTAATCTGCATTCCAGCAGTGGGTGAGAAGTTTGCGTGTTCAGTGTTATCTGAAGCTGCACAGAAGATAACACCAGCTTCAAAACGGACTGCTAACACCCACACGCACATATGAGGGCTGCGGCAAAGTGTGTCACAGCATGCGTGTGCGTGTGTGTGCCCTCCTCCCTTGCTGTAAATCCCCCCACCCATCACATTAGCCTAATGAAAAGTAATAAGAGCTCTCCAAATGATCTACTCCCTGAGGTTGCCTCGGAGCTGTGTGAAATAAGATAACATTAACCTGAGTTATATGGCCTGCCAACGGGAAGTGCCATAACAAGACACACACACACACACACACACACGTGACCACACACACACATACACACATCCATCTTATCTAGTGTTTACTCTCCAACTGGGAGTCCTGGTGTCACACAGACACCATAAACTAGCAGCGATATGAAACAATAATAAAGACAATTCATAGAAGAAACAGAATAAATATACATGTAGTCTCATCTTGGCTGCAGGGAGCTGCGTGTGTGTGTGTGAATATGTGTGTTTTACTGGCCACAGCATGTATTTTTATAGGTTCTCTGTTGAGTTTATTAGTGTTTGATGTTTTTGTGTGGTGTTATATAGCACATACATGCAGCCCTGGGAGCTAGAACATACTGTATACTGATATCACACATTTGCGTGTTTTTGTGTGCGGTTGTGAGAGAGAGCGAGAGGAGGAAAAGCAGAACGAGGCTGACAAGGAGGACAGAGAAGAAGAGAGAGAAGATAAAGAGGAGGCAGAGTTGGAGGGGTGAAGGAGAGCGTAAATCTAATGATGGCGCGCAGAGAAAAGAGACGCAGAGAGAGTGCACTGGCGGATCACACACACATCATCTGTGATAGTGGAGTAATCAAAGAGAGGCTACATGAAGAGGAAAATTATCTCTCACTTTGTGCAAGACACTTAGACACAAAGAGACACTCAGTAACATTTGTTACAACATGGTGGTGGAGGAGAATAAAGGCTCTCACGTGATGCGATTAGAGCGATTATTTTAAAAATTGCATAAAATGAGTGATGACTTGTTGCTTTGATCAGGAATACATATGAAGTCATCATTTACGAGTGCAGGTAATTAATTATTCAATTAGGGTGTGGACATTTGCATTTGTTAATTGGACATAGTGCCATTTTATTTGATTCAATGACCTGTGGTGCAAGGTGATTCAAAAGTAGCACATTATCTGGTGTTACATGAAAACCTTTTATCAACAAATTGGTCTACTTTTGCAGTGGCCCTCTGATATTTGATTACAAAGAGAAGCCAGTAATCATGGAGCTCAAGAACAAAAACTCACCATTAGTGCTGACTTGAAAGGTGAAAGGTGAACTTTCTTTCTGTGGCTCTGGAAAAGCTTCGTCAAGTCTGAAAAAACAGTCCCAGTGTCGTCATCAGAGGTTATCTCAGCCTGGAGCTAAATTGGACTACATTTTTAGAGCAGAGCACCTTCATATTATTGGCCATGTGGGGGCAGCAGAACAAGCTGTAAACACAACATTGACATATTATCATCTTATTGAGTCGTGTTGCCTAACATTAGCAAAATTCATTATCTCATTGTTTGCTTATTTACACATTCAGCAGATGCTGAGCAACATTAGCATTAGTCCTGTTTCTGGCCACCTGACAAATGTAAGTCCAAGATTCACTCTCATTTAAGCTCTGTTTTGGTCTTCACTGACTCAAAGTTAAAATATCTGGCTCTTTAGCTGCTAAATGATCCTCTGGCTAGTAGCTAATTGTCTGTCTGCTGTTTGGTGCTAGACAGGTAGCATACAATGAGCTTATCAAACCTTTACGCCAAAAACAGCACCCAGCTTCAGTTAGAGATGAGGTCAATGAGAGTGTGGTGAGAAAGAACCAAAATAGTGCAGTGAAAACATGACATGATTTTGAAAATAGCTACACTACCCAATCATTGGATCCATTGTTAATATAAAAATATTGATGAGTGCTTTAACAAAAAGCCTGCATTACAAACTTAAAGGTTTGGCATTTGAAGGGCATTAGATTTTACTAGGAAGGATCTTGCAAAAAGGTGGTATTGGTTGCATCATGGGAAATGTAGGATCCAGTGTTTTTGGAGCATGACCCATATTCTAGGGATTATAAATCAGGATATTTCAGCTTCTGCTGCTTTGATTTTGACCATTCTTTTTTTAATCTGTCTCTCACAAGTCCTCCAGCTTTATGGAAGTGCAATGCGAAATCAGTGGAGTAGCCCTTTAAGTAATGCAATAGATGAAGTGACCACTCATGATTTTAAAACGGGTGCCAGGTAATCGATAGTAGAACTAGTTGCATACAGCTGGTAGAATATTTTTAGAGCTGTCTAAGAAAATAAAAGATTGAGAAGATTCTATCCAAATAAACATATTTACAGGGGTGAAGCAAACCAAAAAATAAAGACAAAGACCAAGTCTGGCTGGTTACCAGCAAGATTGAAACATACAATGGCTCAAAATAATGTTGTCTGACTATTATTAGAGGTATGCAACCAGGCAACATGTAGTTTAGTTATTTCAATGTGACAGAAAGCAACAGACCAAGAGACTAATAATACAGTGGAATTATAGGCAAATGCATTTCTGAGTCAGTTCCATAAATACTTTAGGTTAAAATAACTTAATCAAATGTGAAATTTCTGGCACAACTTAAGTCCAAAAGCCTTGTAAAAATAGGAGACATATTTTGAGAGTACATGTGTGTCCACCAGGTATGACACATCAAAACACCCTCTCCTCCATCCTCACATTCATACACATGAAGTTCAAAACAACAGGAAAATGAATGCAGGGAGAATCCGCAGCGTGCCACATCAAGAAGGAGGGTGGAGAGAAGGAGGAGGAGGAGAAATGGATCTGCACTTCAAACCACCTGTGACGACCTCTGCGGACGGATCCATCTCTCGCTCTCTCTTCCTATCTGTCTCTCTCTCCATCTCTCTCTCTCTCGTGCTCTCTTTCTGTCTCGCTCTGACAGATTTATTAAGAGGCAGGGATCAAAACGAGTCCCCAGCTCCCTCCTCTCCTCATCCCTTGCTTTCTCCTCTTGTTCATCAACTGACAGCATCTCCTCCCTCCTTCTCTCTTACTTTCTCCTTGTCCCATGGCCCAAGCCTATAGTCTTGAACCCTCAGAGAAAATAAGACAAATAGGGATGAGGAAGGAGATGAGGAGGAGGAGATGGGAGTGGAGAGGATGAATATCTTTTTTTTCCATCCCTGTGGCCTGCTTTAAAAGATTCTTTGCCATGCGCACACACACACACACAAACTTGTCACTTTCTTTCCTTTTCCACACATGAAGTTGTCTTTTCTTATCATCTTTTGAACAGAGTGTGTGCTTTCAGCAAACTTCAGGGGAGATTTTTTGTAGGGAAATAAAAACCGTATGTCACCATCAATGGTGAGCATGGGCTTACTCAGGCAAATGTTATCTTTCCATTCGCCCCACTGATGCTCCATGCTGCATTCAAAGCCTATGGCTTGTCAGAAAAAACATCCAACGCTGACAGATGGGGCCATTTCTAAATCGCCATTTTCCTGAAGTGATGCTTCCCATCAGATTGAACACGGAGGGATGTGAAAAAGGACAGCAGAGAAAACAGCAGCCACCTCACCTCCTGCCCTGTTGAAGTCAGTTATCAACATTTTAATATTACTTCTTTCCTCATATGGTCTTCTTTGTATAAGTAGTAGATCATGAGCTGGTGATCAAAGGTCAACATCAACTCCACATCAACTAACAAAGACAACATTCATGTTCATAATATTGTAAGGAAAGATTACACCAAACAACCCAGTGTTTTTTGTCTCTATTTGAAAGATTATGGTATATGGCAATGGGTCCCAACCCCTTTGGCTTGTGACCCTACGGTAGTTGCATATGAGTTGTGACAAGTTTTTTTCACTGATTTATAGTTTTAGAGGCCTGAAGAGGCAAAATTATCCACTAACTCACAAAACAAACCCAAAGATTAGAGAAAATAAAAAGGAGTTTGTGCAGAAAAAATGTTTTTGTTTTTTTTTTCATCTCGCAACCCTTTAGATGTATCTTCTGACCCATTGCGGGGGTCCTGACCCCCAGTTTGAGAACCGCTAGTATGTGGGATGCTGACTGTAAAGTGGTGCATGCTCAAAATAACATCCCTCAGAGAGAGAAAACATTTAAAGAAGTCTACAGGGAAAATTGGAAAGTTGATTTCCTTCAGAGCTTTAACCCAAAGTAAATATTAATTCACTATATATTTATCATTGGAAACTTTATTCTGCACATATGTTGCATGCTTGCCTGTACATTTTCGCATGTTTAGCTGACCTGCTGTGTTCTGAGTAGAAGACTCTCTATGCCAGCAGATAATTGGAATACATTAACTGGAGGTGTATTGAGCACGGTCTCTATTTCCCCTATAATTAGTACCAAATTAAACCAAAAAATAGTCCATTCCAGTAACCTTCCAATGAATTTACAGTTACACATCAGATCCTTTAAAGGAAATTACAGGAAACTATGGGACATAAGTGTTACCCTAGTGTGTCTAAAGTATCCTAAAGTATTTGAAATAAAATAATAAATAATAAAATAATGCATTAGTAATACAGTATGCAGTATGTAATACAGATTTATATGAAGCTGAAAAAGTGGTCAACTATATTCTACAAATAGATATGTTTACTCACTTCTCCAAAGATAGGCTGCAGGGTTTGACTGCATCATTTTGAAAAAAAAAATCTCTTCCCAAAGATGTTGAAAGCAACGAGACAGAGCTGCCAGAGACAAAAGGGGGATGAAGACAGAGAGAGACTAGAGACCGGGCTTCCTCCATTACCCCCTGGCCTCTCTGTCTGGCAGTACGCGAGCAGCAGCAGTGGATGGACTCGGCCAGTCACCTATCAAAGCCTGTCTAATGAATAGTCCTCTAATCCCCTCATTGAGATACAGAGAACAGGCTCGCTGCTAATGCTCTCAGACAGAGATGCACTCTTTCTCTCCGTCTCTCTCTCTCTCTCACACACACACACACACACACACACACACACACACACACACACACACACACACAGTCTCACACATGAACAAGAATTATGCAAAAATTCAAAAAATCAAACACTAAGGTGCACACACAATGGACAGAAAACACACACCTACACAACATTCACATGCAAACACTGTCTGTGTTTTTGGAATATCATGCAGGTGCCATGGCCTCTCTCTTCCTCATACACACACAACAGCACAATACCACTCAACAATATTCTGCCTTTGTACTCAGCCGTAAGCCGCCTTAATTATTCCCGAGCAGAGTGGATTTCAAAGAGGGAAGACAAGAGGCCCTCTTCATTTTGGAATCGGTTTAACATGTTTGTTTTATTCCCGGCTCATTTATGAGCCGGCTCGCCGAGTGAGAGAAATGTGTAGTCATTATGTTCAGATTGATGGAGGGAATTATATCCTGCATTCTCTTTCACCCTGCAAATCATTCAAACACTTCTGTTTTGACATCCTGAGCGGAGTCTCTGCGTGTCTGTCTTTCATTTCCCTTTTTGCTTTCTTGCCTTCTTTCTGTCTCTCTTTCACTTTTTTATACCCGTTGTATATTCAGCCAAACATGAAATAAACACACCCATCTCGCCTTTCACTCTCTTTCCACTCTGTCTTTTTGTCTCTTTCATCCTGGCTGTACGTTCAGGCCAGATATCAAATAAACAAAGACAAAGCAGCCATGCAAGGCCAATGCACCCCCCATCCCTTCACCACCCATCACTACCACCTGGCCAGGAGTGAGTGCCACCCACTGGACCTGGGGGGGGGGGGGGGGGGGCATGAGCGACACACTGAGTGTGAAATGTCAGCCAGGAACCAGGTAGCCAGCCCTGGACCTAAAATGGAAGACAACACAGCTGGGAAGCAGAAAGGGGGAGAGGAAGAGGGTGGATGGATGGATGGATGACAAAGAAGAGGAAGGGAAAGTGCAATGAGATTAAAGGAGGACAGGAAAGATTAACAGCAGATCATACAAGGAGCAGATTTGAAAAAGAAGCTGTAAAAAGTCTTAGAAAGGGAAGAGTGACAGAAAGAAAGTGGGGAAAAGAAAATAGCATTCTATTTATTCTCCAGAGCAGTGACTTACAGGGGGTCCAGAGACCTCAGCTCTTTATTTATATTGGCACAAGCCCCTGCGCATTATCATCCTGATGAATATTTATTTATATATATTTCTGGATTTGTTCTGTTCGGAGGAGTTCTGTTTGGGTTGGCTGGGCTACAACTGGACCATCTGGTTGTCCTCAGGTTGGTTCTGAAGAGTCCAGAACCTCGGCGCACTCTAAAAACAGGTCCGGGAATATTTCTGTGATCCATGATTCATGCGGCTAGGGCCGAGCTCACAGGCGCTAGGCAGGGGAGTGAGCTGTAAAGCTGTGCTGGGTTTAGCTACATGGCTGGAGGCGGGTGATGACAAAACACTGAGATGTTTGCTCTTGGAAACGTTCCCCTGAACGGCAGAATAACGGTGCTTTCACCTTTGCAGCATTCTGTTAGCAACTAACTGATTTCCTGCCAGACATCCAGGAAAGACTGTTTCTTAAAGCATTTCTCGGTTGACCCATGAGTTGTATGGTTCTATTTTTCCTAGCGAGCAGCAGAAAGTCAGATGATTCACAGGAGCATCTTACTGGTCTTTTTTTGTTTTATTTTGTGCAATAGTAAATTGTTGCAATTAGAAAATGTGTTATTTCGGAGCTGAAAAAAGAAATTTGCAACATTTTAAATATTTGCCACAAAGATTCCATGCCTCATTTTTCATTCATTTATAGATTTTACAGCACTTTACGCTGTGCAAAGGGAGTCTGTTTAAACACATTGCATCTGGCATCGTTAGGCGTTCCAGTTGTAATCTTTTCGATAAATGGCACGTGAAAATGCATGTGTTAAAGCTGACATCCATCATCTGTGAACAGAGGAACAACTGGTTTCAGCAGTTCAAATACGAGGCAGAAGACACCTTGGAGCAGCTCAGAGTCACCAGCATTATGCCAATCCAAATGTCTATTACCGTCATTTAAAAACTAATAGAGTGTAAGAACTTACAAAGCAGTTACAGAGCACCTCCCTCCAACAGGGATGTACATGACTAATGGATGGTTAAATAATAATAATAATTCTAATAATAGTGGACGTCACTCTGTCCGCACCCCCTTCGCTGTGTGAAGGTGAAAGAGAAGGTGTTCTAAAAACAACTGGAAGTTAGTTATTGTAGTTTGGCACAGTGATTTCGCCCACATATCAAGCAATTAAGGTATTTTAAAACCCTCTGTGCCCGATTGCTGCATTTTGCGTCAAAACTCGCACTCCTTCTTGGAGTCATAACTCAGTCAAATCTGAACAAACACACATGATACACATGTGTTTGGATTCACTAGGACCTACACTACCTGGGGATATCATTATCTTCTATGTCTATTGTGAATGAATGTCCATACATTTGCTTAGAAATTATAGAAAAAAAGATGCTCCTTATGACTGAAGAACTTGCCTGAGAATCATCAGGTTTTTCAGTTTCCTTCATTATCAAAGTAATCCAGTGATAGCTGTGTGTACATCCATGGGTACATTACAAACAGGTACTGCTAATAGCTAATTCGGCACACTTTCAATGGTGCCAGTTTGCCAAAATGTACACAAATGTGGACAAAAACAGGGCTCAAGTTGAAACTCACAGCTGATTGTTACGATTATCCCCAAATATATGACAAAGAATAATAATAGGAGTGACACAGTCACTTCTCTCTTCACTATCAACATATTTTTGACATTACTAAGGGGGCGGGGGTATCAGACTTTGAAAATCCCTCCTCTAAACCTAGACAGAACTCTATAAAACCAACATCAGTCCTCCCTAACTGAGGACCACAGTTCAGTTGCAGACAGTTTTTCTCTCCTCCAGAAGTGCCAGACCCTCTTTGGGAGTTTCTAAAGAAACCCTGCCTCGCTTTAAAATGCTGTGACGTCGCCACTGACCCAATTCTTGCAACAAACCCGTGAGCAGCCTCATGCACCGCTGTATCTGCATATTTAACAGGGAGCGGGAGGGAGGGGGTGGGAAAAGAAACTCGCTACCCCTTCTCCGCTCGCCCTCAAAGATTAGAGTCTCCTACGTATGACTATGAGTTTTTTCAACTGCCAATAATTGGGGCTAAAGATGAACCTCAAAGTGAGCCCTCCTCTTCTTTTTTTTTGTGTGTGACTCGCCCCGTTGTGTGCAGTCATGGTGGGGAAATAATCAGCTGATGAATACGCTGTCAGTTAAAGACATTCACTCATCACAGAACCAAAGGCCCACAGACAAATTTAAGGGAAGCTGTTGGCATAATCGTACAGCAGGGCGACGAGACAGTGTGTGTCCAAATGCATTTAAAGCATTGTTTTATTGCGCTGTGAGTCTGTGTTTGCCCACATGCACGCAAGAGTTTCTGTTTTTGCTGCATCAACTTGCATTTTGATACTAAAGTACAAAAAAGTCGTGCTTTGTGAGAGTGTTCGGTGGTGCGTTTGTGCACGAATGAGAGTTTCTATTTGAGAAAACAAGAAAGCGACAGCAAGCAGGAGAGTCAAAGCAAAGAATGTGATTCTGTTTGACGTGCTGAAATCCGGTCTCATCCTCAGCTGTCTGTTTCAGAGCAGCAGACAGAGATATGGACAGAGAGGAAAGATAAGTAGAGCGTAAATGTTCCTTTAACACATCATATATTCTTAGCTATTGCTACACATTTCACCCCCCTCTATCTCTTCCATCATGACACACACCATACACCAGGCCTGGGAGGTACACAACATGAAGCTCTTAGACATATTGAGCAAATTAAGTATCGTTAAAGATGAAATGTTGCAGTTAAGATGCTATCAGCCTCGTGAACTCTCCTCAGGAATCACCTCAGAAACCCTGAGAAGCCTGTTCCTGGTTATGCATGTATCATAAATAAGAGGAGCTATGCAAAGAAGTGAGCGTTTTATGGGATGACTCTCATGTAAAAATGTATTCGTAATAAGGTAATTTTACTTACATTCATCCTTAAATTTGGCTATTTTCCTGCCCAAAAGCCTTGAAATTGTTTAAGGTATATCAGCAGCTCCTGAAGACATGGAAAGACAAACGCTTTTGGCAAAGACATTGATTCTTGACCTTGGGAACAGTATGTGCGACATAATAATGTCAACTCAAGGTCCACTTTTGTAAGTGTCATCACGTGACTTAAGTGTAGAATTTTAAAGAAAAGTTTGACATTTTGGTAAATACTTTTATTTGCTCTCTTGCCAAGAGTTACATGTTTGATACCACTCCCATACCTGTAGGCTGAATATGAAGCTACCACCAGCAGCCGGTTAGCTTAGCTTTGCATCAAGCCTGGAAATAGTCTTGTTTCTTCAATGTGTACAGAAATTGAAGTGTAAAAACGAAAAACGACAAGTTGGGGTTTTGTGTGGATTATTTTTTGGCTGGGCACAGTGACTTCTTAGGGTCTTGTCACCGTGAGGTTGCCAGGCAACTGGCCAAGAAATATATTCCCCCATAAAACAACAACTTCACATCTCATACAATTTTTTTGTTTTAGTAGGCAGATTCTTTAAACTTTGGACAAACTTTGTTTCCCCCCGTTTCTAGTCTTTTTGCTAAGCCAAGCTAACTGGCTGCTGGCTGTAGCATGTTTGCTGTTCAGACATAAGAGTGGAATCAATGTTCTCGTCTAATTCTCAGCAAGAAAGCGAATAACCGTACTTCCCGAGATGTCTGTTCCTTTAACTATCTATTCCATTAACTCCAACCACCACTCCACACTCCACATCACATGCAACAGCTGTGGGGAACACTACATCAGTGAAACGACAGAGGCTCTGGACAAAACCCTGAATGAACACTGGAAACAGACAAGATCGGCTGTCTGTGAACACCAGACCAAAACTCAATTGGAAAAAGCTCTTTTACACTCCTGAAGCTGTTAAATACAAAAATAGAAGGAACCTTCATCACATCTAAACTGACTGGTACATATTGGATTTTTAATAAAAGACCAATTTTGGTCTGATTTATCTTTGTGATATGTCAATCAAACTCTCATATAGAGTAGTTTAATAACTCTGTGAGTATTTCTTTAACAATGTTGTCATTTTCTGTGAGACATATACCACTCTCATCGCTCCAATCTTTTTGGCTGCCATGGTGACATGACCATATCTGACAGCCTGAGCCAAGAGTGAGCTGAAATGACGGCTGCCTGAACAAGTCGACAATGTGTCTTGCCGTGGCCTCAGCTCCTCCCATGTGTTGCACCTTTTCTGGCACTTATGCAGAACTCCATCACTCTTCCTGTCCAGATCTGTATCCTATTACAGGCAGCCTATAAGTTTGTGATGCATTAGGGAGTCAGCATGTCGTATCGTGGCTCAGAACCAACTTCCTAACTTAGAAATGTGGGTTACATATGGGCCTAAGTGGGTGTGAAAGAGAATGTTAATCAGCTGAATGCTTTTGTGTGCCTCCGAGGGTGGAGCTGCATATGTGTGTGCGTACATGAATGTGTCTGTCTATGTATGCTCATGCTTCCATATGTTGCTACGCTCAGCAGGGGGGCATGTCAGGACGTCCTACACCAACAGCTGGAGGAGGTCAACTGTGCGGCAGACACAGGGGTGGGTCGCAGCCCATCATCACACCCAGTACACAACCGGACTGAACAATTTTGCAGTAATCTACTGTGGTGAGCCACAACGTCCTCTTCAATCACTCCTGACCAAAGTCATTCTTTCAGAGGACACTGTGTGCGAGCTTACTGTAAGTGCAACTCGAGGAGGCGACACCGGAGAGGGAAAAAAAGCCTGGAATAGCTCCAGGATTACAAAGCAAGCGCCATTGTACAGTCTCTGGGCCGGAGTGCAAGTGTTTGTGTTTCTCATTTGAGTTTGGTTTGCGGCGGGGGCTGAGTCAGAGGGGAAATATTGGATACTCCCCCCGTGCCTCGGCACTTGTCTCGTAAATCCAGCGTCCCCCTGTCATTCTCCTACTCTTTTAGCTCTCCCATTGGTGACATTCAGTCTCCTCACCCCTTGTGGGTGTGCTGCCCGCTCATTATTATTTTTTTCCTCTTAGCTTTTGTCTCTGTTTCACAACTTCTCCCCCGTTCTCTCCCTCAATCTCTCGCAGTGTCGCTCTCATCCTCGACACCCTCGTCTCTCCCATCTCTCTGCAGCGTACAAGAGTTGTTACTCTTCCGCTTCCCTGGAGTTTCCCTCTGCCAGGCTGTCTAGAGACAAAACACTTAAGATACTTTGGGAAATAATTAACACCCAAAGCTAGGCGTTGCTGGAGATGTGTGCGAGAAGAGGAGAAGCACAATCTCGGCCATGAAACTAGACACTTACATGTGACATATATATCACTTTCACACACCGCAGCATGGCACCAGGCCTCTCTACATTCCCTACTTCCTTTCCGTGTGTTTAAAGTCAAACTGATGCTAAAATTCATTTTTGCTAAGAAATCAGTATTATATCCTTGATGTTTGACTTGTATATTCGAAAAAAGGAAACAGAGAAACAAAAAAATAATGCTTTTCTTTTCTACAGTGATAGAGCCTCCTACATTAGTGTTCTCTGGGTTTATAGTACCAACTGACACTGTCGGTACTGGTGATTTGCAGTATTTGTGTGGACGGGCACTAAAAATAGTTTGTAACATCACACTTCATTTCCAACGGCCACACAGTCAGATAACCAACTGGCGGCTGACGTTGTTTGCCATTGCTTAGTCCAGTCATGGATTTGAGTGCTCGGTACGTTATTCCATGTTGTGATTCGAATTACCAGCTAACATACAGAGTGTTCAGGTCTTAGGAAAAGTGTTATTCTTTGCTCTGAGTTTTGACGGTCATGAAAGAAAGACAGCTGACGCTAGCTAGACAGCCCTCCTTTGCATAACGTGGAACAAATACAACTTTGAGTGTGCAGCTAACAATGACTCACCAGGTGTTAAAATAACATGGGCGAAACATAACAACTAGTTTAATGCAGCGAGTGAAAGCTTGTTAGTTTATAGCTTTCTAGCAACACCAGTCAGTGTTGCCAACTATTTTTTACTGGAAAGTACCGGTAGCTAAAGCCTCCTCAAAAAGTAGCTAGATGCCTCTTGATTACTTCATGTGCTAATTATATCCACAACGTCATAATATACTACTTACATACTATTTACAGTATGTTTTTTAAAGTCAAGTTGAACTTATCTTATATAGAGAGGATCCAGACACTGGAATAAACTGACTTTTGTAAATTGTGTATTTTGAGAAAAAAATAAAACCTAAATAGTTTTAATAATATTAAAATAAGTTAAATCAATTAGAAAAAACAAACCAAGGAGAAGGAGTTCACCAGTCATACAATGGGCATTAGTAATTGGTCGTTTGCACATTCACAGCTGATTCACATTTCTGTCTGGCTGATGATTGGTCGACTCCCCTCCTCACTCCTAAGAGCTACCATCACATGACTGCATAATCACAGAAATATCTGTGACTCCCCTTAAGGGAGAGGGGTGAAGGTCTTTCCAAAAAGTTGCTAGTTGCCAAATCTAGCAGGAAAGTTGCTAAGTTGGCAACACTGATGCTGGTTCTCATCAAACGCCCACTCAGAGGCTTGAATCTCCAATTGTTTCCACAAATATGCACCAAAAAAAACAGTATCCTCTTTTGAAAAGTTAAAAATTGTGCACAATAGCTGCTGTATCATCACAAAAAGTCAGGAGAATTCAAATTTCAGTTCACTTTATTTGTGTACATGCAAGTAGGGGTGTGCTAGTGTACAATAGTGAGCATTTCTGCCTGAGTTCTTGCATTTGCAAGCGTATGTATACTTATTAGTTTGCGTGTGTGTTAGTGTGTGTGAGTGTGCTGGGACCAGCTTCTGATAATTACAGAGACAGCACGTGGCTTTGTGCAGCTCTACTTTGGCCATTCACTCCAACACAACCGTGACGGGCAGTCAGGCCATTCAGCAAGCGCTCAGAAGGCCTGCATTCATGCATGGCCCTTAGAATTACACACACACACACACACCATATGCAGACACACATACACACGGATATACAGATACAATCTCAAAATACGGTATGTATGGGCTCAATTTTACCCTAATTCACCCAACATACAAACACACAGAAACTCGCTCTGCTGGTTTCTCTTGTATACACATTCACTTATATATAAACACACATGAAACAGGAGACACTAGTGATTCAATCAACAAAAAGAAACACACATGCGCACGCACACACACACACACACTTTTCCAGGGGCCCTCAAACGCAGCCCTTACTTGTTTTGTCTGCAGTGTAGCTAAGTAGAATTTGCGCTGAAATAACTTCAAAGGCTCTGAAGGAGGGGCCAATCCGAGGAGTATGGGTAATTAGGACTGTGGAGCGAGAGAGAAAAGAGAGAGGGAGAAGATGAGTGAAAGGGGGGAAAGGGAGAAGGATCCTCTCAGCCACAATGGATAAATAGGAGGAAAGACGGTTTGGAGACAAACGACAACGGGGAGAAACTGGGAGCACTTCATGATAACACTTGAGCACACACACACACACACATAAACACACACATATTTTGCAATTGGTGGTGTGATAGCACGCCACGAGACAGTACATTTTGGCTGCGGAATTTACTCCCAGTTGTAAACATGACGCTGGATATATAGACGCAACCACACACACGAAGCAAGTTGTACAATCAGGTGGGAGCAGACAAACACTGGCGTAGCCAAAAAGCAGACATTTCTCTCTCAAAGTGCTCCTAATGGCAGCAATGCAAACAGCAGTGTGTTTCCAGCCAGCCGTGCAGCCATTCCACCCAGCCATCACAAGAGCCCTTCGCCACCAGCTAATGCACTGCTATTTATAGCCCGTCAACAACACTAAACATGTCAAGATTGTCCCTTATCGCCACCTGTACAAATAAAGCCAATTACTAAATGCTATTGTCAACAAAATGAAGCTCCCTGCCTTTTTAAAATGTGTGCTACATTCATATGAAACTCCTAACAAATCTTGGCTAACAGAACAGTTTCTGCCTGTAAAAACTGTTTACCTACAAATGCAGTCAATACCTCAGTAAACAATGAAATGAAACTAGAGAAAATGGAGAATTGAAGCTTGGGAAGGAAAGCTTGGGGAGAAAAGGGAATCAGTGTGTGTGTGTGTGTGTGTGTGTGTTATTGTCGGCGTGTGTGTGAGGAAGGAGAAAGTGGATGCGGACGGAGGGGTGAGAGTGCCCTCTGTTGACTGAGCTGGGTTTAACAGATTATGGTCAGAGATAGACGCACACACATGCACATTTCAAGCAGCAAGAGTGTTTAGTTACTGTTTAGTCTGAAAGCTAACTGCAGCCTCGACTATACACACATGCAACTTCCAAAAAAAATCAGCTACATCCAGATAGGGAATAAAGACTGTGGCTCAAGGAGGATGGTGTGTGTGGAGGGAAAAGCATGCACCCTTGCGTGTGTGTGTTTAAGTGTATTTAAGTGTGTATTTGTGGGTATGTAAACCCCATTGGACCATCAGCCGTTCTGCAGATTTCTGGATCCCTGCTGAGCTGCAGCTGCCTGAGTGACATGTGTTGGTTGAGCCCCAAAGCCCCTTCAAGTAAAATCACTTATCCTCACCCACCCAACCACACACACACACACACACACACGTACTGTCTGCAACTGTTGTATGTTGAAGCAACATCCAGCGGTTTCCTGTTGGGATCAGAGGAGAGTCAGGCAGTTTGATGGATGACGTCAGCTGCTGAGGACACACAAATACATTTTATGGTGTGTTGTTGCTTTAACATCGACTGCACTGACATCATGGTGTGCGCTTGACTCCTCCCCTTGTCCTGTTAAGTGTAGGTCCTGCTGGATTTCGAAGCGCAATACTCCACAAAACATACTAATATAACTGTTTTAGGTGGGTTAGCAATTTAGTATCAAGTCCTTCCAAGAAAACTCATTTTCTTTAAATGTTTTTTGTAGTTTTGGTTATCGTTCCTATAAATAATGCTAATGTTTTACTTGATAATTTCATGGATGAGATCTGAGAAACCATAATATTGGTAGGGCAAGCACCATGAGTAGTCAGACAAACAAAAAGGTTTTAAACAAGTCTTCAGTTTGCTTTTATCGTCCCTTGCATTGCAGGGTTTCCACCAGGAAATTGTGAGGTTTTTCTTCACACATTCCCATATGATTGAGATTTATTGAGCCATTTGGGTATACTTTTTTCAAGCTGTAAAAACTCAGAAGGTTTTCTTTTTCCCCCCGACATTGCAAGTCTGCTCTGATTAATCACTTAAAAGAGAACTTAACATGTGATCGATCAATAATTGTCACCTGCTGAGCTGAATCAGACAGATGCTGACACCTGTCATCTGATCAAGTCAGTCACTAAAACATCTCCCCACATATTAAATATTTGGCAATTGCTGTATGATATAGCTGTTTTTCCCCAGAGGTTCATGTAATATATCCTAAAAGTATAATAACTTCTTCTGCTGTTAGCGGAGACCTTATTTTAGGCAAGGTGGCCACTCTTGATTAAAATAGAGACGTGCATGAGATGGTCGACTGAAAAACGTGGCTGGAATATGTCCTGTGTAGACAACCTGTAAAAAGTGTTGGGTTGCACTGCTATGGCAGGTAGAGCAGGTTATTGTTGAACCAGGAAGTAGCTCTGCAAGTTGGCATTCACATCAGTTTTGGAAAAAAACTTTTAACATTTTGGCTCTGTTTTCAATACCAAGGTATGGTAATGATAGGGCATTTTAAAACTTTATTGACCTCTTGTGTTGCTTAGTAACTGCAAGCTGGTGTTGCTCATGTTTTCGAGCAGCGCTAATGTGATGGCCAAAACTGCTAAGTAAGACCCAAGGATCTGTGAGCACAGCTTGCACACAGATTGCAAATGGTGGTAAAATCACGTTTCACAAATGTCCGTCACTTGCGAATTGCAGATACATTTCTGAAGGCGTGCTCATCCATCTATCCACCCAGGTTGTTAAAACAAAGTCAGGTTTCACTTTGATTCATATTATTAGAGGTGGATGACACTGACTGGTGGAGGTCAGATTTTCATGAAAATGCCAGTATCTGCTCCATAAGGCCAATGCTATAATGAGCATAAAGGTTCATTCTTAACCTTGATAACAGTAGTATAACAAAACAATCTTGAATCATCTACTGGTTGGTACTATTTCCACTGGTAGCACTTCTGTCTTTTCTTCGCTAATTGATTCTTTCACTCCAAACAGGGGAAATGTTTTTTATCACTCTCCACCCAAACATCACCTGTACGAACAAACAGACACACACAGACAGGTGGCGTCATCTGGGTGACAGGTTGACAGTGAGACGGTGAGTCTGGCTCTGAGGGGGGCGTCTGCTGTCATATTTAGAACACACACACACACACACACACACACACACTAACACACCTGTTATGTAACCATGGCAGCTTAAAAACCTCGTACCCTCCAATGTGGCATTTCTCACTTTGCTAATTGGAGTGACAGCTACTGCGATCACCGACTTTGATGTTTGACAAGATAAAAGTAATTACAGCTATTCGAGCCACATGTTGTGACTCAATTGTTGCTCTGATCCACGAGGCTGCTCTGTTTTCCTGATTTCTCAAACGTTCTGCAGATGTGAGTTTTTGTCCGACAGCGGTGGTGATAAGCGCTCTGAGCTTGTCATGGCTGTGCCCTGGGTTGGAGTTTGTCTTCTGTGAAATACCCAAATGTCACTTTTCAACCCCTTCCTCCGCCATCCCCCTCTCCCTATATTCCCATCACTCTGTCTCACTCGCCCCAACTATCAAAGCTTCCACTGTTTACTTTCTTCCGTCTTTTCCCTTTCCATCTCTCATTGTCACTTTCTTTCTCTCTCTTTCTTGCTTTTTTCTGCCATTCTCTCCCTCTGTCTTTGTCTCTTTGATGTTAGTGCAGCGCTGACACAGGCCCTCTCCAGACTCGACTCCCCTTGAATGTTAATGAAGTTCTTAGATTGTGGATGTGTGTGTGTGTGTGTGTGTGTGTGTGTGTGTGTGTGTGTGTGTGTTTGCATGTATTTGCGAATGTTGTGGATCTATTGCTGGATTCACGCGCTACTCAAATGGTCCCATTTCCCGAGTTGGGATGTCGTTTTTCCGACTTCAGTGTGTTGATGAGCTTTTAAGTCGTAATGTGGAAACAACATGAACGTGACGAGATGTGTTGTATTTTATTGCTCAGAGCGTTGATAGCTGTTTCCAGGTCTCCCCTTCTCTTTGGTTGGCTGACTAATCGTTACAACTAATACCATATTGCAAATTACATGTGAGCAAAAAATTGATATGCAATACGTGAATTAATAAAAAGTTTCTTACCATCAACCAAACATTTACTTTCGTCTGCCATGTTTCTGCGTATATCACACCAACTTTCAGCAAGTCGTGTACCAAACTTTTTGCTGACTTTCCGAGTTGTTGTTCCGACTTGAGGGGGCGTTCATGTGAAGTTTCCCATTCGGGAACTAATTTTTTCGATTATTCCGACACCACATAAATGCAGGGTATGTGACTGGATGCATTCATGGTGCATGCACATATGTGTGTGTGCAATAATTTATTTCTCCTTGTGTCCAGGAAAGTTATTGGTTTTCAGGTTAATAAATTCTAAAGAAAAGAAAAAAACAGGTCTCTGAATATTGTAATTTTCGTATTTGCATTTTACTTAAAGCCCCTTTGTGTGGACATTTTATGTTATTATAGCATCTTTAAAGCTGCCCTAATCAATATGTTTTTATTAACAATGGATCATATGACTGTGTATGTGTATTGTGAATTTACACCTGCAGCTCAATTTTATGGGGCACTGTAGCATCTACGGCCGCAACTTTACTCTTTTGATTTCCTCTCACCGCTCTCATCAACCTTGTTTTCAGACGGAGCTCTTAAAAAACCACCGTACGCTACCTTACCAGCACCACACGACCAACAGACACAGTTAGCAACTAGCTTGTACACATAGTGGAGCAATTACTACATTTACTGTGTGTGAATTCTCTATCATTTCCTCTATTTCTATTGCTAGAGCATTTCCTTTTTTTGTCTTGTCTTAGTAATGTTTGCTGCAGTTTCCACACTGGGATCATTACATTTACTATGGAAACTTAAGTTAGTTAGCAAATGAGAAACTAAGTGAACAACTGGCCCTTTGATAATCAGGCAAGCACACTAAAATCAATTTGAGTGTTTGTGTTTTGGCAAAGCTGCGCTGGTGGATTTGACGTCTTCCACATGTGTCCGTGCTGAGTCCTGTTCCCAGGTCTCTGCTAGGCGGAAAACTCTGGAACACACCGTGTGTAGTAGCTACATCCAACTTTCCCTCCCCAGACCTCCACTCACAGGGGCTGGTGCAAGAGTTTAGTGAAAACACACATGCACTCCTTACACACACCAAACAGGACACACACTTTGACATGAAGGTGAGATCTTTAATCATTGTCCATTTGTCTAGCGTGACGGACATCTCTGACCTAGTATGTTATTCACAGTGCGGAGGTGTAACCAACACCATGACACACTCGTGATTTAAAGATCTCTTTCTCCATTCTTCCTCCTCTTTTCTCAAAGAACTCATTTGCTTTTTGTATCCTTTTAACCCCTCTTTCTTCTTTTTCTTGCTTCCTTCATTCACTTCCCTCTGTCGGAACTCCTGCATAAGTGTTGCGTTGTAGTGTGGTGGGCTCTGAGAACCAAAGTGAAGTCTGATTTTTCTTTTGCCATTATCAGCGCCTGTTTCCCCTCATTTCCACACAAACGGCTTGTTGGCCGGTGGCGCGGTGCCACAACCAATGCCAGTCTTTGTAGCTCTTCCAGGTGGGTGATTTATGCGTGGCGCTGAGCCCCCAAAGCGCCACCGAGCCTCTGTTGTCTCCCTTCTGCCAGGCTTGGCCCCCAATGGGATATAAATCCTTCTCAGACGCCACCACCGACGCCAGCGAACAAACAAACTTTTTCTCTCTTCTTGTTTTCTTTACTTGAAAATATACCCTCTGTGTTTCCCTTTAACTCGAGCAATGGGTTGATTTCATCTTCCAGTTTATGCCTATCTCTCTCTTTTCCTCGAGTTACTTTTTGGCATCACTATTTAGCAGACACTTCTGGCAAAGCAGTACAGAAAATTCCATTTGGAAAAACATCAAACAGCTACTTTGATTGATTTTTCACTGTTGATCCAAAACATATTTCTGCATTGAATCTGCTGGTAGCTGATGTTTTGTGGACATTTCAGACTTTTAAATTTTGACCATGCAAGATATTCCATAATAATTCAGATTTTCAACCAGAATTTTATTCTCGTCATGGTGGAAAATTATCTGAAACTGCATTTAAAACATTATTTACAGCAGGGTCATTTAGGGGAAATGCACAAGTAAATTATTTTCTGAAAACCAAATCATATTGGTGAGTATTTTCCTCATAGTGATCATTAAATGGGTGTCATAGTTTGTTGCAACATCATTGGTTTTAATGATACTGAGAAGATTAGCATTGGGCTTGAAGTACAATATCATATAGTCACCAGCGCCAATTGATTGAAGCATAAAACAGCTTGAAGAGGAGCTCCAGAATTGAGAATAAGATCCTTTACAAGAATAATTTAAGAGACAGTGAGGACACATCTATATCTCTGTCTCTCATTACTCTCTTCGCTGTCTGCTGCGATTTCCCTGTCAGCTGGTGCTTCTGCGACACAGGAACAGACCGGATTAGGATGTTGGTATGATGAAGACGAGGGCCAAAACTGAGAGGAAGAGGAGGGATAGAAAGACTGAGTAGACTGAGTAAGAGCAGCAGATGGGAGGTGGGGGGAGCTAATGGGTTCAAACTGGCCTGATCTTTTCCGTTTTCACCAGAGGGGTCAGCTAAAAACACACACTCCTAATTGTTCCCATGCCATGATTGACACACACACACACACACCCACACACTGTACACACTCTAACCATGTTTTCATTTTTCTTTCCCTAAAAACATGGAAAACACATGATTCATGGAATAAGGTAGATTACATAGTCTATACATTCACATGCACAAACACACACAGTCACTAATACACACACACACACACACCGTCATGAAATAAAGATCAGGGGTTGAGTCTGTTTTGCCTTTGTTTTCATAGTCTGAGTGAGCTGTGCAAAGTGCTGCGCTGTAGTTTTAATGATATTTATGACCGTGCACACACACATCTGTCTCCAGCTGTCAACTCAGCTCAGACACACATGCATGTATGAAGACATCCAAACACACTGACATACAAATGTGCACATGCTTGCATAGACACACACGGACCTGCGCTCCAATAAAAACACACACACACACACACATACACTCCAGGCAATGCAATATGCATGTCAGCATAATAAATGGCGATGGCAAGTGGTGTTACTGCAGACAGGCTTTCAGAGAGAAAGATGGAGATCAGGACAGGCTTGAAAGAGGGTCAGAGGGTAGAAAAGTGTAGAAATACTAAAACACTGCAAAAAAGTCAAGGGATTTGGACAAAAGATGGAAATAATTAAAGCTTGAATGAAAAACAGCAAAGATAGAAGGAGGTAATAGTGGGTTGAAGAAGTAGGAGGGCTGTGGTTGGAGTTTCGCACTACAGAATAATAGATGGATATCTGTGTGTGTGTGTGTGTGTGTGTGTGTGTGTGTGTGTGTGTGTATTCCCACTCACTGGGACCAGATGAAGTATTCCTCAGTGTCCGTGGCAATCGACCAGAGCACCGCAGCTCCAATGATGGATACCACCGCACTAATCGCTCCTCCGATGCCTTCTGTTTCTCTCACACATACTTTGCTTCACTCTCACTCATTCATTTATCTCTCCCTCTTTTTCCTCCCTCTCTCCCAGTCCCCTCACTCACTCCTCCCTTCCAACGCTGCGGCACACAAACAGAAACAAATCACAGATTTAATGAAATTAAGTTGGGAGGGAGGCCTGCCAAAGGAGCGTTTGTTTCAGGTCATCTGACAGCTGTCGCAGTGGCGCACCTCAGCCACCTGACTGACTCCATGGCCCAACAGGACTCCTCTGAAGAAACTTCTCGACATAATCGTCTTTTCACACATGGAAAACTGCATCAAGCCATGCAGCTGCAACATTCGCCCTTTGGGGAGGATAAATCATTAAGGCGTTTCCAAAAGTGGAGCCCAGGGGTCCTTGAGAGGGGATCCAGAATCTTCACGGTCTGTATGTGAATTTGAATGACTTTATTTTTTAGTTTGTTGCTCAGTGAAACAACATCTAAAGCTGGGAACAGACTGGTGACAGGCTGTCACTTTTATTTAAAATTCTTGCTACCTTTCAAACGTGAGTACAAATGATATATTCGATCTGTAGTGATCTGTTCAAATGAAAAAAATCACAGTGCATAAGCGCAAAACAGACTGTGTCTTGTACTCCAGCAGGGGGCATTCTTAAAATGCAATGTGTCTGACCCATTTCAAGCTCTGTTGCCCCATCAGTAAACTAGGCTATTGTTGTTCCCTTTGCTAACACAAAATGGAGAAAACTAGCGCACCATGCTAAATGGATAATTATGACACCAAGAGAAGTAATGTGTGGAAAAACCATAAATGGAAAAAATTGTGGATAAAGGGTAAGGTTGTTTTCTGACGTAAAATCCAACTACCTCACAATAATGTTAGCTTGTCACCGAGCAGCACGAACAATGGAACAAAGGTTAGTTCCACAATGTAGTTTAGGATTAGGCTACACGAATTACACAACAGTGATGATAGACACTTCACAATGCAAATCCCGAAATCCCACAATAGAAATGTGTATATCTTTAAAAACAGTTAATACTAAATTGTGCTGCAGTTTGCGTGGGAAAGGCAAAGCAACAGACGAAAAATGCTAAATTTGTGTGAGATGGTGATTGGAAAGACGAGGGCAGCGAGGGCTGTCAGCTCTGCAGAGAGACTGGGAGAAAAATGAACACAAGAGTGAGGTGAACGTCAGGTGAGCTGAGGTTCTGCACTGAAACATGACGAACTGCATATAAAATGATATGGCACACTGCTTTATTTTACTGTTTTCTCGTCTTTTTTTTGCTGTTTTTTCCTCCTGCTACGTCACATCAATCATCACAACTCCATTCGTAAAGTTCAACACAAACAGCTACTGGATAAAAGGGGAAACGATAAGCATCATTGAACTCCTTCTACTGTATGATTGCAGCTCACAATTGTCAACACCAACTGGCCCAGACTGGAACAAACTTCCGCTCTGCCGTGACGCAAGATTATAATTCTTATATGCCCTACAATAAAGCACTAAAGTAATGTGTGTTCCTGCTCTTGAGATGATTTTTTTGTACTACAGTTTTACTTTATATACAGTATACATCCACTTCTAATGGGGTTCTTTGGGATCTGTGGTCTAACACTGGCAGTCCTTGATATGGAAAAGTTTAGGAACCATTGCAGTCAGTCTCCAACAAACATACTTTAGACAGATTGTGTAAGTGTCCTTTTAGAAATGATACACCCGGGTGTTCTTGCATGCGGTCAGTTTCTGAAGTGTATCCTCGTAGCACAAAGGCCCATAGTTCCTGCAATGACCCCTGGGTGTGAGCTGGATGTTCATGCTGACAGGGGAGAGATGGAGGGGGCGGGAAGAGCGGAGCAGGACAGCGGGTGGGGTGGCAGAGGGTCTCTTCTGATCTCTCATAATCCCCCACTTTGTTTTGGACCCACTCGAAAGCTCTTGCTTGAACAAATACACACTTCTCCGACTGTGTAGCTTTTCAAGCCCCCCCCCCGTTTCTCCCTCTCGTTTTCTCCTCTCACCCTCATCCCTCTATCCCAAGACCCCATAGAGGTTCTGCCACCAGCACTGTTTTCCTTCTTTTTCTATTTTTTTTTATCCTCCTCTGTTTGTTTTCCAAAATAAAAGGCTCATTGAGTGGTGCGGTAAATGTGTGTGTGTGTGTGTGTGTGCGTGTGTGTGGATAGTTGTTTTTGCCCTTGCCAGTAGAACCTTAATGACCTGAGTTCCACTTTGCCCAGCTGTCTCCACTCTGAATCAGCATTTAATCTGCACAAAGGCTACAGGACCACCCCAATGGGTCACACCACACACACACACAAACACACACACACACACACCTCGCTCACCAGGTAATTATGAACCAAGGGAGAGAACAGGAGAACAGTCATCCTTTCCTCCCCCCCCCTCCCACCTTCTCTCCGTCTGTGCTTCCCTGCTTCCCAAAGTCTATTCCCAAGATTGAACACAGAAGCAATAAGTGTGTGTGTGGGTTTTTAAAGCAAACTTTGTGAATTATGAGGAGTAGGGGAGGCTGCGCTGCAACTTAAAGAGCTGAGTTAGCAGATGGGAGACAATGCACCTCAGGGAGACGGCGGGGAGAGAAATGAAGGCCTGGAGATCAAATCAAGACCTCGAGAATCTCATTCGGAGAGCAGAGGAAGTGCATCGCATAGGGGGAGACAATACAAAAACAAATCATGTGCAGGAAGAAAAGAACCTCCTTGGTGATATTTCCTGTCCTCTGGATATCGTTCCGAGGTGTTTTTATAAAGTGGAGTTGACCAGCGTTCCTTGGCACAGTTTATCTACAACAGAGCTTTAGAGAATACGGAAAAGCTAATAGTTCCTTTTACTGAGAACTGAGGTGAAGAATAACAGCGTAAGAGTGTGATTTTATTTTGATAGTCTGCTGTTGACTTACAGTGTGTCAATTCTGTAGAGGTTCAACAGTGACTCTCTGTCCCTCCCTCTTCCCCAAACCTGTTTGTTGCCATTCTCTTGCCGGTCCACCAGATGTCCTCAAGCTTTTCCACCTGCCCCAGTCACCTGACTCCCTCATCCACCTGCCCTGCAGTATATAACCGGTCCATTTGCACTCATTCCCTGCCAGATCGTCAAAGTTGCCATGGTGCTTTGTGCCTTTGCTATAGGAGCCACCGGAACCTGAACCTGAACCTGACTCTGACTCTGTACATGTACCTACCTGCCTGCACCTGCCTGTAAGCCTATATATACCTTCACTTTGGCCCAGTCTGCCTCGGTTGTCAGTGTTTGGGTCCTTCCCCTGTTGCCTCGCACTCACACTCTCATGTTTCTACAGACTATTCACAAGGCAAGCCCTTATCTATATTTAGTTTACTTATCGCATACTGCATGTTAGGCATATTTCGCTCAAATGAGTATCAGTAAAAATCCCTACAGTCCCAAAAGACTATCAGTAGACTTACTTTACTTTTGAAGGCTTAAGTAAAAGGAATATTTCAACATTTTGGGAAACACCCTTACTCGCTTTCTTGCCGAAAGTAAGATAAGAAGATATTGATACCACTATACCAACCCAATGAACGTGCACTGATTTGTTGTAAAAGGTCACCAGTGGAAAACTCAAACAAATTACAATGCAGATTTTAACATTTACTGCTATGTTTTAATTTATTTTACATGCAGACTTTATGGTGTTAACACAGACTGAAACTAACTTCTGCTCCATCTGACAAAGATGCCCCCCAAAAAAAGAATATGGCTATCCAAGTTTGTCAAGTGACATCAAAGATACTGATCACACCTCCATCAACATATCAACACGACATGCAAACACAGGCAAAGTTCCAAAACAAGGTCTCAAGGGTTCATTGGCGACATGGTTTTGAGGGATTATTTCCATTTCTTCCTGACTGATTGTCAGGAAGCAGAGTGTAACATAATGCTGGACTGATATGAAAACACCAACAATGAAATATGAACAGAATAGAACTAAATCACGGCTTTATGTTTACTGAAATAGATGAGCTTGTTTTGGGGAAGCTGTTTTTCATACTAGAGTGAATGTAAGCAAAGAAAAATTAGGAGTATCTGCAGGCTTTGAAAAGCAGAAATGAGGGGTGGCTCCTCTGCCTGTGAGCGGTCACCATTTTATTATTCCTGCCTTGATTTTGCAGCAGTCTTATCTGTTTCATGACATTTCCGAAACATTTGGGCTGCCTGTGTTTCTGGGCCTTTTTATCAATGTCCTCACAAAAAAATACCCCCAGTTGCAGCAGACCTCACCTAGGCCTCCAAATGCTTTAAGGAGAACCACATGGTTCGGAGACTGTCTTCTCAAGAAACTCGACAGCATCAGTCGTATCAGCAGATGCCCCAAACCGACACGTGTTTATGTTTAAGTAACAAAGATCTCTTGATCCCACAGTAATTATGACTCTTGTTGGTCAGGAGCAAAGGAGGAAGTGTAGTGTAAGGTTGTTATAGAGTCTGCAGAGGGAGGAGGTCGGGGTTAATGGTTCTTGAAAACACTGGACTTTGACAGAGGAGAACACCATTCACTTCTCGTTTCTTCTACTTACAGTCAATGTTGGTTTCTTTTAACCACAACCACGATTGTTTGCTAACCTTAACCAAGTTTTTATTTTAACCATGATGAAGATAAACCAGTAACCTTACTGACGAAGTTATTTTAACCCTATCCAGGTAATTGTTTGGCCTAAACCCAACCAAACCTAGTGTTGTCAGATCAGACAAAGGTTTAATTTTTGCAAGTGTGATTTGTAACTCTTTTTGAAGGCACTGACAAATTATGTTGTCATTCTTGAGGGCAGTTACATGACCTATGATGTATATTGTTTAATTTGGGGGGCTTGCTTGTTGTGAAATGCATCATCAGACCACGTCTAAAGGAAAAAGTGTTTACAGCTGTTACGAATGGCCATACTCAAAGGTGGTTGTATTCGGTTGTATACATGAAAAGTAACGGGAGTAACTGGGTAAATGACAAAAAAAAGTCTTGTGCTGTGTCTCAATTTGGATACTTCCGTTAGTACACTTACATGTAGTACACTGTGTACACTATGTACTTACTTGCGTAGTGCGTTAATATCGACAGAGTACTGTTGTCTCAAATCAAATACGGCTGTCATGCACTTACCGAAAATGATGATCGCGACTTTTGACCGTTTCTTCTTCTCCTTTTTAATAGCGAAATGCCATACTTGGCAGTGTGAATGCACTTATGCACTCAAAATAGCTCGCAAGTACAGAAGTACGCGAACTGAGACACAGCGTGAGACTACTTTCTCACTTCTGCACACCTGGCCAACCGCTGTGCAAAGTGGGCGTGATTGTTGGATTTTCTGTTTCGGAAAGTTACGAAGGCCCCCCTTGATCCTGCTCTCAGAAAGGATGTGTCAGATGCTGTTAGACGAGTAGACAAGCACATTTCATTTGTAGCTTATTGAGACCTTAAGGTTCCCATCCACGCATAAACAGCAACACCGCCTTACACTAATATAGCAGTGTAGCACTGAACATATTGCATATTTGATATAGTGCTTAACCTGTGTCCATATTAAGCGTAGTGGCACAACTCAGCACCAAAAGATGGATTTTCATGAATAAAATGTTAATATGAAATCACTGTGAAATAATGACAGGCAGCATGTGCCATAATGGAGTTATGGCAAACGTTTCAGTCTGCACACACACACACACACACACACACACATTCACAGTGGGATGGATGTATCAGTCCCTGCAGTGTGATCAATTGGTGGTCCACTGCAGAGAACTGATTGATCCCATGTTGAATGGAGCGAGTGTGTGTGTATGTGCGCTCGTGTGTGTGTGATAGAGTCGTTATTGATATTATATGGTTGCCTGCTGCTCAGATCAATAGCTGTTTCTCTTCATAAAGTTGTTTTGACCGCATGTGCTGTATGAAACCCATCTATACACCACCCAGCCTCGGTCTATACACTCCTCACACACATGGGGACAAAGCAGCCAACGCTGCTATAAAAGCATGGTATTTCTTCTTGAAGGCCAATTAAAATTCTCACTCTCTGCTCCTAAACCGGCTCCACAAAACACCAAAGCATGTCTTTCATTATATCACCATTGTTTTAGCTCTGTGACTCATGAAGGACTTATTATGGTCAGAGGTTTACCCTTACAAGTTCAAATGTGTGGATAAACCCTGTAGTCCTCTCCTGAGCTTTGACCTCACGACCCCCAATCAGTTATTCATTCCTGACTATATAAAGACCCGACTGTCAACCCCTTCCTCACTTTGCTCTCCGTCCTCCACCTCTGCTCCCTAGCTAGACAGCAGGAGAGTCAGATGCCATTACTTGCTTTTGAAGGATCTGGTTGCTCAATTTTTTTCTCTCCATGTTTTGCTTTGTTAGTTTGTTTGTCAGAGAGTTAGCAGGATATTTCAGAAAGCTTGTGAACAGACATACATTTGATGTAAAATTGGACCACAGGCAACAGAACAACTAGTTTTTGGTGGGGATCCAAGAGCTTTTTAAAACATTTCTTTACATTGCAAGATTGGCAAGATTTTCCAACAATTCCACTGTTTCCTTATGTACTACAGTACTGCACTTATATACAGTGAAGAACCGTTGAGCACGATGCAATGTAAAGGTCAACCCTATTCATTTTCAATGGAACACAAGCATATTGTTAAGGCCAGTTTTGTTTTGTTTTTAAGTAAAACAATGCCACCTATAGGTGAAAGGTTGGCAAAGGGAATATAGGGGCAAATGGCTTGCACCGCCCAAGCAAGTTACTAGAATAAGGTGCAGGTTGTAGCTAGAAGACGCCGTCGAGCAAGTTTTCAACCGCAACGAGGAAATTATTAGAATATAGAAATAAACAAATCTAAAGAAAGGAGTGTTTAAAAGACAATAACATTATGTTTGACTTTTGCTCCTTTTTGATTTAATTTTGTTTGTGAAGGCCTGTTTTATTTATGAGTGGCCTTATGAGTAGCCTTACCTCCATGTTGGAACTTACAGCGTATAGTTACTAATGTGAAAGAAAAAGAAGTCACGACGCATATCATCGGGGGATTCCAGGTGACAAGGTTTCACATTTTTTACTTCATGCAAATCAGGGCAAAATTCACCTGGCAGCTCCACAGTGATTTAAAGTAAAACTGAAAACAAAAAAGCAATGCAGGAGTGAAGGGACAGGAAGTTTAGTATTCACCTGCTGCGGATGAATGTCTGTGGAGGAGGAGATCATTCTTGTATTTTCTAGGATCCCTCTCTTGTATGTCCCTTGCTTCCAAGATGACAGACACAAATGAAAGTGCTGTCTGTCACATAAACTGTTGGGGAAAGCCGGCGGTTGCTTATGTACACAACGTTAGCTAAGGAGCAAGCTACTCGCTAGCTCGTGAGAAGTGGCGGAGGTGATGTCGCACAGCTTGTTTGCTTCCAGTTGGTCTTCGCCATCACATATGCAGATTAAACATTATCTAAACATTTTTTATTACAGCCTAAACACTACTGAATTTTCAAGGCTGATATCAACATTGACATTTGAAAGTTTAAAACCCTCATAACGATACTATAACCGACACATAACATAATCATTAAGCATTAAAGATTTTTGATAAAGACCCCTTAAATTTTGTTATTAAAGAATTATGGCATTTTACAGTTAAAATAAGGAAACATATCTATGCTGCAAGTTCTTGTTACTTACTTACCATCTAGCATAAACCAATAAGATATATCTGCAATAAGCTAAAATTGGCTGATATTATCAGCTATACAGATGCATTGTCTGCCTCTATTTTATATTATTAAAAAATAGTACATTTGGCTCCTGGTGCACTTTTGTTATAGACATTCATGATTATCTGCTATTCTATACTGTATGCTTTTAGTGTTAATATATCATTCTTTATTTGTCTTTTTTAACTGAACTCCATAGAGATCATCATGCTGTCAATTACCTTTTCTGGTTCTGGATCATTTCTATTGTATTATCATTATACTATTGTGTTGTATTATAGGAACTATTGTGATGTATCAATCACTTGAGTAAAACTGGTGTTATGAAAATGTGTCCGATTGACATTTCGATATGATTTATATATACATTCCATCCTGCAGGCTTTGTGCAGATTGTGCAGAAATATTGCTTGTGAGACACAGTTAAGCCAATAAGGGTAAAGGTGAACACTAGGAGCTACAGACACATCTGGCCGAGACATTAGACCCCCTACTGACCCGTCACCCGGCCAGAGCTAAGAGATGGATAACCCTGAGCTGGACCTGAGTCAAACACAGAACACACGCCACTTACATCCTCAGTTAGTTCTCTCCGGCCAAGCAGCGTATCTGGAGGGACTACATGTCATGTTCAACACCTACCAGTGTACCTTCACACACGCACACATAAATAGCAATGTTGTTGCAATCAGCAGGCCTTTTTTATTATAAAGTCTCTTAAACTTTACTGTTGTTATTACCGCTTCTCCGTATCTGTTTTCATCCGTTGCGGCCGGTTGCGTCCCTCCCATCAGCAGCTCCAGCTATGCACTGTACAAACACGGCGCTGAAAAGCCATCCATCACCTCCTGCCTCTAAACCCCCCCCCCCACCTCGAACCTGTCTTTCCTGTAGTTATGATTGGAACGAGGCGGATAATTCCTGGGGAGCAAAGGGCGCGAGAGGAGAATGTGGAGTTTAATTTGAAGAGGATCTGCTTCCTGCACTTTCTCGCTCTCAATGAGGAGAAAAGTGGGGATTAAAATGGTTAGAAGAAATAAGGAGATGAGAAGGAGGGAACGGAGGATTGGTGTAAAGGTGTGAGGTGGAATGTTTGTCAGTCAGTCCTTTTGGTGTCACCCCTCAGTCTTTGTTACTCTTATTTGTTAATGCCTACTTTAAAGTTGCTTCTAGGGTCATATTTTCATGTGTGTCTGCCACCACAGGCCCTTATCTACCTGTTTGCATACTACTCACTCCTAATGGCTGAACAGTTCATTTAATCACAGCAATTTAGCTCTTCATCCATCAAAGCCAATCTGACTGACAGTGATGAAGTATGAAACGTCTGTCACTGCCAAGACCGAACTCTGGTTGAGGTTGATAGATCTATCTAGCTGTGGGCTGGATGGGGGGGGATATGTTGTTTTCACACCAGGCCTGTCAAGCCGGCGCGGCCCAGGGGCAAAGCAGCTAATGTATTCGCATTGGCATCCGGGCCCCGGGGCTACAGCCTCAACCCGCGCTGACCCGGGCTCCTGTCAGATTTTAAGAACGTCACAACCAAGTTTCTGACAACAGAAAGTGACACCACCGCGGTAAGATTTCTCATTTAATGAGGTTGGAATTCAGGGCATTTGTTTTCCTTTTTTTGGAAAAAGTTTTTGAGCATGATAACTTTTGAACCTAAGTGTATTTATGTCTCTGGATGGAGTGAATTTGTCTTCCTCAGCTTTGTGCGCCAGACTGAATATCCTCATGTATATTTTTAGCAGTGCTAGCGGCATGGCTCTAGGAAGGGCAATGTTAGTCGGTCTGTCCACCACAATGAAATATTATTTGATGGATTGCCATGAAATTTAGTACACCATTTCACGTCCCCCTCAGGATAAATTATAATATGTTTGGTGATCCTCTGACTTTTCCTCTAGCACCATCATCAGGTCATTATTTTCCACCTGTCCAATAACATCATTTATGACCAAATACCTATAAAACGAATGACATCATCAGCCTCAGCTGTATTTTGTGTGTAGCCCTAATTAGCAAATTTTGGCATGCTAACACGCTAAACTAAGACGGTGAATATGGTAAACATTATACACGTTAAACATCAGCATGTTAGCATTGCCATAGTGAGCATGTTAGCATTTAGCTCACAGCACTGCTGTGCCTCAGTACAGCCTCACAGAGCTATTAGCATGGCTGTCGACTCTTAGTCTTGTTATTTCTAAAGCACCTGAATCACTATATATCCATTGCAATTTTTAAAACCACAAGTATTTTTCTTGCTGTCCTTGATTATTGTCATGAGCAGTTATGATTTGCCAGACTTCTTTCATTGATTGTTGTTTTTTTAGCAGCAGGAGCAGGAACTTAACCTTTAAAATGTTACACGTCTACCTAACCTGGGGAATTCTTTGTAGTACTTAACTCTCCCCCAATCAGTATAACAGACCTAATGGGGAAAAGCCATGTGGCCGACCTTGTGTTGCATATGTTTAAAAAACACAAGTGAAATCTGTTCGCTTCCATGTCTGGGGCCGTGCTCAATAACCACACTATAACTCTGAGCCACAAAAGTGGTAAAAAAAACCCCACGTAAAGCATTACAGGATATGCGTTTAGCAGCGCTCTCCAGTCTGAACGGCAGCCATTGCGGACAGGCTATCCATCCTGTGTTTGCCGAGGCTGCATTAGCGTAATAAGACAAGGTCGCTATCACATTCCCCGCAGTCAATTCCCATTGTGAGCGTCTGTGGCCAGAGAGGGACAGCTGCCAAAGCTTCTCATCCAGCGGCTGCTCGTGTGTCCCAGGCCACGCATGATGGAATCGGACGGTTGTTGTAAAGAGTCGGAGGCAGACTGAGTTTCCAGGCTGAAAGGCATTCCCTGTAAAATCACAGTGGGCCTTTGGCTTTTTCACACACTACACACTGTACATACTCCATCACCTCTTTGGCTGGGAGAGACAGAGAGTGCGTGTGTGCGTCTTTCTGAAAGCGGAGCGGTGTGCGAGAACAGAGAAGTAGAAGGGATGAAACAGCATGTGTGTGTCTGTGCATTCATCCATGCATGGCTGTGTATGTGAAAAGAGTGGGGATTGGGAGTTTTAGTCAACACATACACACACTTTCCCTGACATACACACATCCACTTGCTTTCTCTCTATTCCTTCTATATCTCCCGCCTGGGCTCTCCTGTCGGGCCAGCTGACAGACCAGACCTGGCACTTTGGACTTAGTATTTTTCAGAGCACAAGACAACTTAGCGGGTTGCGTCGTTACAACATGACCTAGAAAGGCGTAAAACATAAAACACAGGCTTTCAAAACCCTGCGCTGTCTCACTTTGTCCATTTCTATGGCTCTCTTGCTTCTTATTTCTGCCTCTTCTCCTCTTCTGGAGCTTAATGAGGTGAGGAAATGTCAGAATGTGTAAGCTGGACCTTGGTGCATGTGTGTAAGTGTGTGTGTGTGTGTGTGTTGGCTATGTGTGCATGTAAGGTGAAATACAGCGGCGGAGTGCTTGTTATGACAGGGTAACGAGTGAGACAGGCCAGAAGCAACTGGTCATGGAGAGAAAGAAACACATGCACACTGCTGCACTGACACACACATACCTACAGCACATGACAGATTTGAATCCCATGCCTGCTTGAACCACACACACACTTTCTCACACATAACAGTAATAAATAAGCATGAACAGAGGGATTTTTAGAAACAGACTTGGAGCTTTTTCTAATGAGAAAGCCAATACTCTGGCCCCGAACCCAATGTGGGACTGAAATATGGCATTGAGCTTTCCAGCAGGGATAAAGGAGATGGAAAGTTGACCCAAAAGGGTAGGAGAATGTACCGCCACAGCCAAACGTCTAGGTAAAGAAAATGAATCGTAAATTATGTCGCTAACCGCACCATAAGGACGTGTTTCAGTGTGCACACACCAGCGCTCGAGCTGCCTCGTAAAAGACGGCTAATTTTGAGTGACAAGCAGTTCAACACATGCTAACCGAAATGCGAGTCAGCACTCAATATCAATTAGAGAAAATCCTAAACAGAGGCAAATAAAGACGTACATAGTATCGACGGAAACTCCATTGAGTCATTAGAGGCCCCTGTGGAGTGTGGCTACTCAACGATCTGAAATGGCCACCGTGCACAGGCAAAAGTCAGTGGCCTAATGAGAAGTGAAGGGTAAATAAACTCCAAGTGTGGTGAGACAGGACAGACCGGCCAAACCGCCGCTTTGGTTCTTCTTTCAGCGTGAGGCTCATCGCGAGGAGGGAGACTTACAAATGCAATCTGTCGTCAAGTGTAATGGCTTCCTGGAGACGCTCATCAAATACCGGCATGCTTGTAAAGACCATAATGTACACTAACGAAGATCTGATGATGGTAATGATGACTTGTCAGACATAAGGTGACACATGGAGACAGACAGTATTCCTACATACACTCCTCCATACACCAAGTTAGCACCCTCTCCCAGCACACACACTCATACACACATATTTCAGATGTCATTGGTACTGACGGGGAGGACGTGAGTCAGGATGAGACTAGGCAGAGTAGCGGGCTCTCCCGTTCGGGGAGCAGTGGAGGAATGTCAGGCTAAATAAACAGGGTGTCTGGTGGAGAACTGGATCAGCCCTCCCAACTCCTCTACCTTCCCTACAGCCATGAGGAAGGGAGGGTGGAGGAGCAGAAAAGGGGGGTCGGAATAGAAAGGCACTTAACACTAAACATCATTTCATATGCACACATACACATGTCTGGGAACATGAAGACATGCAAGGGTTTCAGCAATATGGATTTTGAAGGCAGATACCAATGTGTTTAGACTGAAAAGATGTTGTTTTGCTAATGTATGTCTATTTGTATGTACTTGACCTTTGTTTAATTTCTAGTTTCCATCATAATAACATGTGCTTTTTATTTTCATTGCACCATTGGTCCAGTGTGATTTATGTGTTAATTTATAGATGTTTCTGTCATTTATTTTGTGTATTGTATGCTTGATAATGCTGCATAATGTCCTTTCTTCATGTTATCTTTATCAGGGTTAACATTGTGTTTTATTACTGCTCTGTATGCTTCTATCATATTTCACTAACTTTAGTTTAAAGCTGCATCAGTTTCTTTTGGCAGAACAAGCAAAATCCCTCAAAAGCAACATCTGATATCACCTTAAAAATTGGCAGTGTTTTAGAGAGTTGCCTATTTACACGTCCAGCAACATTAGGATTCATTTGGACTCATGTTTTACTAACTTTGTCTGCCTGCTGTTTGTTGCTGGACGGGTAGCGTACAGTGGGTTTATGAGAGCTTTTTTGCTGGAAACAGCTGCCTGCTGCTGCTGGAAATCAGGTTGATGAGAGATGAGTTTGCGGGCCTGAAAACTAAAACAATGAGCTAAAACAAGCTAAAAAGCTCAGAGTGCTGAGGAAAACTACAGAGTTGGGACATAAATCTCTGTGGGTTTGTCACTTTGAGTGACCCCTGTCACATTGCATAGTCATTTGATCCATTGTTAATATAAACAACATTGATTAGTGCAGCTTTAAGCTTTTATTGACTTTTTTTAGGCTGACTATGGTACATCTGTCCAGGGATCATAGATGAAAACTAGCTTTTTGGCAAACTTTTGCACTTTTACAGTAATGGTTTATTATGTGCACAGTTCCTATAAAGTAAACCAGTAAGTGAATTCATTAATAAAACCAATATTCTGCATAAATAAAGGGTTCAAAAAAACTTTTTAAACAAATATAGTATAGCAAATGGCATCTGGACATCTGCAGGGAACACCACTGACTGGTCTGTTAACCGTAAGAGTAGACCTCTGGAAAAATAATCTATACAGTACACAAATACATAACTGACTCATGAGAAATGTGCAAGAAATGTGTATTTACAGTACACCTCTCTCTCTCCTCTCTCTGCAGTATGGAGCATAGGCTCAAACCAGAGTCCCAAAACTATTTCTACATAAAAATGCATCAGCACCACAGTATATCATCCCGTGGTCTACACAGCACATAAAGGAAGACGGCAGCTGCCCAGTGAAAACAGTTGCACATATCAAACACACATCTCAAACACAGGGTCTGCATAATGTCTTGAGCCAGTGGCTGAAATTGAGTAATTTCACAGAGATAAAGTGAAAAACAGAGCAATGATATTTTTGTGTGGGAAAACGTCATCTGATCGTCACTTGAGTTATCAGTGTGTTATCAGTGGGTGTATTCTGTTCATGGGGGTCTCCACTTTCTCTGTGTTAGACTCCCACATGACTGACACTCTCTCCCCTGCTTCTGCTTTGTGTCACAAACTGACATATTTAGGCAAAGTCGTGACTAATCGTCTGCCTGCAACATTAGTTGAAAGGGTGTAAAAGCTCAAGGCCGAAACACAAGGAGGGCAAAATGAGGGAATTCACCAAAACAGAGGTAATAGAGAGTTATATTTGGATTTAGTGTTAAGACAGGGTGAGTGTTGTTATCCTCCCTGCTGTTAAGTGCTCAGTAAGTATGTAGACTTCATTGTTTCCATGTAGAAATCATGTGGGCTTTCTTCTTTATTTCGATTTCTAGTTCATTTAAATACATTTAAATAAATAACAATATGTACTATGTAAATAATTATAATAAAACAATAAATTGCATTAATTTTAGAGGATTCAGATTTCTTTAAAAAAGAAATTCCTGCATCAATAATGACATACCACGCGATCAGAACTGATTCACTCAGATCCACTCGCGTTTTAGACATGTTGCACACAGATCAGACACCTGTGGCAGTAAAATGAGACCCAACCTGTCCCAATTAGATTGAGTGTAATTTGGACCTGGTCCAATTTGGCTTCCCCAGAACCGAGTACCCCCCAGGGACACTGACCCCATGATTAATCGTTACTCCGCTTTGCCACCTGGGTAGTCGCCTTGAACTAACATCCACTGATCAAGTGTTCGGTCCAACATGTATGTGATGCCTTTACGTGCTGTCAGAAATATCACAATTACAGCGGAACGAAAACATTCTCAACACAAGGTCCTACTAACTTTTTCCAAAGCTTTCAACCATATCTTGTGGCGTTTCTCACGGTATCAGGAGATGGATTTGCTCAGTTGTCATAGATATGGTTTAATTGTTGTCACCTGGCCTAAGTGTATCATTTTGGTCATGTGATAACAGGTGGTCATGCATGGGGGCAGGGTCCTACCCGTCTCTGTTCAAAGATGATCTCTGAAGTCTTTCTCCGGCCGCCCACTGACTCCTGCTTGACGTCGACTTTGACAATTGAATATTAAATGTTGCCTACAATACTCTCACATTCCAGGAAAGCTGCACTTTCATGTTTCTGCTAATAACCTTATGTGTTCCTCTGTTACATTAAAATGTATCACCTTATGTCTACAAAATACCCAGGCTTTGCTCAAAGGCCTGGGTCAAAAGGTCGAGTTCTGCAGAGGAACAGGTGAGTGAAAAGGAACTTGAACTTTGTTGAAGCACAATGAATGCAAAGCACCCCAACACACACACATACACACACTCCTAAATTAAGTCCTCACCTCCAGTTTGCCTGTGACACATCTTCATGACAGTAAACCCCAGGACGGAGGGGGGTGGGGTGAGGCTGGAACATCCTTGAAGCGCACTTTCAGCAGCCTGGAATGAGCAGATAAGCGAAAGTAAGCCCGCTAAAAGTGAAATATGGGAAGAGTTGACATGTAACCCAAGCGCGCTTCTCTCAAGAGCCCCGCTGGATAGCTGCCCCGGGGCTGCATCCAACAAGGTGAACGGGGGAATCCTAATAAAGCTGTGAGGACTCAATCAATACCAGCTCGGGATGGGGCTGAGGGGGGTCTGCAGAGAGACAGACAGAGATGTACGAGAAAGGCAAAGCAGAAGAAACGAGGGGATGAATGAAGGGAGAGAAAGACAGGGAGTAAGCATAAGAAAAGAAGGGATGAACAGGAGACAGATAGAGAGATGGGAACAAAAAGTAAAGGAGAGGGAAAGAGGAGGTAAGAATGCAAAGGGGAGGGGAAGGCAGAAAAAAATAATGAAATGTAACAAAGAGAGGGAATGAGGGACAAAAAAACAGGACAAAGAGAAAGAAAGAGAGAAAATTAATGTTATATGGGAAAAAGGGAGAAAATGGACAAAAGGACAAAAAATAAATGAGTAAAGGAGGGATGAAGAGCGAAAAAAGCAGGAGAGGAGAGAAAGGGGGAAGTAGAAGAAAGTAAAGTGTAACAAGAAGGGAGACAAGTAGGAAAGGATGGAGGGAGAGAGGAGGAAAGAAAAAGAGAACATTGAAGAGAGAGACTGAGGGAAGGAAACAGCCATGAAGGTTTATAAATATATATATATATAGAGAGAGAGAGAAAGAGATGGAGAAAGAGATTGCAGTGGAGAGAGGAGTGTGAGTCTAAATCGAAGACACTTAAAGAAAGCCCATTGATTGTGGTCACGGCTGGCTGGGCCCTCCTATTTGGTTAGTCATCTATTTCTCCTGTATGCTGAGATCAAGCCTTTCTCCTCCTCCTCCTCCTCCTCCTCCTCTTTTATCTCTCCATCAGAGATGACTGGACCAACTAGACCTGCAACTTTCTATGGAGAGGAGGGCAAACTTATAATTATCACCTCCAACTTTCTACAAGCAATTCTCTCAAGATCAGCAGGGGCCCCGTGGAAGGTTAACAAATCAGTCAACGTGAGGACTGTCTGTGTGATGTGTCAAGTAGTCAAACATACAGACTCACACTGAAACACACACTGATATGTGAGGCAATATTGGCCTTTTATTGACATAAAGCCTAGTCAGCAGTTAATATAATTTCTGAATTTTTCCTGATTAAAAAAAAAAAAAAAAAGAATCCAGGGCCAAGAGTGGATAATTGGAATTCAATGCCCAAATTTAAAACACCCAAAAAAATAAAAGGTTCCAAAAGTATTAAGTATAACATTTATGACCAAATAAGCAACAATACCACTTAAAGTTAGGAGGGAAAAAACATTTTAGTCATGAAAACCAAAACATAGTTTAAAGATGTAATCACTAAGACTCCTGTGGTTGCTGATGGTAACAGCAAGTGTCCTTTAATAATACATGTCCAGGAGTTTTGTTCGACTGTACAAGTGTATTGGCCACTAGGGGCAGACCCCGAGCGGCTACTCTGTCAGAAATGCAACAGCAGAAGAGCCACTCATGTATCTGTTTATGGCACACCAAAACACACAGTGGGCAGAGAAGATTCATTGCGCCACATTGTGTCAACAAAGAAGACTAAAAGTGGCAGTCAGCTATGTTGTTGAAAACAGATTTTTGCCTTTTCTATCACTCAAAGGCCCGCACTGAGCAGCTTTTGTCTTCCTGCTCAAGTTGAGTACATGCATGCAGTGTTTTCGGTGAATTTCTCGTGCGTAGGTCATTTCAATCCTTCAACTGGGAAAGGCGGACTCTACCAGTAACAATTAATAAATTATAAAAAATAAAAAATAAAAAATAAAAAACAAAAAAGGGCTTTAATAGAGTGAGAATCTAAAGGACAATATAACTTTAACCAAAAATCTGCTTTGTGTAGTTTAATTTTATTGACTGTATGGTCAACAACAGTGGTTACCAGATTCAGATTTTTATTCTTATATTGTTCGATTCTGACTGGTGTGAGAAAATACCTCACATCACCTTTTCCCAACATAATCCCGCCCACTTCAAATAGCATTTTAATACCAGGCTGAAAAGCAGTGTTTCAATCGCCCCTTTTCTTCAAAGGTTTCAGTTCTGTTTCACTGGTGGTTACGCCTTACAGTGACATCACAGTGTACTGACACACCCTGGAGTACGCTTCTACATCACTGCAACAAGGTGAGAAGTGGAGATCTTTACACTAGCAAGAAGAGTCCAGAAAAAGATCAAATACAAGTTTTTCAGGGCCTTTACTAACTGTAGTTAAAAAACTACCAACTGTGTTGGCCTGACACATCACACAGAAATTTATAAGATTTTTAATAATAAGATGATTCATATCTTTTTTAAATACATTTTTATCATTTTCTGACACCGGTGGATCATCTTTCTTTACTCTTCCTGAGACAAAGATATCCCACAAAAATACTTGGCACACATAAAGCTGGCATAGAAAGCAAGTTAATGATTTCACTCCACTGGCGGATTTTTAGCTCCATACCAGACTATGTCTTGCTAAGATGGATAGTTTTCGCAGTGCAAGCACGAGCAAACACAAATTAGAACAGAGAAGGAAAATCAATTACGAGAACGAGAATGTTTCAAAACGTCTATGGATCCTGGGGGGGGGGGGGCATAATCAGTGTTTTCCTGCCTCCATTCAGCAAAAGTTCATGAAGGCAGATTGGGATGAAAGCGCCACGGTCAGCTGTATCCCATCATGAAATCATCCAATTAACACCAATAAGACCCCGTGATCAGGAAGAAGGGAGGAACCGACAGGGAGAGAAGGGTGTTGGAAAAATAGAAATAAGACCGGGGAATGAGAAAAGACATGAGGGACAATCGATAGAGAAAGAAGCTGTTGAGATTAGAGAAAAGACTGGATCAGGGAAGGAGGAGGAATTCAGCAAGGTCAACAAAGACAAAGAGGCAGGAGAGAAAGTGAGTAAGAGAAGGAGAGGGTGAGAGGGTGGGTGGGTGAGCACAGTGTATCAGCTGATAACCACGCCGCCAAAAATCCCAAACTGCACTTTCGGGTATGAGAGGCCGAGAAAAGAAATAAAAAAATCTGTCTTGGTTTTTATTGCAAAGGAACATTGAAGTGGCAGCTATTGAGGTCTATCAATTATAGATTCCATCATGACTTGACAAGACTGAGTTACCACTGCTGCTGGAACATGCTCACACACACACACACTCACACACACAGACATACTGTGGATGAGCCTCAACACCTTAATGCTGCCCTTACTCACACTAATAAGCCTTTTGATCCCAGCTGAATAGATACACGTTCATAAACCCATGATACTGTGTCATGTGGTTACAGAGGTACTTAGCCATCTGAGCCATAGATAAATCGGGTATTGAAGGTGTGTGTGTGTGTGTGTGACCTCTGTGGACAAAAAACTCGTGAAACCCTTCCTTCCAACCCGAGTTACTGCGCAATTGAACAGGCACCATGAACATGGGGAAACAGGATTAGAAAGCATAAACGCACACTGTATCCATCTGGAGGAAGCAGCTCAGCTACACTGATATACTGTATATTATATAACATCCATTCTTCTATTAGTAACGCATACAAGATACTATAAGTCCATGTCCCTGAGGTCAGGTATTACCCTTTTCTGTTTATTTTGGGGCCTCCCTGCTGTAGTTTTTAAACCTTTTGTGTGAATGTAACCGTATGTACATTAATGGTGCCACTTTAAACTGTGCTTGCCACAGTGCATTAGCACGGCTTGCGGCGTGTTAACACCCAGCGTTGTGGCATTAAGTGTCGATGAGAGATGATACGGCTAATACGTGTTTATGTTCTGTCAGACAGCTTGCTCTGTGAAACGGTGTGTGTGTGTGTGTGTGTGTGTGAGAGAGAGAGAGTGAGTGAGTGAGTGAGTGAGTGAGTGTGAGTAAGAAGGGCGTGAAAGTCTTCCATCCAACTATGTCAACTATTTAATTCCGTTCCTCTGAGAGACAGGGCATCTGTCAAACAGAGACTTCAGCTGTCCTCTGCTTCTTAAGCTTTCCCAGAATCCCCATCTGTGGGTATTTGAACACAGCTAGATCTGCTTGGTGTTGGGCAGTATCGCCTTACTGGCTAACACATTACAGTAATGTGATTTCTTTTTTCTTTTTTAATGAGTATGTGTTACTAACCACAGCATCGCCGCTCCTTTACGGAGACATTTTGGGGGCTGGTTGTCTGCTGTTTGGGTGTGCATTCTGTTTTTCCTTAGGCTTCCTTAAGATAAAAACAATTTTAGCTTTAATCCCAACCTGACTTCTTCTTCAGTTAACCTCAAACCAACTTTACCCGAACCCTAACCCTAATCTCTCAGACTCCTAACCATAACCTGACGTTATCCTAAATTAACCTAACCTAACCTAACCTCAACCACGGATAGCAGCGCTACAGAAAACAATATTGAAAGAGGAAACAGATTTGACACAAGAGACATGGTAGCTTAGCGCAGCGGCTAGAGGTGCGGTGGCAGCCAAAAGAGGAAGAATAGACTTTAAAGAAGCTCCAAATTTGTCTTATTAACATGTTGTGTAACAAGTAATGTTGCTAATTACTTCCACTGTTGAGGAATTACTAAACTAATTTAGTAATTACTAAACTAATGTAATAATGTAATAGGTATGATAAATTGCTAACGTTTTTCAAGTAACGCCGCGCTGCTTTCTAAATTCTGCCATTGTTGTTGTGGTCATGACTACTAGCTAGCAGGATGTTCTGCTACACGTAGCCATCTACTTACAGTCAATAACTGGCAGAAGTGTGAAAAATGTCTACTTGACATTCACAGTCTTGAGTATGAACATTTAGATTTTTAGTCTAGGGTGGCCACAGGTGTACTGATCCACAAACACACTCTGTCCACTTGAGCATAATTCCTTCAAGCCAGTTAAGTTTACATAAAGTCTAAATCTTGTCATGCTCCCATAATCAAGGCAACATGTGTGCAGTGTTAACTCCTGCGTGTGTTTGGACACGTACGTTCAGCATCACCTTCCTATGCTCTTAATTCACCCGCAGTATTAGTGCAGCGTGTATGTCTATGTTAATGGTGTTATGTCTAATAACAGTGATTTGTTATGATGGGGCCGTAAACTGTGGGACGACGGAAGAAGAGGAGATATGGAAGCAGGGACGGTGTTGAGAGAGGGTTTGAGTGTGTGTGAGCGTCACATCTACATTTGTCCTTAAGGGAAAATGCACTTACGTGTGTGTGTGTGCGTGTGTGTGTGTGTGTGGCTTGTGACCAGAGCGACAGGCGAATGACTCACCATCAGCAGACGACAGGGTCAGGACACATCTATCGGGGGATGATGACTTCATTACCTGTTGAAAGATAGATGGAAACATCTCTTCCTTCACTCAGGGTAGAGTGTAAACCTCTCCGAGGAGCAAACAGAGAAAGAACTATTGAATCATACTAATCATAATACTGCTTTTTTTTTTTTTTTGGCTTGACCTATGCTGGGGGCTCGGCAGGGCATGCTTTGTTTGCCGTAGCCATTGATTTACTCTCATTGTTTCGACAACCTCCCCACCCCTTTTAGCAGGGACAGAGAAAAACAGGAGCTATGGATTCGTAATAATAATTCAAAACAGTGCTATAGATTTCTGCTGTAAAGCCAAGCTCACTGGCAGAATTGAGACTTATTGATCTTATACCCATGGCGCTTCTCATTGGCATCAACAATAGAAAAGAGCATCAGGATTTATTTTAGGGGGGTGAAACAAGCCATGCAGATCTGTGCCATTATTCCATCTCTTTATTTCTCACCTTAACTTTCCCTTTATTCGCCTCCTTCACTCGTTTTGCCATTTAGTTCTTCATCTATATTTTACCCTGACACTTCTATCTTGCCAAAATAAAGCCAGTGTCAATACAATAATCTCCACGCCAGCATTTAAAACAGCAAACCTTTGAGATGAAATCAATTAATTTCAGTGGAATCACTGCAGTTCCTGGAGTGAAGTAAATCTACATGAATTTTTCATGTCAAGTTCAAATTTGGTGAACTCTGACCTACTTTACCAATAACAAGCCGTCTTGACAGCACTGAAGTCCAAAATGGAGGAAGCAATTGTAGCTTATCAGCTGTGTTGCACCATCCACTCATCTTTAATTCTCCTCTGTCAGAATATAAACTACTTTACAACAGAGGAATGGTTTGCAGACAAGAGTTGATGGTACAAATGTCTTTTGAATGAACTTTATGACCTTATTGTCCGTTAGTGACCAAGCTAAGATGCTTACTAACTGATAGTTAGTTGTAGTAGTAAAGTTGTAAAAGTCTTTATTGAATTAAATAATGTACAATCCTGAGAACTAAATGCCAGGGGGAGTAAACCCACAGTACAGAAAAACAAAATAGAAAGAAGCTCAAGGAGCTATTGTTACAACTAGCGCTAGTTTGCTAGCTTGCCAGCTACAGTAGGCCACCAGCCAGCCGTGTGAGTAGTCACTACTTCGCCAAACTTCTAGGATCAAATATTTAGCGAAATTACCTTGAAACATGGCTAAGCCGTGTCCTAGATTTTTACAAAGCTTCGCCAAAAACACACACACACAAAAAGACATAGAAGTACTGGCAATGTAATATTAAATATATTGTAGGAGCCAGAAACGTCTACAGCAGAAACCAGGAATAAACAGGTATTTTGTCCAAGAGGCAGAAACAATAATTAACTGTGATTACATCACTCAAAGTTCAAGGTGAGTCAGACACAGTTGAAACTATCAAGCATGTAACTTGCAAATGATTTCAGAGCAAAGGGGCTGCTGCTGTCTCTTGGTGAGTGGCATTCATTAAGGTGCTGTCTCTGCTTTGTTTAGTCAAGACTGAAATAGCCTAGTTTGGGCCCCATTAGCCGGCTGGTTTGATGGGAGATTATTGCTTTTGAGAGTTCTCACTTTGTTCCCTCTTATGTGACCTTGAATGGATTTATACGTATTAAATTCTCTTTCAATTTGTGACTTTCTATTTCAACATTATACACTGTTGTGTAATGTGATACTTCTTTCTCCTTGAAAAAAGGAGATGTTAAATAGTAATGAGGACATCAAAATCTACCATTTTGTCTTCAGCACAGTACTCCATTACAACAAGCCCTCCTTTGTCTTTTATGTACTCTAGCTCTGTTTTGATAAACTTTGTTTTAATACATTAATCTTGTCCTCTGGGCCTGTTTTGATGCTGATGTATTCATCCTCCTCACTCCACCCACAGGGGTAGAAGTGAACTTTTGTCTCAGTGTGCTGTTGTTGAGAAAGCCATCTGTGGTGAGGCTGTTCCTCGCCAAGGTGGGAGTTCTTCTGATGTGTTTTTCTAGGGCCACACTGGTGTGAATGTACCACAGAGCTTCATGTGTCAGAATCTCTCTGCATTGTATTTTGACTGCTTAGAGGTGGAGTATGCTTGAAACTAATGAGTTCGTACGAAGTGTCTTTCCTCTATGTTTCAAGAAGACAATTGAGAATCAGAAATGAACACAAATACACAATATTGTATACTTTTTTAGGATTAAACTTGAAATATCTAATTTCCGTGTTATGCATGTCTAAAAACCTATCTCTTCAGCTCCACCTTTAGAATCACACACGAGGTCAAAAAGGGAACAAGGAATGTGCAAAGAATCTGAGGTAGGCGTCTCACTCCTTCTGTCTCTTTGGATCTCTCTCCCTGCTCGTCACTGTCTGGCTCTGTGAGAATGAAATCACAGCGGCTGTATTGGCTTTCTGGAACACTCCTCAGCTCTGAATGGGAAGGTCACCCACAGCGTGGACGAGAGAGATTCAATTTAAAATCTGTACAGCTCACTGAGGAACACTCATCCTGTGCAAGTGTGTGCGCAGGTGTGTGTGTGTGTGGGAGATACTGACATGCACCCTTCTTCATGGCTCACAGTCATGCAGTACAGCCTCTTCAAATCAAAATTTGACACCACATCTACGGTACATTTCTGCAATCATACTCGCACGACTGCAAATAATGTTGGTGAAACGCTTTAAATTCTATTCTCGGCTGAAGAAATCAACTTCCTTGTAACTTATAAACACATACACATACACACACCCTTCCACAGGGCCCAGAGTGGCGCCGTCCAGGGCTGTAGTGTAACAGGTAATGTCGCCCATGGGCTGCATGCTCAACCCACCGGGGGCCAATAGGGAGATTGTCCCCCTCGGCCAGGAACCTGCCCACAAAGACAGGAAGTGGAACCCTTCCACCTGATACCGCAGCACTGCAGGGCCCTGGGGGAGAAACATTTCAGTGTGACGCCCGTGATGGATTTGCTGCTATTCCCAAAACGTGTTTACCTAGGCGCACACAGACGGTAAGCAGTAGGCTGCTGAGCATACAATGGAGGCAAACAAGGCAGAGTGTAGCAGAGGCTGTACAGCAAATAAGGCCATGCTTCAAGTAAAAAGTTGTGAGGCACGGGAGGGAGAGGGAGGCTTTGGAGTCATTACTCATTGTTGTGTGTTGTCAAATGAGATTAACCCTTTCATCTGTTCAAGCCAAGCAGCCATGGAGCAGTTCTCACTTCAGTGACAGCCTGGCTCGTTCTCCTTTCTTCTCTCTTTTTCTTTGATGCAGTTCCAGTCTGGCAAACAAACTCCCTGTGTCCTTTCATCAGGCAGCAGCGTACCATAAAAAATGACTTGTGCGTCCTGCACAGCAGCGGGCTGGAGTCCATTCAGCAGCGTGGGTCAGAGTCTAACGCAGGACCCCTGTCACAGGTCAAACCCAACTACCCTTCCTCCTGTAAGACCTGTCATTCAGAAACGTTAAGTTCTCTAATAAAAATACATGAATGAAAAGGTATTGTAATCATACAACAAAAAGTTCAGATGGATGTTTACTGTAAGTCACTATGGGAATATTGTAGCACATACACATAGCCAAATCTTAATATCACAGCTGAATGCAAAATTTAGCAGTATGGGGTCCATACAACATTGTAAAACACATCTTGACAGCACCATATGTTAGCCAAAAAATATATAACAGTATAATTAAGAAATGTACTTTAGGAATCATGAGCTCTGCTGCTATTGGTTGAAAACTGCATTTGAACTTGAGTATTTGGTTCATGCCAGAGAGGCTGACAAAGTCCTGCCTCTGCCTTCCTGCCACAACAGATCGACACAGACAAAATACTATGGGACACAGTATTATAATATTGTAGGATATTGAATTATAGCTCATGCTGCTCACACCAATTAAATAAAGATAACGTTGGTGACAGGGACTGGGAGAGATGGGATGTAAAGCGACAGAAAAGAAAAATCTTGCAATATAAATATAGCCTACCTCAGCAGCCTCCCGGAGGTGGAGGGGGCTGCACCTGTGGACGGGGGTGCTGCAGCAGCACCTCCACTTCCTGCAGCTATGCATATACTAATACCATACATAAAAATAAAGACAAAATAAGTAACTATTGAGAGTCAGACACTGTGGGCATATTCCAAGAATATTATGATACAACAGGTGTGAATTTCACCCTAGCCCTAAGCCAGAGAGAAGTATCATGAGACAACAGCTAATAAATACCAGGGCAGAGTGTGAAATGTATGCTCTATATTGTGCCCTCAAAAATGGCCATAATGGAATGAACAAAGTAGTGTCCTTGCCATGGCTAACAATGTCACAATGCAATGCGTCGCATTTTAAAGATGCATAATTGACGGTCGTGTGACACTACAGCTGTCAGTGATGACACAAAGTGACGATGATTGATACATGTCCACAATCTCAGTTTACTGTTTATAGGGAATAGTGAACAGCTGATTCAACTGTTGCATCAGTTAGGATGATGATGTCACAGGCCGACAATGATTGTACCTGGTATTAACTGTTGTTTCCTGGCTCCTTCACCTGCTCCTGATGCTGGTGTTGACGTGAAAATTTAAAGCTTGGAACTCCAAGTCCAAGTCAAATCTCTTGTAAAAGCAAGTTTTGAGTCAAGTCTTTCAGGTCACTGAATGTCGGCCATTTTAACATTTTCCTTTCAAAGTTTTAATAGTGTTTTTTTTTTTTACAAACTTGTGGCTAAGCCCTTTCATAGAATAGGCCTTAATAATTAAATACATGCTTTTAAGTCTCGAGTAAAGTCAAGAGGCGAGTAAGAGAAAGGATCAAAGGATTCAGGACCAACTCAAGTCTCATTTTTGTGACTTAAGTCCAAGGCTCAAAACACCAATAAGTGCCATTGTAAACACACTATTAAGTGATGTCATAATGTATTTAAAAGCACAACGAGGCAACTGTTAACTCTGAATCTCCTCGGTAATATCAGGAACGTTACAGGGATTTTCCTCTGAAACCACTTAGTGTAGAACTTAAATGGTCAGTTCGTCCAAAATACACAAGCACATTTTCTCATTAACTTTAGCCGTATCTAGCCATACTCTGAACCTTGAGTGGAGGTGAATGGAGTCTCATTTGAGCTGCTCAGATCATTCAAAAAATAAATTGAAAACACCAAATGTATTATTTTTGTTAGAAAGTAGTTCCAAAGAAAACTGTACACTGTATTGGGTTTGTGGCTGGAAATTTAGAGACTGAAATCTCAGAATCACTGCAGATAAACCCCAAACTAGAGAACATGTGTCTCTGTGATTTGAGTGAACTGACCCTTTCAGACCAGAGCCAACACATCTGTCCCTCTGTCTTTCCATCCCCTTTTCCTGCGATCCATCTGCAACCTTCTACTTCATCACATTTTCCTCTCGTCTCCCCCCTCTCTGTCCTCTCCCTCTCCTCCTGTCGTCTCTCCTCTCAGCAGCATGTTGTACAGTCTGGGTCTCTCTCTGGGGGCTGCACTCTGTGTGTATGTGCCTGGGATGGCAGACAGGCCTGACCCATTTACCAAGCGCTTTCCTCCCCCTCCTCCTTCACTCCATCTCTCACTACCCGTCACTGACTCGCTGTAGATTTGTATGCATCCCTATCGCTCGGCTGTGTGTATGTATGTCTGTTCCATTCGTCTGTCCGTCTCATTTTCCCTCTCTTTCTGTTTTTCCCTCAAGAATGATGGGGGTGGGGTGGGGCGGGTCTTTATCCATTTGCATTCGAGAGGGAGTTTTACAGGATGCCACACACACACATACACACACTCCCAATCCCTGCTAGAGACACACTCAGACATTCAGTGCGCAACATCTTAAGAGAGAAGACGAAGACAGGCGAGCGTGGATAATAAAAGGCACAAATATCACCGAAGACGGGCAAGAGACGTCAGGGTGGACATCAGGATGTGTGTGCATGCTGTTATATGGCAACCAGAGTGACACACACACATATTGAAAAAAAAAATGGCAGCCAGACAGACCTTAAGAAAGTGTTCAAAGACTGTGTGCAGAAAGAAGAAAAGTAAAACGCACAAGCTGTTTTTTATTGAGTGTGTGTGTACGTGTGTTGTGATGGATGGCCGACTGAACGAGCCCTTGATAGAGGAACGAGGCAGTAATGACCAAACTCAATTAGCCCGGCTGTGTGCGTCTGTGTGGGGTGAAGCCTCTGGCCCGTCACTTACAGCACAGAGAGACTCATAAATCCTGATTATTCAAGCTAACGAGAACTCACTCCCATCTCAATAAATCACAAACAGGTAAGTACACAAGCAAGGAGCATCGAACAACAACCCACATTCAAACTGTACGAGCATCACGCACACCGACTCTCACACGGGGATACGTACATGCATGGTAGCCGGGTTGTTTGCTTATGTAAAGGGCTTAATAAAGCCTCACATCTGAGAAAACAACCGGTGGCACAGTCTAGACACTGACAGACAGGACACACACACGCTGCAGACCCCAATTAGCTGACCCTAAACTTAACATACACACACTTTTGGTCTCTTTCTCTCTCCCACAGACGTCTCCTTTGTCATCTCATCACCCAAAAATGTCTCCTTATGTGCTAAAAATATCACTTTACTCGCTAGGTTTTGGGTTTGATTAACTTTCAAACTTGGTAAAATGCTGTCGATTTTTTCTTATTGTAGTTTATAAAAAGCTTTTAAGGAATAGTTTGACATTTTGGGAAATATGCTTATTCATTAGTTCAGCACAAAGACTGAAAAAGGGGAAACAGCTAGCCTGGCTATGTCCAAAAGTAACAAATTTCACCTACCAGCACCTCTAAAGCTTACTAATTACATGTACATTTTTATTATTATATTATACTTTATTACCTTTTGTTTTAAGTGTAAAAGTGACAAAGTTGAGGTTATGTGCTGACCTGTATCTTAGCAATGCAGTGACCATGCAGATATGAGAGTGCTATTGATCTTCTCATCGAAATCTCAGCAAGAAAGCATATAAGGGCATTTCCCAAAATGAGAAATGTTGCTTTAAAAAGTCTTCATGCAGGTGGCATCAGGATCCCAAAGAGTAGAATATCAGATTCCAAAATAGTCTCACTTGGTGAGATTTATGCAAGGGATCCCATTGTTGCTGGTGCTGCATTCAGTGTTCAGTTGTCTAACCATCTGCACAGTGTATGGGGAGATAATAGCCGTGAGAGTGAAGACTATAATATGTCATTCTCACACATACTCTGTCTCATTTCTTAAGAATTGTAGTGGAATGGAGCTAGGAGAACCCACCGTGGGAAGCTGGAGTCGTGTTAGTGGTGGCATTAGCCTGAACCAGAGATGCTCCCTCTGGTCAACACTTGGCTCCTTTCATCCAGAGTCTGGTAGCTGTTGTCCCTCCTCCGAAACCTCTTCACAACATGAAATCTAATCCCTCTCTTTAATTCCTCCAACCTGCGGCTATAACTGTGGTTTTGGAGCGAGGAGAGTCCGGGGCTGATTCCATGAGGTTAATGTTGAACCATAACCGCAACCTCTCCCTCTCTTCCATCTTCGCTTCTTCTCAGCGTTGACCACAATGCTTCTCTCCTACTGTCTGTCAGTCATCTGTCTTCCCATCATCTCTCCAAACACACACACACACACACACACACACACACACACACACACACACACACACACACACACACACACACACACACACACACACACACACACACACACACACTCTGTTCACCTTGATCTGTCTTTACCCTTCTCCTCACACACTCACACACACACACTGAGGGACACCAGTGTATAAGCCAAAGCCGGAGGCAGCGTAACAACATCAAAGATTGAGCGAGTTGCGGCGGGAGGAAATTGCTGCTCCACCTCGGTCTGGCAGGATGACATCAGAGGCGTGGGTGGCAGAGGGGTGTCAGGGCCTGTAGGGAAAGGCGTTGGTGGGTGAGGGCAGGACAAGAGGGGGAGGAATCGGGCCGGTCGAGGAGGGTTAGCTCCTGTCATTAACAACCCTGACGTCATGGCATAACATGGGAAATGGCCCGGGAGAAGGTTTGGATGTGAGCGGGGAAAGTTTGGGAATAAATTTGCATCGACTTATGCGTTTTGCCTCAACTTTGGGATTGAGATGTGAACTGAAGTTTAGGCTGTGACTCAGCAACGGAGGGGGATGTGATTTTTAATCCACTGGTCTTGGAGTTCAAATATTTTCATACTTGACACAATTTTAGTGCAACTCCTGTCAAACAATAAAATGAAGTAAATCCAGGATATGTACATTACACTTTTGGGTATCCAAGAAAATCTTCATTATAAGCTCCTTAAATTCATATGGTACACAAATCACAACTTTCTTAAAAATCCAGCACGCCTGCCCTCATAGCATAACAAAATGAAAACTCTTGCCCCAACAGATGACATTTGTAATCTGTCTACAGCATCAATTGTAGACAATTTATTCACTAGCAAATAGCCCTCTACTGCCAGGACAAATATGATGTCCATACACTGCAAATGTAATTTAGCCATCTCACTCTTGTTATTGCATTTTTCCAGTCAATACCCTCCTGATTCGGAGGATTCCTAAAGGAAAAAAGCAGTGCGAGCATGCTGAGGCACTTTTGAAAATGAGCTGTACAATTGATATCTTGTCAGCATCGTATTATGCTCCTAATGATGATGACACATGACTTGTCTAGTGGTGGGGGAATAGGCACTCAGGGTTTTTACATTTATATAAATGTATTGAATATGTGCTGTGCCCCTGCAGTACTGTTGACAAAGTGGATAACTGATAGTAGCAGATGGGTTAGACTGGGTATGAATGAGGTTTGTGGATCTAATATGCCATCTAGTGGTAGATTCGTATAAAAGATGCCAACTGAAAATTTTCTCCTCAGTGATCAGTCATTTATACATACACATAACATTTATGCATATATATGTAGCATATACTGTATGCTTCATACCAAAATACCACCAGGAAACCATTTCTCAGCAAACCAGTCACAAGTGATATAAAAATGTCTGCTCATAATGAACCTTTATTAGATTCAGTTTTCCTACAAGCAAAAACAACAAGAGTTATGTGATCAGTTATATCACCAAACAATATAAATACAGATGTACTGTAGTTAAATTAATGTAAGGGGCACACGTATCACATGGCACTTTCAAAGTACCGCAGTCAATTTTACTAAAACAAAAAAAAATAAGTAGTAGTGTCAAAGTAGAAAAAAAACCCTACCATTAAACAGAGCCTACTGCAACACTACTAAACATTAAAACTCAAAGAAATGCTAAGTGACAAACGAGTCATATTGAGTAATGTGGGCCAAACTAGCCCAAAGTGTAATTTTCACTGAAAAGATTTATTATACACAAAATATTTTCCAGGAATGATTAATCCAGCATAGTATTTCCAGCTTCAACATTCCCTTTTCTTGCAAGCATTTGGGAATAATTGGGGAAAATTTTACAATTCCATGGTATTACGGAATGTAGGAATAAAGTGGCTACGTGCCATACAACTTCCCTTGAATGTATTATGTCTTACAGATACACTTGAGAAAACATACATTAAGCATTTTGAATAAGTAGAAAGGTTAGAAACTGAAGACCTCTGACTGTTAAGATTTAAAGTACTGTGTGTGTTTGCCACTCACTTTGTGCTCAGGAATGTCAAGGACATCATTTAAAAAGCTGGGGAATTTTAAGACACTATGAGCAGCATAAAAGTGCACCATCTTCAAAAGTGGAAAACAACTAAAAAAAACAAGGACAGTACAACCATCTGCCAACTCTGCATCACCCTCCTCTCCATCTGTCCATCTGTCAACCAGGGCGCCTGTAGCAGGCCTCCTGGTAGGAAGTAGCATTGATAACACTGAACATGTCTCTCCTGACAAAAGATAGGAAGTTCTTCAGAGGGCAGAGGGGCTGGCTGGCGTGGCGGTCATGGGAGCGACAGAAGGTGGTGTGAAATGTCACATCCTCGCCGTTGTACAGCACCCTGATGAACAGCTCCCCGTCTTTCGCCTTCGACTTCTCACCTTTGCCGGCTCTCTTCTTCGGCCGTCCTTGTATCACTGGGGTACTCTTCCACAGTTCAAAGACTACTCTTGCCGCAAAACGGGGAAAGCGGGCCTCCTCCAGTCCCAGGGCGCTCAGCAACGGGGCCACGGTAACGTCATGGGCTGAAGAGAGGGTGAAGATCTCCTCGCCCCCTGCACGAGGCTGTCGGCCAGCCTCACTGTCCTTGGCAACACGCTCCATCTTGGCGGCAGTTCGGTTGAGGTAGGGGTACATAGCCAGGATGGCATATTTATGGTACAGCCCCACTCTTCTCCGATCCACCTCATCATCTAGCTGCTGTCGACGAATCACAGCAAACTGTGCCATTGTCAGACATCCACTGGTGCCACCATCTCCCATGGGAACACATGGGAAAGAAATGCCGTGGCACAGGTGACACAGCAGGGAGTCTATAGGGTTCGCAGCTCGGAGCTGGCGGGTGAGCAGACCCAAAGTCCGTGCCATATCGGCGTAAGTCCTCTCGAGTTCAGTATCACTCACTCTGAGCCGGTACTGCCTCCTCTGCTCTTCCTCTAGGTATCTGTTCCTGGCGGGGCAGTCGCAGGCCGACCCGCAGAACAACGTGCTCCACTGGTGCCGCACAGTCAGTTTCGTCCAATCAAAGTCTGGGAGGAACCCATAGAGGAAGGCCAGTCCGCTCTGGAGAGTGCGACTCTTACCTGTGGTCTCAACCCACACCTGGCGAGGTGACCAGTTGGAAGGCAGGAGATTGTGACGCTTGTAGGCTTGGTGGAGGTGTTGCCCATTGCGCAGATGCTGCACCACACCTGGAAAAGAATGGAAACAAGATGGTTTGTTTGATATTTATAATTGATTAATGCTTGTTAACAAAGAAGGACAAAAGGCTCTACGGCATGAAATAAGACATTAACTTGTAGATTCACTTGATAGCTAGAAAGATTAATTTGTTCACAGGTATAAATGGTCTACGGAGGCTTTGTTTGAGACGAGAAGAAAAGCATCTGGTCTTTGTGGCGATCTTCCCTGCCTACCTGTCTGCGTAAGTTCTCCCATCTCACAGGCGCTGTGGTTGGGCAGACGGGGAACAGAGCTCAGTGGTGACTCCCAATGGCCACGCCCTCCCAGCCCCATGTGACTGATGAAGGAGTTCAGCAGGGGGTGGGAAGGCTTCCTGATGGAAGAAGGTAAAGTGTTGTATAGTGCGCATTATATTCAAATAACCACACAGCCTCATCAAAATCTAAATTTATAGTAAGAGTGAAAGGATGTTCATTTCTGCTGTGGGAAAATGGCTGACAAAGACAAGACGGTGCCAACACGAAGTTTTCCCTTAAACAAGATTTTTATTTTGACCACTGGCAAGCAGCCAAGGTATAAGCAGAATAATCAACTTCAACCCATAGCGTGAATGTGAAATAATGCACCACGCATAGGAAAACGTTAACGTTACAGTTTCGCACACTGTCACTAGGGAGCTTCCTGTTAAAACCACAGCTACAACTGCTGGCTTCCAAGAAGCAGTTACAGGAACTGTTTCATTGTCCCTGTGTGTCTAACCTCAGGGCAACAAACATATTTTGAGAAACATGCTGGATGAAATGATGCAATACATTTTTTAAGGTTTTATTGCTTTAAAACAGTGATAGTCATTTTCAGCGAATCATATCTGTTCTTCACTAAGCTGATATTAATTACATAACAATAATAGCAAGTTTTGTATTTGTATAAGCTATGTATTTCGATAGATCACCCACAATCCTCTTCTCGTGCAGAGAAATAGGCCTTTTTCACAGAAGACATAATCATGTCAAAAGCTGAAATGATGGCTGAATTCCATTTAGCTGCTTCAGTTTTTAATGTCCTGATATTGTGCATGCTGGCTCATTGTGACGGCTGACTGGAAAACTAGCTGATCTATTAGTCGATCGACAGAAAATTAATTGACAAAAATTTCAAGTGATTAATCATTTACGTTATTATGTTATGTTTTTAACAGTTTATTAAGCAAAAACGCCAAACATTTACTGGCTCCTGCTTCTCAAATATTGCCTTTGTCTCTTTGTTGTAAACTGAATATCTTTGGGTTATGGACCATTGGTGGGACAAAACCATTTTTAAGACGTCACCATGGACCTTGAAAATAATTGTTAGTTGCAGCCCTATAACAAATACAGTAATACAACAATGGTACTCCACATAAAATTACAATTGCCATGGTCATGCTTTTGTTCCTCAAAACCATGTAACACTGGTAGAACTGAAAATGTAGGTCGAGTAATCGATTAGTAGATATGACAAAACAAGTAATTTGAGGTCCAAAACCAAAAGCTATTCAATATACAGTGATATTAAACACAGAAAAACAGGAAATCCTCACATTTGAGAAGCTGGAACCAACAAGAATTTTGACAATTGAATACTCATTTGGGGATTGGCTCCAGCCCCCCCGCGACCCTCTATGAGGATAAGCAGTATAGAAAATGGATGGATGGAATACTCATTTGAATAATTTCTCAGACAAAAATGCAAAACATCCTCTGGCTAATTTTCTGTCGTCTACTAATCGATTACTTGACTTACATTTTCAGTTATCAAATATTCTATTTGATTACTCGTTATCAAATATTCTATTTGATAACGTCAATTTGGGCTAACATAGTCACTACTTGATTTAACAATTATTTGATCAATCAATAAAACATCTTATTCGTCAATAGTGAAAATAAACATAGGGAGGGCCAATGAAATCATTTTATTGTCAGTATACAGAAAAGCAATTCATTTATGAGAGAATATTTACATTTGCATGTGCGGACCACATCCTACATCTACCACCAGGTGTCTCTCTAACACAACACTGCTGGACTACAGCACTGTTCAATATGTGTGGGAGGGAATATGGGAGATGGAGATATAAAAAGATGAAAGAATTTGTTGCCTTGGGACACACTCGCATATATATGCGAGCACAAACACACACACACACACACACACACACACAGGGATGAGGGCAGCAAGAGGAGCAGTCGGTGATCTAATAGATTAGAGATGATTGAAGATTGCAGTTTAATATAACAAATCTGTGGGGGCTGCAGCTCAACTCGCTCAGATTAAGAGCACACACACACACACGTACGCACTGTTTCCATAGTGATCATGAACTGGTTCAGGAACACGGCACAAAAAAAAAACGACCTTCTGTCATTACTCTTAAAGCTCTTGATTGTTGTGACTGACCGATAACAGTAAACTTAATCTGGCATCTACAGCCACCAGCTACATTATAAAAGGACAATCACACAGCTACAAAGGACATTTTCCCTTTTTTGTCAAAATAAAAGCTTCAAAGCACCGCTCTCATGTCAAATGAAAGCACTAGCCTACATTTTCTATTTTTAAGGGAAAGTTTCCTTTTGTTGTCACGATGCATCAGCAGTTGTGTCACCATCTATCCACTCGCCTCTCTCGGCATTATCCCACTTTAAATATTCACTTACACAGTAATATATGCACCATGTGAAGTGAGTGAGATATTGTGGCCACCAGTGCTCCACTCTGTTGTCATCAGCAGATCAGTTTGCTGAGGGGAGTTTGGGACAATCTAGATTTAATTGGCTACACTGGGAGACTGGATGTCAGCAGATCATGGGGACACTAATGTGGACAAAGAGCCAGCCAGGCTGTCTATTAGGTTGATTGTTGCTAACCAAATATTACAGAGCCCAATTACATTAAGCGGGGATTATTATCACTGGATAGGACAGGGAAAGAGATTAGAGAGCAGGGAGGAAGGGATAGAGAGATGAGGGGGAGGAATAAACAGAAAAGAAAATTAGATGGTGTGGTCTAAACTCAGGGAGAGTGCAAGACTGAAATTAAAGTAAATGGAATGATTGGTGCAGAAAACAGAAACCTTCACAAAGACTGTATTGGTGGATGACGAAGAGGAAAGAAGAGAGATGTTCCCTGCTGAAGAGAGCTCAGTTAACCGCAGACAGTGGGTCGACAAGCTGGTGCCAGTGCGCGCACGCACGCACGCACACACACGCACACGCACACACACACACACACAAACAAACACACACACAACTGAGCTCTCTGTAAGGATCCAGGCCTGGGCATATGCTAGTTCAGATCCCTGTAATTACACCCTGGTCTAAATAAAAACAGAACTACCTACATTATTACGAGGACACAGAAATATGAAATAGGCTTTTAATATTCAATCTCCCTGCAAACCAGGAACATAAAAACCACAAATAATCCAAACACACTTTTCAGCTGATCTCATTCAGCATCAGTGTGGTAGCTCAGTAATATCAACCTTTCAGCTTTGTGAGATTTCCCTCTCTGCATCTATAGATTTTTCTGCTTGTTTCTGTATACCTTCATACCCCCTTACAACTGAACTCTGTCTCAAGTGCTGCTATTGAACAAGACTACGCGTCTACTGCCATGCTAGCAGCTCTGTGAGGCTGCATTTAAAGCTGGGGTAGGCAGTTTTCTTTTGGCGTCACTGGGCAAAAATGCCGTATTAACCGTGCAGCATATTGTAATTCAAGTGGTCTGAGAGCAGACCTCCATTTCAGCCCCCCCTCTTGCATCTGTTTTCAGGCTTCAGAAAATCTATCCCGTGACGATAGACTTTAGCTAATCACAGGTTATTTCAGAGAGACGGTGTGTTCGTATTGGCTAAGCTACAAGAGCAGATGTGCTGCACGTCCCTTCAGATGGTGAAAACCCGATTCAGTGGAGGAAAATCCTGCCGAAAATCCTGAAACTTAAATTAAATAAATTTCCAACACCTCCTTTGCCTACAGCGGTGTTTAGTACAAAACGACACGTCCCGGCTCCACACGGAGCTTCAGGCTCATTGCGTTCGATGCCATGGCGCTCATAACGACGAGTGGCAAAGAGGCATGATGACAAACAGTGGGGAATAACTTTTGATGGGGGACAGTGGTGTGTGTGGTGTACTAGCCTCTCTTCCCGCTGCTGGACGGCGTTGCAGCTGCTTCTAAAGCCTGGGGCGCTCTGCTCTGCGGCTGCGAAGCGCTGGAGGGGCGTCTTTGAGAAAACAAGTTACGGTGGGAGGGACAGCGGTCTCGGTGAGGCTCACGCCGTGGAGAGCGAGCCCTACGAGGGATACGGTTTCACTGGGGAACTGACTCCTTCTGGTCGAAGTTGTGGGTTTGGTGGGAGGGGCTTAGCAGAGTGATACGAGGCAGCAGAGAGAGAGGCGGAAGGTTTTGCCTACCCCAGCTTTAAGCACAGCAGTGCTTTGAGCTAAATGCTAATGTCAGCATGCTAACATGCTCACAGTAAGTGGAGTGGAAACGCAGAAAGTGGAAAAGTTGGTGTATCGATAAAAACAAAATGAATAAAAGTGCAATGGAAACAGACTTGGCAAATAAATCATGATGAGCATGAAGCATGTGTCTTAAAAGTCCACTTAAGCTTCTGCTTCACTGAAGAGACTAAAAATAGTGGCAGACAAAAACTAATTTCAGTCCATTTAACAGTTTATATTTACAAAACTACAACTACAAAAATTAACCTCATGGTGGTGGATGAAAAGTCGGTAGGATTCATACTGTGAGTACCATGGATGTGTGTAAATTTTGTTGCAATCCATCCCGTAGCTGTTGAGACATTTCAGTCCGGACCAAAGAGCCGCGCTGCTAGCAATACATTGCCAAATAATGTAAATACCACAGTAATGGGGAAAGGGTTAGGTCTTACAGTGCAAGACATTATGTATGTCATTGTGTCCTTGTGTGTTAGACTTGGCCGTAGATAAAACTGGTTTCATAATGGCAAACAAACCCTACCTACAAAACACCATGAGCCAAAATATGCATGAGCAAGTATGTGACAATCACCAAAACAACCAGAGGATACAACTGTTGGCCACAGAGCAGCTGCTGAGCAAAGGGAGGAGATGCTTGCTCATTTGGTGCCGTTTTAGTAGACGCAGGCAAGAGTCAATTCAATTTCTGAATGGGACCCAACCTCCATCATAAGAAGCTTGTGTGCTGGATGGCCTACTTTCAGCTGGAGTTCAAAGATCAAGGGTATAAAAAACATACCTAATAATTAGATGTGCACAGCAGCTCAACTGCATCCTATCAATCTGAAATGCAACTGTGTGTACACTGTGCCAGCTCTAAAGATTACAGCGTGCCCGCTCTGTCCAGATGTGCGAAGCTGATGCGGCTGCAGTGAAAGCTTTGTGCAAAATTAAGTCATTGGCTAAATCTGGACTTAGGTCGGCCCAAAAAAGGGGATTGGCCATGGAGAATTTATTGACCATATGGTCTAAATAAACCATCTAATGTGTGCACACATCAAAACCATCTGACCAAACTCAATTTTCTGGAGTCAAAAATAGCATAGTTTGTAGTGTATCCACATGAAGAGTTTGCATAATAGAAGTTAATGTATACACAGAGAAAGGGGGTGTGAAAGTGCTGATTTCAGACTGGCTTTTAATAGCTTCCTATCAGGAACTATCAGGAAAGAGCAGCAGAGCTAGAAAAGATACAAATGAGAGAATAGAGCATAATGAATTTTAGATAACAATATTAAAGTGAGTGTGTGTTTGTGTGTGTGTGTATTTTCCACCCACGTTTCTGTAGGGAGTTTCTGTAGCAGCAACAGTTCTGCCTTACCAGAGCTGCTCAGTGGGCATGTTGCTCAAATCAAGCAAGATAAGATTGTCAACAACTCTGCCTCAACAGACCACACACACATAAATGTGTCTTTATATGGGTGTATCCATTTGCACCGAACCACAGCAAAACAGATGTAGCAAATCGAACCCACCCGCTATTGCTGACAGATGCAATAATACTGGGAAACCAAGGGAATTGTAAAAGTGCATCTTCTACAGTATTCTTGAGTTGAATGCCTATACAGATCCTGATATTTCAAATGTAAAACTAATTCATTTAGTAACTGTTTCTTGGAAGCCTCACAAATAGCACAGACAAAAAGAGTCTAGAACTGCTTCCTATTTAACACACTGAGCTCATTTTCTGACAGCTGCTATCAAGCCAGCAGTTTTTTGTGGGAGGATATCAGAAGCTGCTGCAGTAATTGGCGTCTCACTCTCTCTCACTTTCCAGCAGGTCTTCTTGTTTGGCATTAGAGGAGGCTGGGGCTCCGCTCGGGAAGCCAGCTTAAATCCCAGTGGCATGTTGTGCCCTTTATTCTGACCTGGATTAATTGAAACTGTGGGCATAAAGTCTTTATCATCAGACTCCAATGAAAAGTGTAAGAATGCCCTTCATTAAGCTATCAGTTTTCTTTGTTTCTTTGTTGTCTTCATAGTATTGCGTAATTGAAGCATAATGGGGCAAAACACCATGAACACTTTGCAATATAATGCAGTTAATGTAATAATATCACAAATGTGTTTGTTTTAACCCCCTCCTTTCTTTGTCTTATATATCCACCCAGCAAACCTTGCTTGATGAGAACAGTAAATTGCTGTGTTTATACTGTTGTATGTCTGTTGTTGTATGTGCATTTCTTCTCATTTATATTGTCTGTTTTATTCTCTTTTTTTTTTGCCTGTGCCTTTTTTGACTTATACACACTGTTTGTTGTTATGTACTTTGTAACAAATGTTATTTTTATTGGATTGTTAGGGTACCATTTATCTGCACCCTGCACACCAAATAAGTATGCACTAACTGTCTGAGCTGTGTCTGCCTCGTTTTCTTTTTTCTGCCTCGGTTTCGTTCTGGCCGAATCAAAAGAGATGCGACATTAATTGCGACAATGAGTAGCCTGCCTGTAAACAGTGTGTGTGTGTGTGTGTGTGTGTGTGTGTGTGTGTGTGTGTGTGTGTGTGTGTGTGTGTGTGTGTGTGTGTGTGTGTGTGTGTGTGTGTGTGTGTGTTTTGAATAAAAAGCAGATGCGGACCTTTGAGTAATAAGTTTGAGAACCTCTGCTCTAAACAACCCAGTTCAGGATTGACATGGCCAAGAAATCAGGCAAAAGAAGATTCCTTTCAATATGTTCACCCTCTTCAGAAATAACAGAGATGGACATCCTTCTACAGTAATGTACCAGGGAACTACAAAGAACTGGACTATGATGTAAAAATGCTACATGTTGTACTGCTATATATTTTGTAGGAAACGTGTGTGTACCTGGTGATGGACAGGGTGCAGTCGATGGCGGGCCGTTTAGTCTTGGGGATGTAGTAGAGTGGGTAGCGGTCACCATGGCGAATCATCACCTGGACAGACAGCAGCTTGTAGTCAGCAGGACTGTGACCTGTCAGAGGAGACACTCATCAGCATCCACTTTTCCAATGTAACAAGTAGTGTAAATAACTGTTACTTTAATATCAGTGATAGTTTTACCAATACTTAAAAACTTTCACTTTTTTCACTTTTGTTATCAATTATCCAAGTATTAAGACTGCAGTAAGATTATTCAAGAACTCAATGATGGTTTAAAAAAACCAGAACAAATGCAGACTTTTGATAGAAAGACGAGAAAGGATGCGACTACAACCTTTAGAGATATAATGGATAAATACCTTACAAAGAAAGATAAAAATCACTGTTCCATGCATATTTAATTGATAAATTAAAGCTGCTACAATAAATATTTTTATATCAACAATGGATCAAATGATGATGTGTTGTGTGAAAGGTGTTGCTCGTAGTGATGAACCCACAGAGAATTATCACTCAACTCTGCAGTTTCCCTCAGGTCCATAGAGCTTTTTAATCATCATTGTTTTGGTTCTTACCACTCTCTCATATATATATATATATATATATATATATATATATAGGACTTACATTTATCAGGTGAACATAAACAAAATGAATGCCATGAATGCTAATATTTCCCTGTATCTGCTGAATGTGCAAATAAGTAAATGTTTGTTCACTATAAAAACTTAAAAGGTGATGGTATGTCAGTGTTGCGGCTACAGCTTGTTTCCGCTGCCCCTGAATTACTTGGAGGTTTTAAAATATACCTAAGCAAGATCCTTTTTGTTTAACAATAAACACGGTCGACTTCCTGCAACAACTCACCTATCACAAGATTTCAGAGCGAGACTTCTGTTTCTAGTTAAACAAAAAGGATCTGACTCTTTAACAAAAAGGTCTGTCTCTGTAGGGATCTTTTCCATAATGTTGTCAGACACTTCGAATAACAATCTGAGCCTGTCAGTGGCAAAAACAAGCACAAGTACTTTTCATAGGTGCAGTTGCCCCAAAAAGGATTACATTGCAGCCATTGCAGCCCATTTCGCGACTGCTGGCTGAGGCGATCTATTGGACCAATTCCAAAACTTTTTGTTGTTTATTAGTCATTTAGACCCTGAAATAGGAAAAAAAAAAATAGGACCCAGGTTAAAAATTTCAGAATTACCCTTTAAGCAGCAGCACGAGAAATATCAAACACATTTGTTCATTGTCAGTGAGTGCAAAGAATGGACTGGGCTGTGAGTTTGTTTGTGTGTGTGTGTGTGTGTGTGTGTGTGTGTGTGTTTAACAGTATATTAAGAAGATAGGAGAAACCAGGACACTTTGAAAATGATCATGTCACAGGAGAAATAACACCACCTGAAAAAAAATACTTGTTCGTGATTGATTTTCAATAAATTCTCATCTAAATCTAGATGTAATGATGTAATGGATTTTTCTCCTTTGGAGACAAAACTGTCATCCAGAGATAAACAAGAGTAAAATTAAATTAGCAGTGGCGGGTATAACTTGTCTCAGGTGGTGAAGGATATTTCTATGATCGCCTTGGGCTGTGCTGACTTTTCAGTGGAGGAAAAAAGTAACACAAGGCTCCATGCTGCTGTGCTGTAGAGACAGAGCACTGCAGCATTATGGATGATGCAATCTAGTGGAAATGACTTTCGCACAATTAACACATCCCCCGAGTCCTGACACACTAAATCTGCCATTATTACTATATTAAGTATTTATACATTGTCCATCAAATTGGGTGATTCTAGCAGTGGCAGAACTGATCTAAATTTGTTTTTAATGCTCTGAAACAGTGATGCTGCTGCTAAACTGGAAAGAAACTAACTTAGTTCATCGGCTTTCGCTGGTCTCAGATCAGTTCAGATTTAAGTCTTTCACAAACAAATCGTAGATGTAACCAAGCTCAAAATCACATATGACATCCACAGGCTTGCAGTCTTTAGTTAGAGTAGACAGAGTTTATTTATCAGTGTGCAGGTCTCACCCTCCCAGGCCTGTTCGGTGCGGTTGGGGGTGTTGCAGTAGCTGTAAGCCTCAGATATGGGGTTGGGCTCCTGGGTGTGAGGCACCGGGAACACTCTCTTTCTGCTTTTCCCCAGAGCCACCCCAACACCTCCATCTACAGCCTGGAAGGGTCGCTCCTCCACTGTGGGAGTGATGGGGATCAGGTTCACTGTAGAAAGAAAATAGAGAATGAAAGGTAGGTAGGGTAGAGAGGTATAAAGAAAGTGAAAAAGGGATTAAGAGTAGGGGAAAGAAGTGTGAAAAAATAAAGAGCAAAGGAAGACAAGACTAAGGGCCATTGCATGCTTCTCGCACCAGGCTCCACGAACACACAACCTTTCATGATTACGGCTCAAAATTCTCAGAATTTGAAACATCAGAGCTACTTGTTGATGATTGGCTTGGGTATACCCCGACCCAATCACTTCCTCTTCCGCCTCCTCTCAAAACATACAACTATTATAAAGATGAGAAGAACGAGAAGACAAGTAGAAAACAACAGAGATGCTGTTCAACGGCAACATACAGCCACTGCAAAAGTTTAAACAAAGAAATTTCACACATGGCTTTCTTCTTCAACAGGAGCCTTCCCGTGCGCTCGCTGTGGATTTGTCCAATTGTTGTGGACAGTGCGCATCACCCACATACATACATACATAGAAGTAAATGGATCAGCAAAGGGATTTCATTTCATCCCGGACGGGAACATGAAGGGCTGCACCAAATGTTATGGCAATCCATTCAACAGTTATTGAGACACTTCACTTAAAACCACAAATGTGAACCTCATAGTGACGCTAGATGAATAGTCAAGGGATCCCCAACGACATTAGGATATGTCGTCTTGGAACCATGATTGCCTGAACAAAACTTTGTGTCAATCCATTCAGTAGATGTTGAGAAACCTTGACCTGATAATGGCGCTAGATGAAAAGTCAGGGGATCACCAAAGTAATTTGGGTTTATCCTCTGGAGACCATGGACATGCCAAATTTCATGGCAATCAATACAATAGTTGTCAAAATCATTCACTAAAAGACAAACATGTCAACTTTATGATGGCACAAGTGAAAAAGTCAGAATTCATCATCTGGGGGCCGTGAATGTCTGTACAAACTGGCAAATCATTCAGTAGTTGTTAAAATTTTTCAGTCTGGATCAAAGTGGTAGAATGACTGGCAGACCAACATTGCCATCCCTAGGGCCACACTACTAGCATGACTAAAAAGATGGGAGAGTAATTTTGGAAACTGATAATGTAAAGGATATAAAATCTGTTAAATGTGCAGATTTAAGAAACATTTACAGGCATTTACTCATAAATGGGAACAAGAAAAATTAAAAGGCCAACTGGCAGAGCAATGTCTAAAGTTAAGAAAACCAATTCAACTGTAGTTCATCTCCATGTCAACAGCTCTGTACCCCAAAACCCCTCACTGCTACCAGTGTGTTGCCTGGACACCAGTGACCTGTGACCCCCGGGAGAAATGGTCCAATAGAAGCAGAGATGTTGTGGGAACTGGAAGGCCCATTCACAAAGATCCAACTCTGAAGAAAAAGAAGTTGAACCCATATGACCCTTTGGCAAGAAGAACATCCAAATCCTACTTATGTCACACATCAGGAATCCAAGCTGGCAAGTCAACTGTGCAAATATTACATCCTGCTGCAGAGAAAGAAGAGAGGCCCGATCATAAAGCACAAAGAGCTAATGGTTTCTCATTGCTATAACAACCCTCAGACTTCAGTTATCTATACTGAGTGCAGGTGTATACAGTGTGCACTGTGTAAAGTGTCATACTCTCTCTAGCATTCAGTCACACATATAGTTTTCCACTTCCTCTTCTCTGTCTTGTTGCAGACAAGACATTTTGTGCAAATATCCACTTATGTCTGCTCTACAAATATGCCATGTTTTTATTTATCTGTCACATGCATTATCTGAGATAGGACTCAAAAAGTTTGAAAACACTCTGTGGGAATGAGGCTGATTCCACTGCACTCCTTTCATTTACAAAATGATACTTTTTAGTCCAAAGACGAACATGTCAAAATTACAAAAGGGAAGGTTTGGATTTGGAAGGACATTAAATATCAATGGTGTTCACAAAACCAAATTTTGCCCATCACTTTCACCTCACTAAAATAGTATAGGTCTCAAACAATGAAAGAAAATTTACTGACAAAAATGCTAATAATCGTATTAGCCATTTATCAAGCAAAAATGCCAAACCTTTACTGGCACTAGCTTGTCAAATGTGAGGTTTTGCTGCTGTTCTCTGTTTTACATCAGTGTAAATGTAATATTATTGAGCTTTGGACCTTTGGTCTGACAAAACAGTGAATCTGAAGACATCACCTTAAGCTCTGGGAAACTATGATGGCCATTTTAAACTATTTTCTGCCATTTTATAAACTGATCTATTATTTGCAAAAAACAAAAAATAATAATAAAAAATAAATAAATAATCTGGAGCTGAAATGATTAGTCAATCAACAATACTTTTTTCATGGTTCCAGCTTTTCCAGTGTGAGGATTTGCTGCTTTTCTTGCTTGTCTTACATTTTAGCAAACTGATTATCTTTGGGTTTTGGACAAAACAAGCAATTTGAAGATGTCACCTTGTGCTTTGGGCAACTGTGACGGGCAGTTTATCGACAAATCTATGAACAAATTAATCGAAAGGATTATTAACAGATTAATCAATGCTGAAAATGATTTGCAACCCTAAAATTGCGATCACATCATTTTACAATCAACCAACATGGAGCATCATGAATGCTTATATAAAACTTCAACAAAATGCAAACTGTTCTACGAAATGTAATATATGACCAATATTTTGGAAAAAAAATACATATGGGATTTTCTAGAATTTCACAAACATCTGAGGACAAAATGGAATGAGACAAAATCTTCAGTGTAAACTGTAAAGCAGCTGACTGAGTCAGGCACCCTCCATCTACAGGATGCAGACTTTAACTTCAACAGCTGCAGAGCCAACTTCTCTCTCTTCAACAGTGAGACATTATTGTATCACTTCATCTGAACAGCTGACACACGGCATGGCTCTGCAATAGTATTTTAATGATCTTGAATGAAGAGCAGTAGATAAATACTGGACAAAGTGGTCTCAACCATGACTATTCCTAAAACATCTAAGATTAGTTAAAGTGATCTACAAGAGCAAACTTCACATACTGGGCACCAAAGCCTAGTCTCAAGTCAGAACAAAGACATAATGAAAGTCCAACAAAGCCAAGGTCCAGCCACACTTTGCTGAGGTTTACTTATTGTTTGGCACTGGGGACTGCACCTAGAACAGCACGGCAAGATATCTTTAAGTTAAATAAGTGGTGAAATCCATCTTCTGTATTTCTAGATGGTGAGCGGTAAGGTCCTCATTAAAAGTTTTGATTTTCTATATGAAGATTTCGGCATAAACTCACCACTGATGAGGAAGAAGAAGAGGTGTGCGGCCACAGCAGAGACCATTTTGACGACTGCTCGGTAGCTTGAGGTCCAGCCCCACACACTGGAGCTCATTCACTACCACAACCTGTCCCCCTCCACGCTCTGTGCCCCATACTCTGCCACCCACCCACTCACCCATCCACACGCGCACACACACACACACACGCCTGCCTGGACTAACCAAACTTGTGGAGGCCAGCTCATTCACAGTCACCTACACAATGGGGCTTTTGTAAGTCTCTGCTCAACACTACCAAGTGTATACACAGCAATGGCACACAGAGCACACTGTAGCACACACACTCACAGCATATAACAAATTCATGTACCCACATTAATAAGCAGTTAGGACTTGTGGAATGTTTCCAACTTTCCATCCACCTACATTAATCTTACAAACACAAAAGGAGGCGGTCTGAGACGGCTTTCAACAAAGTTGACAACTCAGTTTGACACTGATAAGTGTTTTGTCACGAATTCTAATGATATAATACTCCGCTTATACACACACACAAACATGCATGCATCCTTACTCACAAACACAGAGTTAAACATAGTACACCCTGTTAAATTTTCCACCTCCGTGTTGGTGAACCCATCATTAGCACATAGACACAGCTTGACTTCTACCTGAAGGTATGGCAAAGTGGGTGCTCTGCCTCAAAAATGCACACAAACAAATTTGTGTCAGTTATCACACCACAGTGATAGGGGGGTGAAAAGGTACTCACAGAATGTGGTTTGGCCTGGAATTGAGAAGGTGTGTCCCCCACTTACCTGATTCTGAAGTGTTCTGAGCTGGCAGCACTGTCGTAACCAAAACCCAGTGAAAAAGGTGTAACAAATATTGACACGGACTAAGTACTGTCTGTGTGTGTGTGTGTGTGTGTGTGGACATGGCAGCCTGCAGGTGTCCATCATAATGGACCTTCTAATTCACAAATGACAGATTTTACACCTCACTCTGTCATATCCACACGAATAGAATCAAACTTTTCAAAAACAAAACTATTTACAACTGAAGAAGGCAGAGCTACGTGGCTTTACAAACAATCCACAGGGATTCCCCCCGTATCTGGGCACAGATTAACATCCTGCTTAGCAAATTTAATTAAGCACTAATGCTTGGCAATTCAGTAAAAGCTAGGGATGTACTGATAAGACCCCTGATTTCCCCCATGCTGATCCGAATCATTTAATACAGAGTATCTTCTTATACCGAGGGCGATCTGATATAAAATTTTAGTCTGTATTTATTTAAAATTCCGCAGTGGCTCATAGCAAAGCCCCAGCCCTCCTGTATGGAGGTTCTTCCTGTATGTTCTCACGCATCTGTGCGTGAGTTTCCTCCACATGTCCCACTGCCCAGAAAATGCTTATTAGGTAAAGTACTAGTTTGGTTTAATTGGTCCAACAAAAAAGGGAAAACAGGGAGTCTACAGCCATGCCAGCAGATCTGTGAGGCTGTACTCACATCAGCATACCAACACGCTTTCGTCAGTTAAAATGACAAAGGATATCTCAGCTGTTGCTAATTAATCTTAATTCTGAGTAACTTGATCTGTAACACTGCTGTACAATCGCGAATGGACTCGGTGTTTCTGTAGTTCCAACAACTCAACCAGAGTGATACGTCTTCTCTCTAGCTCAGTCTTTCCCAAACTTAGGGTCGCGACCCAAAATGGGTCACGGAACCGTTTTTATTGGGTAGCCAATTGGCAGAGTAAAATGCATAACAATGCTATATGTGAATTCATACGCTGGTCTGTCGAGCTCAAATGTTGTGTGCAGGGCTGTTTAGCCCCCCCCCCGTGAACCTGGACCTGAAACCGTGTTCTCTCTCTGACTGAGGTAACGTTGAGTGTTAGCTGTGATTGCTGACATTATCTTGCTAGCCATGATTGCGTCCCCCCATCTCCAACTCGAGGGCTTGTCCCTAATGTGGATTAGCAGCAAAGTGCATTTATTCAACATTGTTTTTATGGTGGAAGAGTCAGTAATGTGTGTGTGTTACTTTTGTATTAACCTTGTTAGTGTGTATGTGTGTTAGTTTCCATGCTGGACAAATGTAAGAAATTCTGTTTGTGTGTGTGTATATGACTAATGTGGTGGTGGAAAGTGAGTGGTGATTTTTAATGACAATATCCTCTCTGTCATCTACCTCTCTGTCTCATTCAAGGCATTCATGGTTTGTTATGTTCTTTATCAGTAGCTTATATATGTAGATGTCATGGCAATTCGTGATTTATTTTTGTAAGTTTGGGTCCCGGGGAGAAACCAAATTTCTCTTATGGGTCTCGAGCTGAAAAAGTTTGGGAACCCCTGCTCTAGTTGATCGAGTCACGACAATTTCAGGAGTCACATTCTCCCAGTTAACTTTCATCTTTCAAGAAGCTCATAAAAAATAAGCTACAGCTGTTATTTCTATGTGTCAGATACATATTATATTATATCAACATTTATGTAAGTATTGGATCAGACTCAGTATTGGAAGATACCAAATGCTAAAGGACTCGGATCGGGATCAGGGCCAAAAAAACCTGATTGGGACACCCCTAGGTCCAACAGAACTGACTCCAGAAGATAAAATATGGTATTCACAGGTTGCCAGTTGTCGACTGGTGCATAGCTGTTCCTTCTTTTGTTCAGAAACTTATCATGGGGCCGGTTTCACAAAGACAGACTTTGACTATGGATTAGATCAAACTAAGATCAAGCAGTCAGACGTCAGATAGACGTTGAAATGTATCCATTGCACAAAACTGTCTAGTTCTTGACTAATTTAAGTAGGACTAATTTGCTATGAATTCTGGGTAAATCAATACTTCTTTTCAAACTAAAAAACATGGCTGACTGAGCAAGTCAAGCAAGAACATTTATTTGGGAAAATACAGCAAAGAGTGTAAATAAACGAAATCTTCCAGTAGCATAAAATATTCTCAACACAGTGCAGACATGTAGCAGAGCTCAGATTCTGAGGCTTTCTAACGTAGCAGGGCTCAGCACATCTGCTAACTCGTCAGTCGGGCTCAGGATACTAACACCCAAACAAAAACGACTGATAATGCCCTCATTGCCACTGTTCAGCTGGTGTAACTGATTGTTACCATGGAAACATGGCTTTAGTCCTGAGTTAGCCTGGGGGTAGGGTAGCTAAACGTTTTAGACTTATGAAACAGTCCAACTTGCATTAGACCAATCTAAGAGCAAAACTAAGACTGGCCTTTTGTTCAGAAATGTATCCAGCTCTCAGCTGCAGTCCCCGTCTCTTCTCTGAGAGCACAGTCTCTGTTGCTGACAGCACAGGGCCAATGTGCCTGATTCAACAGTGACTGTGCGGACCCTGTAGAAAGTAAGAATGTGAGGAATGTGGAGAAAAGAATTTGCAAGGTGCTTGGAGCGCTGCCTATTTAACACTTAAGACACTTGCTGATGGATTACAATTAGATTGGAGAAGTTAAAAAAAATTAGGATAAATTTCACCGCTATCAAATTGTCTGAATAGCATTTCATTTGAAATATAAAAGTTAATATAAGTGTTAACTTTTGTCTCTCTTCTCCCTCAAACATGCCACATCACTTACTTCATCATTCCTCACAGGCAACCAACCTTTCTGCTTCTTCTTTTATATCCTCCCATGACATTCCCCTCTCACTGTGAATCTACCAGCACTCCTGGAGCACTTAACTCCCATCAAGCTCTGCTTCACCTTTTCCTTCACTCCTGCTAACATCTCAAAATAGTTCCCTTTCTCTGTGTTTCACTGCCCTCTCCTGCAGTTGTCCTCTCTGGAGTGCCTCTGAGCTCGGCCATCACTTTCCTCTGGGAGTCCCCCGTGTGTCAATCAGCACGGCAATTGCACCCTTTGCTGCCGTGTTCACAGCCATCCCGGTTTTAATTTGAGGTAGCCTGGAGCCAGAGAGAGGCATTTCCTCCACCATCGATCATCACCTGTCACTCAGTCTCTCATGGTAATGGTCAGCATACAGTAATAAATACATGAATGGGCTTTTCTTAAAAGCAAGGGGGTGGAGACAGAAGATATTGTGGAGACACAGACTGCAGACGGAAATGCAGAGAGCGAAAAAGATGATGAAGATGAACAGAAATGTAGAACAAAAACAGAAGCTGACCATTTATTAAACATGAGGAGAAATCCCATACGCTTCTATCCCATGCTTCTCCTGGATAATGGCTCAAATCCTTCTCTACAGTATGTGTGATGAATAAATGATGACGGCAGCTTTTCTCCAAAAGTACTACTGATCAAAAACTAAATTGAGGGCAGTTTTGAATGAGAACCTTCCCACAAGAAACAATGTCCCTTATTAAAAAACAAACAAACACCTAATCAATTAAATTTCTACTTGGAGAGAAAAAAAAAAGGGAGACAGATCAACTCTTGAATCACCCCCTTTTTATAGCATCAAATAACTAATTTAAACCTAACTTGTCAAAAAAAATGAACACTTAAACAAACATCAGCGTGATAAGAACTACCTAAAATGACAGAAACCAGCTTTATGAAAAATGTATTTGACTTTTCAGTTTGGCCCATGTCCCGTCCGCTAAGATGGAAGGGGCGGGGTTTATGGCCTATACTGCACCCAGACACCAGGGGGCGATCGAGATGTTTTGGCTTCACTTTTGGGAAGCTGTCATGTCGTCCATCTATATATGCAGTCCATGAGGTGGAACTGTTACTGAAAGTAATTGTTGTAGTTTGTCATCCATGTTGAATTAACTGCTGGTAGTCAAGGCTGGTGTTGTTTGTTTTCTTCCGGAAAAGGATCACGTGATGGGGCGTGACGAATCAGACACTTTGTAACTGTAAGACCCAATCAATAAGCAAACGTGAGTATCCGTTTCAGCCAGTCCTCACTAAAACGCCATCCTTTCAAACTAAAACGGGGTCAGCAGGTTTTAGGGGTTTGAAAACGGCATAGTAGTGTGGACGCTAGGAGTAAACGTAGCCAATGTTATACATTTTAAAACAAAAACTCTTACATGGTCAAGCACACATTATTACCTAGTGGAGGAGGAGGGAGGGAGTGATGCCTAGGGGGGCAAGCGTGTACAAAGTTCAAATAAGCACGAGTTAGAGCCTACTCACTTCTTGCTATCTTTTTTACACCTCTGATCTTGCACGGCATTTAAAGTAACAGAGGAAGAGAGATGAAGAAGAAGTGAAAGCTTTCAGTATCTCAAGCTTACACATTTGAGTTTAAATGAGGGGACGGTATTTAAAAAAAAATAGCTGATAAAAGGACAGCTCATGAAATTTTGGCAAACAGTCCAAAATACCAGCTCTGTCGCACTAAATTCTACTATAATCCTGTGTGTGTGAGAGCATGATATATGCGAGTCTAATCCTAAACGCCTGTCCAGACACAAGCTTACGATCACCACAAACACTTGCACTGCATTGGGGGTTTTCAGGAATCCAGCACAAAGTAGCTTAATTGTACACATTTTACATCGAAACACAAATATCCATTTGTACTGCACGCACCGCCTGCTTCAACACCCACTGTTTTTCCAATCATGTCTGTGAGGTTTGCAAATCACATCCAGTACAGGAGAGACCGTCTCCATTTACTGAGCCGTGGTTTCCTTGCATTCACTGTGGCTGGCAGGGATACACTGTCTAGACAATATCTACAGGAGAAGCTGAACAATGACTTGATGAGGGAAAAACACAATTGTGTACACCTAGGCGTTCCACGATGTGAGTGTGTTGCTACAGGGTTTCAGAGCATCCAGAGGCCCACTGGTGGTGCTGGATATTTATAGGAAGTCTATAGAGGATTCTGCTTTGTTTTGGGATGAATGGGGTCTCTTGAATGAGAGGATATGCATTGCATGAACACAAACACACATGCAAACAGAAGAACTGAGCAACACAACAGTTTTTTCTCACATTAAAATCCTGAATACTGGGCCAGGGCTTCAGAGAGAGAGAGAGAGAGAGAGAGAGAATGAATATGTAATGCAGTTGAGCTGAGCACAAACACGAACAGTGCACTTACGGAACTGGAGGCTCAGACTGATGATGGCCAGCGCGGCCCCGCCCACCACCACCAGGAGCAGGAAGCGGTTACGAGCCAGCATCTTGTCATGTGATTGGTCCCCCGTCCCTGTCCGTCAGCCATCCAGACGACGACCCATCCCCACAAGTCTGGACACAAGGAGTGAGTGAGCGTATGAGTATGTATATAGTGTGGTAACAACTTCACAATCTGCTTGTTTTTCTCAATTTCATACCATTAGACAATGATTATCATAATGTTGCTTTCTTGGTAAGAATAATAAAACTCTATAAAACTCCGCTCTGGTGCTCATGATGCACAGCTGTCTTTTTCCCCCCCTCATTTTAAAAGGAAATGATTCATTGAAAAATGTTTACAACCATCAATTGTGAAAATACTCATGAGATACAGATCTTGCTCTAACACAGATATACATGTCCATGAATAGTCTATGCAAGGGCAGACGGCTGGAAACCAAGCAGAGACATGGGGGAGGAACTAACTAAAACTGCAGTAAATGCAGCCCTAGACATTAAACCCTACCATTAGGCGGTCTAAAAATACTCCCAGCCAGGAGTGCTCAAGTCTACGTCTAACCAAGGTACAGTAAAACGATGCTTCAGGCAGAGTTGGACCAACAAATACGCTCCTCCTGACCCATTTCACTGCCTGCGCACACTAACCTGTAGCTTCAGGTAGCTATAAACCTACCTGAAGCTACAGGTCAAATACCACACATATCTTTCACGAAGAAGGGAGCCACTGGTTGGTTTCGGCATACACATAATCCAACAAAAGGCACGTACTGAAACGAAACACTGCTTTCGCCGTTTGCGGTGGAGGAGCACTGTCGGGTTTCATTTTCCTTTAATGAGGTGGTAGGATACTTTTCATATTGTCTGACTGCCAAATTCAAGGGAGGACTCTAACAATTCTCAAACACTTTAACTGGTCGGTGCGTTTGCCAATAAGCAAAGCGAAATTGAATTGCCAGAATATTTACCATTTCTTGACGTGAGAACGTCACGTAGTTTAAGGTTAAGGAGAAAAAAAAGTGTCTAGTTACGACTCTGCTAGATAACTAGTTGGCTAACAGTTAGCTAGCTACTTACGTTCATTAATCTTGTACGTTAGCTAATCAATCCCACTGACTGGCTTATGGAGAACATTGCAAGTGGAGCTACTGCTAGTGCCGTGTATGTTCATGTCGACTTCTCCTAACTTTATTTGTCGCCACTTGTTGCTTCCATTGCAGGACTCGAGATACGTTACCGCACTGATGTGAAGCTTTGTGCTGTATTTGTATTGACTGAGCCGAGTCAAGACATGAAAATGCCCCTTCAAACAGTCGTAACGTAACTCACTGCAGAGGCCGACCGAGCGGACACTAAATGCATCTTTGAACGCCCCAAACACTCCACACAAAAAAAAGTATTTCTTGCATGTTTTCCTACCTGCGGGAACTGAATGTCTCAAAGCCTCAGAAAACCAGGTCTGACACTTGAATCCAGCGCTTCGGTTTCTCTTGTGTCACCGACAGAGCGGCGAAGACCGGCGCCAAGTCACACGTAACACGCGGCAATACTTCCGGTGGCAACTTTCAAAATAATACAGCTGCTGCGTGAATATGCTGCCACGTTTTGCGTATTACATATGCGATGCGAGTGTATGATGTTTTCAGAGATGGCCCTTTGGATTGTTTAAAATGTCATTTGAATTATAATGGTAAAGCAGCTATTCTAGTAGCTGCTTTTCTAGTAGCTGCTATTCTATTCAAGTATAAATTCTCTGCACAGCATCACTGGCCGTCAAAATGAATAGTCCTGTAAATGCAGCATTTCATGTAGGCTACTTTACATATGATATTTGCACTTAAATATTTGACCCTAATCCTCCCTCTGTGTCAACGACCTCTCCTTAACAAACCACCACATACTTATCTTTTTCCGTTCGTGTCCCTCTCTCATGTCTGCCTGTTTCAAAACATGGGTTAGAGATAAACACGTCTGACCAGTGTAAACATATCAATGACCAAGGCTTAGTCAGCAGAGCACTGGGGCAGCTGTAGGTGATACTCAGTGGTAGCAATTAGAAATCCATACACTACTGTGAGCAATGTAATAGACATATTAGATTATAATATTAGATTATAATAGATTATATTTTAGGTTTTGTTTGGACGGCAAAGGCCCATTAGAGAACACTATGGTTTTATTTTGAAAGCAAAATGTATTGTTTCCGGTACTACTTTAGCTTTCTCTTTCTAACTCGACAGTTATGGAAAAGCGGGTCTAGACAGCTGGTTTGTGGACAGCCAGCCCAGCCAACCCAACCTCACTGCCCCATCTACTGGACCAGCGACAGTAATGCACATGTTGCCTTCAAGGCCTCCTCGCTGGAACTACTAGATGTGACGTATTCAAATGCTTTTGATTGTAAATGAGAGCAAAATAGACTCTGTAACATTAACATTTTGTGAATGTAGTTTTCTTTGACAAATAAAGAGATACTACAAGCAACAATGCTGATAATTTAAAAACACATTTAATTCAATTAACTTCACGTTTTTTTCTTACAGCTTTTTATTATTATTATTCTAGAGGGAATATCAGATCAAAACACAATTCTCTCTTAATACAGTTATGCTTATTTCTCAAACATTAGGATGATATATATAAAGGACCTGAAGATCCTTTGTCTCATTCACCTAGATGCTTAACCTGCAAGCATATTCTGACTTTAAGCAAAACCCAACCATATCCCTTTCATGTATGTACGTGTTGCTGCCAATCAATGCTGTTTTCTTTACTATAGCTGTCAGCAGCAATCTCTTGTGTTTGCACATCTATGTGAATCTCCTTGGCAGAGTGAACATTTGACACCCACATAGCAAGTGTAGTAGTATCTCATTATTCTATTACTGCAAAGACAAAGTCACTTCACATTATATGTAGAAACTAGAGCCATACTTGGGAAGGTAATGATGACTTTTAGCAGTGCAATCAGTCTAAGTCTAGGGGGGACTGGACTGGACTCTGAACCCTGTTTGTTTAGTATGAAAGATAATATGTATATTTTTCTCTCATGATGCTATCTTGACCTTTTATAGGTTTGGAGTGAAAGACATTCACAAAAACACATTAGCCGCTGATTGGTTGTAATCACACGTTATCTGCACTCCTGGGCAAACCTTTTTTATTGCTAGTTTGGAAATGTATTGGATCTGCACTTTGCTGCCGACAGAAAATAACCTCAATAAAGGACCTGGACATCTTTAGTGTCAATAAACACCTGAGGGAGCAGAGTTACTCCCAGAGAGTTTGTCATGACATTATGAGCTCAGCAAGCAGCAGCTAAGCCTTCTTACAGTAAGATTTATGATGTTGGTCATGAGTTCACACTTAAACAAATAAAATAAATAAAGATTAATAAGACATGGTAATATACATTACATTAACCGATTACACAAAAGTAAGTGGACACAAAGAAATATTCAAAACATGTATTTCAAACATGAGACGTAGTTTTAAAAAAGAAGCAGATTGCTGTTTGGAGGAGGAAGGATTCAATATAAGCAGTAATAACAAGAAAGAGAATGAGTGAGGAATATTGCTTCTGTTGTGTCTCGGCAGATCTGTTAATGTATTTCATGTCATGTTCAGTGTTTCATGTTTTAGTTCTATGTCAAGTTAACTCACTCTCGGCTAGTCTCGTCTTGCACTTCCTGTTTTATTGTGTACTCACCTTCCCTCTTGTTTCAGACCTTGACTTCCTCCCTTTGTGTGATTTTCCCGCCGTCGTGATTGTCTACCCCGCTCCTGATTGGTCCCACCTGTGTTCCCTTACCTTTTGTATAAATAGTCCTTGTTTCCCTTTGTCCTGTGCCAGTTCGTCTTGTTCCATCTGCATGTTGAGTCGAGCCAAGCGTCCCAGCGTTATCCATGCACCAGGTTATGTCCACGTTGTACCTTTGTTTGTTTCGTATTTTTTGGAATATCCTCCTAGAGAGCGTTTTGTGTTGTACTTTTGAATATCCTCCTCGAGAGCGCTTTTTGTTTGATGACCTTTTGCTTCAGTAAAGTTTTGTTACTAAACATACTGATTGAAGAGTCGTGCATTTGAGTCCGTCATTCTTGTGTCCAAGTTCGTGACAGCTTCATAAATGCACTTGTGACCATAGTTTCTTTCAGATAAACTGCTGACCCAGCACAAATTAATGGGGAGGAATATAAAGGCGGAAGAAAGGTATCCTGCAGGCAGGACATTTACTCTATAAACTAAATCAACTCTTGGGATGTTTGTTTCAAATAATCATCTCTCAGCCCAGTTTTCTATTTTGTTCAGTACCAGTTACTGGTAAAAGTGCAAGTGCTGAGAGCTACAGATGCTTTCTTCCTACCCTTACAAACCACATAAATGTAAGTCAGTCACTTTCACTTTTAACAGAACTTTGGATCCAAAATATTAGTTTTGTGGTTTTGTATTTGCTGAATACATGTACTGTATGTAGCAAGTTATTCTGGATTTTATCAACATTTTTCCTCCTAAACATTAACTGTTGCACTAAATTCCATTCTCATGTGTGAAATAGTTCATATTTCCTGGTGATATCAGTGGTGGAAATTAACCTCAGGTACTGCTGGGGTACTTTGTACTTTACTTGAGTATTCTAATTTTATGCCACTTTCCACTTCTGCTGTCAGAGGGAAATATTGTACTTTTTACTCCACTACATTTCTTTGAGAGCTGTGGTTACTTTATGAGCATATCAAATATGATGCATTGTTACACAGTAAATGAAACCACCCAATAGTGTATAAAACGGCTAGAATCAGTTCCACCTCAGCCAACTACAACATAAAAATGCTGTCTACATATTAATGCCTCAGTAATAAATATACAGTGGTATAATATATAACAATACAAGCCTGACATAGCAATTTAGCCTGCATAGTGGGTACTCTAACTTGTATACTTTAAGTAAATGTTGCTAATAATACTTACGTACTTTTACTACTATTACTTATTTGCATATCTTTACAGAATGGTATTGCTACTTTTACTTAAAGGATCAAAATACTTCTTCCACCACTGGGTGATATAGTCTGTTTCTGTAGGTGGCAGTCTCTTCTTTCTTTGTATGGTCGTAACACCATACCTTCTAACCAGAGGGGATTTTTCTGCTTATTCTGAAACAAAAAGAAAAAAATAGGTTGCGTGTGTTTGTGTTTTTAGTCATATTTTGGTAAAAATGTGACTGGAGCATACTGAACATCGGGATGGGCAGTAGAGAAGTGGATTATGCTGCTGGAGTGGTTAGAGAAGTTCTATCATCATTTTTATAGTTTGTTTCAGCCATTAAAATGGATCTTTAATGCATTATAAATAACATAAATTCAAGCTAACCACATCCTTTATTCTTTATTATGGAGCAAACAAATGTTTAGAGTCACATTTAAAGCTTACAGGGGGTGAGTGTTTGATACTGAAAAGATAGATTCTGGTTGGAATTTTGCTTTAAAGATCCTTTATATAATTTTTGTTATGTGGTTGTAACGTCTTTCAAATTATTCTGATGGTATAAGTGTTTGTTGGCAGAAAAATTAGACAATCCTGGCAAAAACTGGTGCAAGTTGCGTGTGTTGCTTTCAGCCCTTTATTATCAGGTAGCAGTGTACATTGCTGTGTACCACAGTGTCTTTTTTGATACTACCACTGTGGGGCACCAAAGTCAGACATTATTAAATCCTGGGAGGAGCTTTGAATTGTGTTTCAGGATGATTGGGAATGATTTAAATATGTTTAGTTTATTTAGAAATACTTCTTGCAGTCTTTTGGATTTGCAAATGTGCAGCTTAAAAAGTTAGGGTTTTGAAAATGAGTTGAGTGGTACAAAGTTGCCTGGCCAGCCTGGTCCTCTCCAGACTACTGCTGACAGTCCTGCAGCGCTGCCGTCTGGTTGCTACTAATCAGTGTCAGCCTGCCTGCAGCACACCACTGTCTGCTCATGTGGTTAGCAAATTCTGCAAAGAGGCACTGAGTTTACACAGTCAGCCTCAGTCATTGAGACGTGACTCAAAGACTGAGAGAAAAACAAGCTTATATGTTGCTCAGTTACCAACAGAACAACAGTGTGTCACAAGGCATTCTTAGTCCACTCACCTGGTTGAATCACAGCTAAATGGAGGCCGAAATTCATTCTTTATTTCCACGTTTTTCAGCCATTGTCAGAACGTACACACCAGTCAGTTCATTACAGGAATATTTTTTAAACGAATTCTGGCATCACTCGCAGGGCATAATATGTATGCATGATTTTTACATTGATTTTGATAGTGAAAAGTGGAAGAGAATGTATCGCACTCTTTCTGACATTTCATCACTCAAAAGCAAATTTTCTCATCTTCTCTCAGAATTATGAAAGTCTACTCTAAAAAGCAGCTGAATTCAGCACTTGAGCAGTTGATGAAAATCAGCTCCTGGTCTACAAAAAGCTTCTCGTTACCATAATTTGTTGGCTGAATGTTATTGATGCAGAGCAGCAGGCAGAATGTTGGTCTGCCAGCCAGTATCTGGATACTGACTGGTGGATCGTGAAGACAAACTCATCTGAGCAGTTTCATTTGTCTGCTTCTATTCTCTACTTTGTATGCTGTCATGGAGTTCACATTTATTAAACATGCAATAACTGATTTCTTTTGGTCACTCTGGGGTAGAAACAAGCTGTGAACACAAAATTGACTATTGGTTATCACCTTTTAGGGTGATGAGGTGAACATGTTATATTTACACGTTCAGCAGTTACAGAGCAACATTGTCATTCATTTGGAGTCGTGTTTCTGGACACCTGATGAATCTAAGTCCAACATTCATTCTCTTTTAGCTCAGTTTGTAGTCTATACCAACTCCTGAGGAAAATATCTGGCTCTTTTGTGGCTAAATGGTCCACTGTGTTCGCCAGCTAGTTACTGACTGTGTCCGTCTGTTGTGAGAGTAAAAGTTTCAGCCTGACATCTAAACAATGAGCTGAAACTTACTATAAATCCCCGTAAAGCTGAGGGGAGCTGCAGATTCAGGCGGTAATTCCCTGTAGGTTCATCACTACTAATGACACCCCTTCTCATTGTAACATTGTTTTCATATTTTCATTTGATACATTGTTCTTATAAAAATACTGATAATAGCCATGGTTTGACATTCTTGCCAAAAGTTAGATAAGAAGATTAATACCACTCTATCTATCCGTTAAATATAAAGCTACATCCAGCTAACAGCAATCTGCTTCTAGCTTAGCTTAGCATAAAGAGCAAAAACAGGGAAACAGCTAGCAGCTAGCTGCTGCTGCTACTCTGGTTTTTGTGCAGATTAAACAAATGAGAAATAACATTTTAATTAGTAATCTTTAGTGGTGCTGGTAGGCAGACTTTGTTACTTTGGACAGAGCCAGACTAGCTGTTTCCCCGTTTCCAGTAAGCTAAGCTAACCGGCTGCTGGCTCCAGCTTCACGTTGAACGGACAGTGGTATTGATCTTCTCATCTAACTCTCTCAAGAATGTAAGAATGAGGGTATTTCTCAAAACGTTGAACTATTTGTTAAATTCTACCATCTTGTTGCTTGCATGTCATTCTGCAACTTTGTCCCCTACAACATTTGTTGCAGCTCGGTATGATAGCTTACACTCTTTTGAGCTTCATGTGTTTTAATGCAGGTGACAAATCATCCATTTTCTCATAATTGTAAAGACTGCAATACAGTCTTGTGGCATGATTCTTCTATTGAAGAAATGATGTTGCCCCTGATTGGCTACAATGTGGCATTTGCTGTGTCTCTTGCATCTGCAGAAGTACCCAGAACAAACTTGGCTAAGTCTGTGATTATTGATGATTGAATCAGGCATCCCAGAGGAAGCTTCCAGGCCTTCAGTGGATCATTGTCTATCACATCCTCCCTCCTCTGCTGCAGTAATTTCTAAAGGTACGGCAGTCATATGAGCCGAGCTGCTGAACGTGCAACCACTTAACTTGACCTTTTTCCTTCCACTCTACTCTGCACCAATAGAAGTCATGGGACAGGGATGACAGGGACGGTGTGGGTCATTGGGAATGGCATGTCTGTGCGCGTGGGTGTGTATGTGTTTGTGTTGCCATGTGTAAGACTTCGGCTGATAACTTTAAGAAGTCAAGTGTAAGTGTGTAATAAGTTTGTGTTATATCTTAAAGTGTGACCTTTATATAGTAAGTTGTCCAATGCTAATGCTGTGTTGATATCATTTTGAGAGAATCCCAATCATGCTTGGAATCAAGATGTTTGTGTGTGTGTGTGCGCGTGTGTGTGTGTGTGTGAACGTCATGAGATACTGGTTTGCATCAATTCTAACAGTCTGCAGTGACTGCATGCCTGGTAGCTGCCTCGATTCTTTTTCAAATAATCATGAGTTTCATTTCTCAGTATATGAATGGAGGTGATTATGTAAGAAAATATTTGTTGTTATTCTACTATTGTTCACCATTCAACATTTTTTATGCAACCGCAACAGAAGAACGTCCTTGGATGTTAATTTTCACTTCCACAAAATAAAATTTTGGCATGATCGTGACACAAAATTGATAAGTGAAAACAGATTCATTACCACTCCTCTACCGTATTACTTCTCAGTACTAGGACAAAAAAGCAGGAAAATATACAGAGCGCAGAGCACGGCCCAGCAGCCTTTATTTTACCATGAAGTCCCATTGAGAAATCTCTTTTACAAGAGACTTGGCCAAGGTAGCAGCTCTTGAAAACCACAACAAAACAAAAAAAAACGTATTTCCTCCAGAGATGCTAAGCTTGATAAGCTACAGAAAACACATTATATACTTCAAAAACTGATGTGGGGACTGTGAACCACTGACTGTTAAGATGCTTTATGTATACATATAATATTTCCAGCAGTGGTCCTAGCCTGCCATACCTTATATTAACACTTCATTCGTCGTAGCCCCCAAATCCTAAAATGTCCTCTCAACTCACTGTTTTAAAACTCAGCATGGTTCGCAGTTCAGTTTCAAAATATCATCTGTGAGCTTGTGCTGTTCACAAAATCAGAGAGTGTATGTTTTACCACTGAAGGAGGTAAAGTTGAATCTGAGGAGTGAACCAATGAAATGCAAATTGGTGCCAGGTACAGTAAAGATGCCAGGGTACATGTGAGCAAAGCATGGCTATCTCTGTAATGACTGACAGCTCCATTGTCACGTGTTATACACACAAACCCAGTTGCCTGAAAATGGTTAAAGTTTAACTTGTATTTTCCTAATATTTTTCACTTGTGCACAAAAAGAAGCATACATCTTTTCTCCTCACAAAACACAAGTGTTCATGACCACAGAATGCCATATAATCACTTACATGCATCCTTGGAAATAAATGCATAAGCACACAGCCATTTAATGGTAAGAGCATAGTATGAAGGGAAGTTGCTTTTTATCAACAAAGTTAAACGTTCAGTGGCCCAAATGGTCAAACAATGGTTGATCATTGATGCACTGTTGACCTACCACATTCCAGAAAATCCTTTTAAAAGAGTAATAGTGTAGAAAGTTTGGTTTTCTTTCCTCAGTGTTTCTTACCATACTGGCCACATACAGCGTCAGTAATTAGAAGGGAATAAAATATATTTATAGGAATAAAATTCACACATTTTGTCTATTGAAAGTGTACATTGTGCCATATAGTGTATGTGATTTTGTGGTTCTTTGAGTACTGAAAAATAGCTTGGTGTCTGCCCAGCTTCATCCACTGAGTCCTCTGGTACTGAACTGAGATGATGACAGAATAACTGTAAATTCATACAGTGTTTTCATACACACACGTCTAACCTAATCCTGCATTCCTGGATACAAGGTATGTAAACGAGCCTCCTAATATGGCGACTGTGACACATAGAACCTGCCAGGGATTACTTCACAGTGAGGGATTCCCCAAATCAATTTCCTTTATAAGGGAGCACCCTAATATGGTCGCCCCTAATATAGAAGGGACAGGAACCTCTGTGTTTGACTCAAAGGGACACACACCTTGTCAGCTGTGTTTACATGATAAGTGGTTGACATATACAGTAACTGCTGACTTCCCTTTTGTTTTTGTTTTTTTTGTATTTTGTTTATGTCAACACAATTGGTCTTTTTTATTCCAGGAGCTTAGAATAAAAAAGGGACTTAAATCAAATTTTACAGATATCAGCTATACAGATACGAGCATATTAAATATTAATAATAACCTCCTAATTTGCATTGGTATGAATTTTACTAGATTTGTCTGGGGTTTGCAGATGCCACATTTTGACCAAATGATCAAGAGAAACTGTGGCATGCAACAACAACAACAAAAAAACTTAAAGCAAGACTACATAACTTTTTTCTGAGCAGTGACCACTGTGGCTACAAGTGACAATTCTTACTAATGCTAAATTCTAAAACCTACTGCAACAGTAGCACAGACGTACAGAAGAGTCATGCAGACAGTGAACAATCCATATTGTCTGTTATACAGTAGGCCTACAGTAATAATTAGCTAAAGCTCGCTAACACTGGCTAACATAGCCACCATAACGTACTGGTCATGCCAGACCAAGTAAGGCTGGTGCAGCAAAACCCCTAAGTATATTGAATAGAGAAACAGTTGCTTATGAATTCAAGTTTTCATTTGTAGATGGAAGAATGTGTTATTTCTACTTTCAATAATAACATGGTCTTGCTTTAAGCATTCACAAGCAATGATGTTAAGCATTCCCAATCTTTAAAAAACAACAGACATACCTGTCCTGATAAGTACAGTATGTCCACAACATTGTCCAAAACATGCTTTGGCTGCAAAATTTTGGCTGCCACCCTCTGTGTGCTCAGGGGGCAACCAAAAGCCCCCAGAAAGAATGTTTGCTCTCAAAGTTCAGACTAACATTTTATTTGACTATTTCCAGACAGACCTGCATGGGAGACACCAAGATGTTGGCCTCTGCCTCGACAGCCAAAACAAGCACAAAGCAAGCAGACCAAAAACGCACTTCCTTCACAAACAGATACCCACAGCTCATGTACCCAGAGTTCACGTCCATTTCTCTCATATTCCCAGTATTGCTAATTCCGCACTTGGCTTGCTTGGGTTTACATACCAGCCTACACACAGTACCCTGAAAATAGTTGAACTCTAGGTTTGGAGAGACACAACAAACCTTTTTCCTTGTTGCCCAAGGATACTTTTCAAAGACCTCTCTATAAAGAACCTGGCTGTGAGAGCAGGCCTGGTTACCTAAAGGTAGTAATAAGAACCGACACAGAGAGAATCACAGTGTAACTACCTTACTGTGTATTAGTGTCATTAGAGCAGTGGTTGTACAGTGAATGGTTTAGGAAGTATGCAGAGGATATTGGCTATGATTAGTTTGCATGCTATCCAGAAAATACCAGGCCAGGCGGATTATCACTCATAATCAAGAGGTTCTTTAGCAACCCTAGCGGTGTTGCTCTAGGGATAGCAATGTCTATTGGTTGGTTGGTCGGTCCATCACTTTGGTCCAGACTACAATATCTCAAGAACTATTACATGGATTGCCATGGATGCACCCAATTTACTTTTGTGATCCTGACTATTCCTTTGGCGGCCCACCCACAGGTTGACCTTTTTGGCTGTTAGTGAAATGTCTCGATAGCTGTTGGATGGATTGCCATGAAATATTGTACAGACATTTATGTTCCCCACAGGATGAATCCTACTGACTTTGGAGATCGCCACCATGAGATTGACATATATGCTTCTGAGTGAAATGTCTCGATAGCTGTTGGATGGATTGCCATGAAATGTGGTACATGCATTCATGCCCCCTTTGATGAACTGCAATAATTTTGGTGATGCCTGAACTTTTCACGTAGCGCCATCATCAGGTCAAAATTTCTTTTTCTCCACTACTTTGGTTTATGACAAAATACCTGCAAAACTAAAGACATTCCCATCAACCTCAGCAGCACTTAGTGTTTAGCATTCATTAGCAAATGTAGTATGCTAAGAGGCTAAACTGAGGATGATAAATATAGCATCCTGATGTTAGCATTTAGCTCAAAGCATCACTTTACCTATGTACAGCCTAACAGAGCCTCTAGCATAGCTCAAATCGCAAATAAATGTATCGTTTGTAGCACAGGAAAATATGTAAAACACGAATACATTTTATAATCTTGCAGCCACTGCATATTGGCTTCAAAGACAGGCAGCTGTATATGCGTTTTTTCTTTTAAGGTTTAATGTAATTATTGGGTTTATATTTTACTTCAAGAATAAATAAAGCCATATGCTACAAAAGGAAAAGAAATTCTCTACAGAAGTCTGTTTCAGTGTTCTTGGTTTCCCTACTTACTCAGTTTGGTTTTTTAATGACTGTTTTTATGAGGAAACGGTCATTAATGCACATGTCATGTCATTGATCGATGATGAAGATGCTGTGATAGTACTACTGCAGCTTATGAACCTAGAATCAGATTGTTCCAGAACACATAAGAAAACAAGTCTGGCTCGTTGACCCCAGCAAACAAACTCTCGTGCCTTTTTTGCCTCTCATGCAGTCAGGCAGTAACGTGATTACATGAGAAACTGTGGCACATGATGTGGCCTGGTTAAATTGCATCTGTAATTATAAAATTAAGTGGCGTATGGATTTTATTCTGCTGCCCAAATTGGAAAAACTAATTTTCTGTGTACACTTGAGCCTTAAGTCTCAGTTCACCTCCCTCTTTCTTTTTCTCTTACACACACACACACATACATACAGTTGCCCATAGTAAATGCACAAAGAACCTCTGTATGAAATATTTAGGTCACATATACTAAAATGGATTATGGTCAGTCTGTGGGTAGCAACATTTATTTTACCAGTGTCTAAATTCATCATATCATGAATGTCATACATAACCTTAGGGGCTATTTACAGACTGCAACAATCGGCCCTTTCTTTTAAAAACTGTATGATTCCTTCCAAGTCCAGTAGTGTTACATAACATCGTTCCATGGGAGAGGTTAGTGTGTAGAAAGTAGTACCACCTACACCATTGAACTCACGAAAGTTTGACAGTATTACTGCAAATGGGCCATGGTGCACACACAAACTGGTATGTCCTACTGGGTACAACTCTGCTTAGGGCATGATGATGAAGCAAAAATCAGCCTAATAGGAATGCTGATTGCTAAGTTATATTCAGGTTCCTTAAGGGATCCCCTGCCAGTATTTAAGTGGTACATACATGAGATAATCCTTCCCCTACTGTAGTGTATGATGCTTTAAGTAGGATCTGACACTTATAGGCTATGGAAAACCTAACTGGGTATGCATTTGGGAAGCTTAAAGCAATATATTTACAGGTCTTCATTCATTTACAGGTCTTCAGTAAAATGAAGAACGTATAGTGATTACGGGTTTTAGAGCCCGGATAGATCATCAGACTTTTAATCTGAGGGTCAAGGGTTCAACTGTGTTTTTGAAGATATGATAGATAATTTTATTGTCTGTCACAAAGTAACATTAGTTTTCCTTTGACAAGGCTCAATAATAAATTATGCACATTTAAAAACACACAGACACACACGCAAAATAGGATTAAAAGTGTTAAAACTACAACTGACAAGAACAGGTCAGAGTAGGCTACAGTGCCTATTTTAATCTGTTCGGGGTGATGATCACAGAGGGAATACAACTTTGTTAAAACTTTGTAGCGTCGACTTGATGGCAGTAAGTGGAAGGACTGGTGGAGGGGGTGAGAGGGGTCCTACTTGATCAGAGTGGCTTTTCTCTTTACTGACCGGGTACACAGTTCGGGTAGGGGAGTTTGGGGTGAACCAATGATTTTGTTGGCCTGATTAGTTATGGGGAGAGTTTTGTTTTGGGACGTTGTACCAGGATGAAATGTTGAAGGAGGTGAGTATAGATTCAGACAAAAGACAAAAGCTTAGTCCTGAGGAAGGCACTTATCTAGCATTAAGACTATGCACACCTCTGCTCCGTCCTGTGTAGTTATGACATGCATGAATGTACGGTCATGCTGCAAAACAGTTGTGCAAATAAAAGGCACCTACTCACTGTATCCTTTATGAGTGTTTACCTAGGCTATTGAGTGGTCTTAGCTTTTACAACTTTGCAGTTTGTGTGTGTGATTCATTTTGACCAACAATTGTTTACTGAAACGTACCCAAGCAAAGTCAGAAGTAGGCTAAGTCATGTTTCTCGTCTCTTCAGCGTCACGTCAGCTAAACTCTGTCCTCAGTCTCGACTCCTGCCGCATCCTCAGAGATGATCTCTGCCCTTCAAGCTGTAAAAGCGACATCACGTGAAAGAGTAGTGACGGGGCGGGTTTACGGGACACCTCAGCCAATCACCGCCTCTGTTTTGCGGCTTCCCATTCGACGATAAACACCGCGACCTGACCCGCAGAGCTTTCAGTGAGGGAAGGCGCGTCAACGAGAATGAGGCCGAGTCCGGTCCATAGCCGTTGCTGTTACCGCAGGACTGGAATTACTTACCGACATTAAAGACACGCACACTATGGTGAAGCTCTATCCCGCTTGCAAAGGAGGAGACCCAAACCTGTCGCTCTGATATCGACCTTTACTACCGGAAACCCGTTAGCTTTGGCAGCTAACTTAGCTAGCTTACGTTAGCGGTTACCCTCGTTTCCCCCCCAGGCAGCTGACCTCCACCACGACACAGACGTACTGAGTATCGTTCGCTTGCTAGGTCGGGGTCGTTTCCCCCCTGTTTCTTCACCTCCGCTCCCATTGTCCCCCGTGTGGTGCCCCGTGGACGGTTCCCGAATATGATACACAATGAGTCAAAGAGATACCTTAGTTCATCTGTTTGCTGGAGGGTGAGTATGTTCTCATGCCAGATACATGCAAAAGCTGAGCGAGCTAGCTCCACGCTCCGGGCTAGCTGCCGTTGCTAGCCAGCATAGCAACACATAATGGGACGTTGCATTGGCGTGTTCGTGATATTGGGGTTTTGGTTAGTGAAATAACGCTACCACGAAGATCCATGTTGGCGTCAGTGTGCGAGATGTCGGCTAACCAACCTTGTCCATGCGTGTGTACCCGTAGCAGTTGCGCTCAATGTCACAACTTACAATGACATTTCAGTGTATGAATTTAATGGCTGGCTTGTGGGAGCGTGTTCCGTATATATAGTCTTCATAGCAGTTATGACATATCATACGAAATGTGAATTCGCTAGCATCTGTGTACTGTCTTCGTTTCATGAAGTGAGTCTACTTTCGGTGTCACCTGTGTACCGGCCATCGCGTCAGTGCATCAAAACAAACGTGGGCAGACTGCCACTAAAGGTTACTCAGAAAATATTGTTTGGAAACCACAAACGTGTATTCTCGGATGTGACTGATCACTGTGGAGTGCAGTCTAGTCTTTTCTGTCATACTGGTCTGGCAAAGCTGGCCGATAAATGGATGAATTTCGCTCAAATCTGAATTAATCGCAGTCTGAAACTGTTCTAGAAATTCCACAGCTCTTGTAAGACTGTGCATACAGCCTCAGAAAATAGACAAAACAGACCCACATAGCTAAATTAAATTTCGTAGAATCATTCCATGTTGCCTCCAGCAGACTATCCAGGTAATGAATTGTGACATGAAGTTTACTATGATCGTTTCCTGTGAGGGTAAATGTGCAGTGTCATGCTGTTGTCTCTTAGAGCATTTCTTATTTTACTGTGTGGTGACAGTGATAGAGGGATAACTAAGAATGTATTTGGGTGAAGAATTCTAACAAAATTAAGTAAGTATCAAGGTACACCTTCAAAGTCGGGGCCTGAGTGAGATCAAATGTGACTCCTTAACCATGCATGCTATTCCTATGCCAATGTTTTTTTCGGTGGTTTGCACAGTAGCTACCTCTGCCAAAAACTATGTCGATGGGACTTTCTATTTCTGCTTTGGTGCTGATTAAAAATTAACCCTAACTAAAGATAACTGCTGTCGCTCATGCGTGTGATATCATCTAGTCTGGCCCTGCCCGGCCCTGTTCGCCCAATACAGTTTAGTCAGGTTCATTTTGTTTATGTAGTCCGTGTAGATATTGTTTTTGTGTTCTCTTATCAGTCTCCCTTACATCTGTTACATGAGCAGGTGACGTTCATAAACCGAAGCCCTGGATGTAGCATATTTGTACAGGGCGTCAAGTTATGCTTGTCTTAAGATCTTAGCTCATAGTTTTGTGAATTTGTAGATGTAAAAACTTTCAATGATTTGTTTTATAATTCACAGGATTTTGATAAATGCGACAGCCAAATGAGAAACATAACATCTCTACAAACATTTATTTTTCTATCAGCTGAATGTTTATTATAATAGGCCCTACTCTCAAGTTTGCTAAAAGTGTTTGCAGTTGTTATGTGATTCCAATTTGGTTCATTCTTATATTAAAATACATAGGCTATATCTGTGAGTTTGGAATGTGGTGTGGTGGCACTGAGCAGAAGCTTGCTGTTATTTCTCAAGAAACACAAAGCATTCCTGACTGGGTCTCTGTTCCCACACTGTGCTATTTCTTGTCTACATGCTAGGGATTGTTAGAATTCTCCCAACCACATCATTGGCTAATTTATTTATGCAAGAAAATGAACACTTTGCACACCTACAACCATCCTGACTGTTGCTGACATCGAAGAAGAACTCTCAGTTTCAGACTTGTTCTGTCAGCGGTGACTAGAGATTGTTTACTGTATCTCACCTCCACCTTTTCCACCTCTGCCTTTCTGCCAGATGTGGGGGCACGGTAGGAGCCATATTAACGTGTCCACTGGAAGTTGTGAAGACCCGTCTGCAGTCGTCCTCCATCACCCTCTATGTGTCTGAGGTTCAGCTCAGTACTGTCAACGGGGCCAGTGTGGCCCGCGTGTCCCCGCCAGGCCCCCTGCACTTCCTCAAGTGGGTACTCAACAACATTGTCAGACTGCCATGTCTTACATCTAGGGATGGGTATCGATATTATCAATGCTACTACTCTTATCGATACTCCTCATTAGTCTGATACTTAGTCCGATACTTAATTGATACTCTTGAAAATTATTATTTAAAAATGAACAAATTCAGAACAGAATTTATTTTAAATACAACAAAATATTGATTTTATAGCAGCAACAGCAATATTTACAACAGCAAAGTCACTATATAAACACAATAATATCTCCCTGGAAACAAATCTAAATCAAATAAATAATATTCCTGACATCAAAACAGTGAAGTTTAGAAAGAGTGTAGAACGTAGAAATCAGTCACTATCACCCGTTCATGTTGTCCTATGTCATCCTCCCTCTTACTGCTGACGTGGATTAACTGCTTGGCAGGTACCACTGGTCGAGGGAGTGGGGGCTGCAGAATTTTTGCTCAATTTTACGTGGCAAATCGGGCTAAACAATTGGGCTTACACTTTGGCTTGTTCAAAACAGTTTGAAAACATTGCTTTTCTGCACGTTTATGTTTGTTGAACAGGTGTTTTTATAAATTACTCTTATTGGCTTCTTACTCGCGAAGGTTTTATTGCACTTACAGAACTGATCACAGTTGTTATTAACTCGAGTAATATCTTCCACTTACCTGGGTTAATGCCCTCCTCCACGGAGTCTCTGCTCCACTGTCTGCTAATGCCCCTCGCTGTTTTCTTCAAGTACTGATAAAAATACAGACCTTAGAAATACCCCAGGTTGTTAATAATTTAGAATCGGGTCTCCCTACATTCAGTATATATTTTGTATAGATTATACACAATATTGCTTAAACGTACACCTCAGTAAAAATTGCTAGCTTATGGTGATAATTTGAGTTTTAACCAAAATGATTGTAGCTGTTCATTTTTGTAGCTAACGGTTCCTCGGTTTGCCTGCAGAGCCATGGTTCCTTCCTCAGCAGGCACCATGTTGCTGCTGTTGTTGTTTGGTCTGGCTCATGTCCCCCTGGCAAGGCCAACCACACTCTGAAACCCAACTCCTCACCGTTTGGGAAAACTACACACAGAGCACACATCAGTCGCTTTAGCCAAGCAGGAAATTTGATTACAAATCCATCTATTGTTTTTTTTTTTCTTGTGAGATTTCTCAAGGCTCTGTGTCTGTTATGAGAGGCCTTTTTCTATTTTATGTCCACTTAGTCAAGTACCTCTTTGATTTGGGTAGATTTCCAGTTGTGATGTTGAAGGAAATTAGATCTGCTCCATAAGGAAGAGAATGGCCTGGTCTCTTCTAAAGAGCTTGTGTCCTGGCTGCTCAGAGCCTCTGGAAAAAGTGTGTTGGACTTCTCAAATTCACTGAACAAAGTCACATTTAAATGAAGTGCCAGTCACTGTGGCAGTAGAAGCTTTGTTCTATAGGCTGGCAGTATAATCCTTATTAAATTAATTTTGGCATATTCTCAGACTGCCATTGAAGAAGGCCCACCGGCAATTTCAGGTCTTTTCATGTAGAGGCATCATCACTAGATTAAATACCTTGCAAGAAACAGACTTTATTTTTCGCAAAGTAAGTACAGAGTTGTGTTAAAGCTAGTATAACTCCATGAAAGCAGGCCAAAGGACACGCAACTTGCAACCACTCACATTACATTGTTGACATGTTGCAGGCATTGGTGGATAGGGTGCAGTCAGCGAGGCTTCATGACCATTTCAAAATGTTCATCTGGCTAGCCCCTGCACACTGCAGCCACCTAAGCCTAGTGTGGCACACCAGCATTTAGACATGCCACATAGCTAAGAAGACTAGAGCACACCTGCTTTTCGTAAGCTGCACACAAACACCAATAAATGAGAAAATGCATTACTGTCATGGTGTTCTAGCACTAGGACAAATTTTTTTGTAAAGCAGCTCACGTGTTGCTGAAGACGAAAACTTACAGCTTGACGTGCTGCAACTTGTTAAACTGGACAACATTCCCCTGTTACTTGGAAACCTGTTCATCATGTCGTTTTGGTAATTATTGTTATGAAAGGCTTGCCTATGCCATATTTATTATACTAGTTTAAATTGGCACACAAACCTCTTCAAAGTCATTATTTAATCTAACACAGTCTTAATATTAAAATCTAAAGCCCAATTTGTGCCCCCTTTAGTGCTCAATACGCCCCACAATACAAAAGTGTTGGAAACGGCAAACAACTGACTACTGAAAATGTTTCTATTCTTAGAGCCCTACTAGCATTTGTAGTAGTATATATGTAGGCCAAAGTGCCTTCTGAGGATGGAAGGACAGGAAAGGCCATGCAGTCTTTAAAATTGTTGGGAGAATAAATGCGTTCATTAGATGTCATGGAAACCTACACGTTGAATTTTAATATCACTTGTACAGAGGTTGAAACTTTGTTAGTAGTTGTCAGAAACCCCACAGGAAACCACACCAACCTTCAAGACTGTTGGGCCAAAGAAAACCACTTGAATTGTTACCTGATATCTTTGGAATTTCAATCAGACTTTCAACTGCACATTTGACTACCAGAAATTGGACAGAACCGGTAGATATAATGTGTGTCCACCAGTAATAAGTAATACCATAAAGCATGCATGTGGTCTTGGTGGTAGAGTCATAACGTACATTTCTCTGTGTTTTGTATTCAGGTTGATATTGGAGAAAGAAGGACCTCGCTCTCTCTTCAGGGGCTTGGGGCCAAACTTGGTGGGTGTGGCACCTTCCAGGTACGCTGTCTCCTGTCACCTATAATTATCATCTTCATCACATTCTTAGCCATGTGTACCTCCTTTGACTTATGGTTGGGCATATGAATACAGTAATTCAGAAGGATTTCTTCTAGTGTTCAGAACTGAAAATGATGAAATGAACAATCAATTAGCCAGTCGACAGAAAATGTATCACTATTTGTTTCAGGCAAAATGCCAAAATCCTCTAGTTCCAGTAGCTGGAGTGTGAGTATTTGGTGTTTTTATTTTTCTTATGTGAAAGTAAACTGAAAATATTTGGGATTTTTTAAGACATCATGTTCGACTTTTTTCAGTATATTTGACATTTTGGAGATCAAATGACACATTTCTAAATATTATTTTGATGCTAGAGATGTCATTAAATATTTTCCGGTAATGACTAATACCTCATTCCCCATTAAAAATTCCAAAACAAAGACTAAAATTCTATAACCTTGATAGCAACCTTGTTAGGCCGTTTTCACACAAAATCAGGCGTTGCGGCGTTTCGCCGCAGGGTTGTGCAGCAATGTGGGAGTGTCTGAATACGGCCATAATCCCAGCTCGAAGACCGATACAAGCCAAGCCACTGCACGGAGATTAATGTCTTTGTTCTTCCTTGTGGCATGGTTGAACAGCTGATGTACAGTAATCACGGAGCCGATCGATCAGTCTCTCTTCCATATTCACAGTTGCTCAGTGAACAGTGGAATATTAACGTAAACAGCTAATGCTACAATGCTACAGGTAAACAAAGTTCTTCTTCACCTGGGCATCAGCCAGTGTGATCACCCGCGTGATTGGCTGCCGCAGTGTGACGTCGGGTTGTGTTTCTCCAAAAGTTGACTTTGTTTTAACTTTTCACCGCAGGCCAATGCGTTTTTTGCAGCCCCCCCGCGGCCCCCACTGCTGCAGCCTGGCGCAATACCCTGGTTCAAATTAATGGCAAAATCTGTGTTTTTGCCGCAGTGCCTGATTCTATGTGAATACGGCCTCAGGCTGCAATCCTCATTACACACCTGAAAACAAAATTATTAGACAGACAGATAATAGAGAAAGCTCATGTTAATACATTAAGACTCCTGTCAGGATCAGCTCTACATTGTCAGTCTTGTCTTCAACTTTACTCAGCCTCAGCTGTACTTAAGTCACCGCTGTGCTTCGAGCTGAATGCTAACATTTTGTTAACATGCCCACAATTAGCGTGTCAGCATGCATGTTAACTATTGGATACCTGCACGTTGACATTTGGCATGTGACATTTAGCAGCAAAGCAGGCATTGTCAGCAGTTTTTCATGTAATACTCCACCCCACCTCCTGACCACCACTGAGTAAACACACAAATCAACTGGTTGCTGTTGTTGGTGGCTACTATGGACTGGCCTTTTTCGCAGCACACATTTTAATATAGCATTAAGGATGGCTGCATTCCATTTAGGTGAGCCATTTCCAGGGTATTGGTATCATGCATGCTCTCTTAAGGAACTCAGCCATCATTAATGTTATCAGTTACACCTCTGCTTATTCTGCTGTGACAAGTCAAAAGCTGTGTCTCAAATCATGTTCTCCTGTCAGTACACTTACATGCAGTATACTGTGTACACTATGTACTGACTTGTGTAGTGTGTTAATTTTGACAAGGTAGTGTTGTCCGAAATCGAATACTGCTGTTGTGCGGAGCATTATCGCCAACATTTACCGCGATTGCCGCACGCCGAAACATCTGCCCGCACGTTTGCTCACTTGACTTCAATTCAATTATAGTAAAAATGAATGAAAAATGAACATGCTTTTACTTTTAGCCGTCACAATCGCCATCTGGGTACTTATAGTACACTGCATTTTGCCATACTTACCAGGGTGAACGCAATTATGCACTCAAAATACTAAGTTTGAGTACGCGATTTGGGACACAACGAAAGTCTCTGCTGTGGAAAAGGTCTTTTGGCAGAGCTGTGATCATGGGAGGGAAACAAATGAGTATCTTTAAAACGTTGCAATGCCCTGCGCACCACACGGCATACCGGACAGTAAAATTGATGCATGTATACACAGATTAAGCTCAACACCAGGGATGTAATGTTAAGGCCTAGGCCGTCTTATCTGGTCAGTTTCAAACATTGCTTTAATACCAACTGTTGTACTATTTCTAGGTGTGTTTTGGACGCATGGGCTGTTTTTCAGGAAGGCATGGCTGTGAGAAACAGTGATACTGTGTAACCACCACTTGAGGTTACTTGGTGACAAAGAAGCATCAGGGATGCATCATGTCATTTAGGTCTCATTCATCTTCATGGCTTTCTCAGCAGTTTCTGCACTGAAACACAGCAACAGCAGCAGCAGTTTGAACGTAGCATTTTGTCTATGTCTTGGAAATACTGTAACTAACTGCAGTTAGGTAGTAACATAACAGTCATGGTCGTTAATTACTCCTCAGTGGTAATGATAGGAGCAAAGTGGGAGCTAATGGCAGTGGGCGGCGGCTAATGCTGCAGCAAGCAGATGCCAGTGCTAGGCATGTGTAGAGTGTTTTGTTAGCATCTTACATGAATGAATGCGGGTGCAGTGGGCAGTGGAGGTGAAGGCAACAAGGCCTCCTGAGCTGTGACGCAGATTTAAAGACGGATGCACACACAAACACCGTCTTTTAATTTGACTGATGAGCTTGGAGCATCATTAACAATCTGACTAAGCACATTTGATGAATGATTGTGCAAACGAACCAGACTGCACATTGTGCTTTTAGAGGGAAAAACACACTTGTATTTAGACACAAGTATGAACATGATCATCATGGCCTTTTCTTAATTAGTGAAAACAAATACAGACGTGTTCTTTTTATGCTGAATGGCCTCTTTGTCTAACTAGGCTGATTTGCTGAGACTGTTGGTTCTGCTCTCGGCTTTATACTTAATGAATTTTTAAAGCTCATTAAGCTGAACCTGACATGGGGACAGTTTTACTTGTTAATGTAGTGTAATTAATAAGCTACATCGCTACTGGAGGCACATAGTTGGCTGGGACTAATTACTACAGCACAAAAACATGGCATATGTAACTTGTTTTGCCTTGTACTGGTGTAACATATACTGACCTTTTTGTCTTTTACTTCCAACAGAGCAATCTACTTTGCTGCTTACTCCACTGCCAAAGAGAAACTGAACGGTGTGCTGGAACCCGACTCCACACAGGTACACATGGTGTCGGCTGGAATGGCAGGTAACTATTCTATGTGAGGTAACAGGTTGACTTTCACCGCCATGCAAAGCTTTTTAACATGCCGTAACCTTGTGAACACTTCCAGCATGCTTGTCAGAAATGCTGAGTAAATGGACCTGATCAGGGCTTGCGTAATATATATACTGTAGGGCTGCTGCCAGCTTTTGCTGTTACATTGATCTCTCTATAGAGAGCAAGCAGTGGTAGAACTAGTTTATGTTGTGTTAGATTCAAAGTAAATAGGACATCATTTGACAAACTAAGTGCACCACCACCTTCGTGAGGACCCTGTGTATTCCAAAACAAGCTTATCCTGTTTCCTTCACCTTTTACCTAGATGTACAATCTTGAAACAGCTTTATTTAAAAACCTAACATGTCAAAAGGCCAGATTTAAATACCGTATCGTTATTCTCTGACGCTTTGTATGTCAAGGGTAGGTTATCCGCTCTCGTGTCACTCTGATCCAGCTGGGAATGCCAAACCATTACTATGTGGGTCAGTCAGGCAGCTCCAGCTACAGTGTGTGTCTTCATGCGCATGCGTGTGTGTGAATCTGACAGGTTCACTGTGGCGCCACTTTTAGCACACCATGACTCAGACCTTTCAACAACCCAATCAAGGTCAGAATTTGTCAGTACACATCTTTCCAGTGGCAATCCACATATAATCTGCAGAGTGAGATGTGACTGAGCCGAACGCATAGGTGATGAGGTGGAGACAGCACAGCGATTACTCTCGTCTGTGCGGCGATACATGATACCTGCCGCAGAGGTTAGAGCTGGCTTCTGCCATGGCTAACAATGGATGTACTTACTTTCTAACGCTGTAGATATCCACCTCAAAAGGCTGTAATTTGCATACATGTCCAAACCAAGCCTCAAAACGTGGTCTCATTTGTGACTTTAATTATCACATTTAGCAGGTTACACAGCAGTTAATTGTTTGTTTGTTTTTGTAATTAACAAGAGCTCAGCTGTATTCTTCCAACATGTCCCTTCTGCTGTCTTGGTGGAGGATGTTCATTTCACATGAGGTTGCAGTATGGTGGGTTAAATCCTTTGGGATGAAGGGGGGAATGGGAAGTAAAATGGTTGCATGCCGGTCATTTTGCTACACACAAGCCGCCTGTGTCTGTTTTAGGCTTTAACTCTACCGTAGCTCTCCTCTCGCAAGGGCATGAGACCCCCGCACCCCCAGGGGTCTCTAGCTGCATCTGTGAGGAGTTACTTGGGTCTGCGTGAGTACTCACCACAGATCTGTGCTTCTTTTTGTATCTGGTTCTCTCTCTCTCTCTCTCTCTCTCTCTCTCTCTCTCTCTCTCTCTCTCTCTCTCTCTCTCTCTCTCTCTCTCTCTCTCTCTCTCTCTCTCTCTCTGTGTGTGTCCTCTACTCCATCACCATGTAGGTCATTGCTTAAAAAGCAGGGTTTATTTTACAGCTGTTTGCACGACATTCAATTTTTATGGCTCCCCGACTAGCACACATAGTATAGTCTATAGAGGGGCTAGCTTTCTCTCTCTAAGCTGCTTTTGTGACTTTACTTTTCTTTTATTAACATTTTTACATTGTACATTACAACCAACATGAATGCAGCTTAAAGAACATTTTACTTAGAGTGTTAGTTTGTGGACAGTTTATTGTACCACTGGCAGCTTGACATGTAGGCTGACAATACTATTTTTAGATTTCAAACAAAATGTAAGGGTTTTTTTTCTCCACAGGTTTTACAGCCATCACAGCAACCAATCCAATATGGCTCATAAAGACCCGTCTACAGCTGGATGCTAGGTAAATATGACACCAAGGTGTGAGCTTCACAAATTTCAGCTCCCAGGAGATGGACCTTTGACATATTTTTCATTAATGCAAATGCTCATGACCACACAGGAATTTCCACAAACTCTCTTTTTGTTGCTTTAAAGGGACACTTCTTGGTTTTTATTCCAGAATTCTTTCTTTATATATTAAAAAAAACAATGTATATTTTTCATTTCTTTTCTCAGGAATCGAGGCGAGCGAAGGATGAGTGCGTTTGAGTGCGTGCGGCGGGTGTATCAGACGGATGGCCTGAGGGGCTTCTACAGGGGTATGTCGGCATCCTACGCCGGTATTTCAGAGACTGTGATCCACTTTGTGATCTATGAAAACATCAAACGGCGGCTCTTGGAAGCCAAGGCACCTCCAAACATGGACGAGGAAGAGGACACGTCCAAAGATGCTTCAGACTTTGTGGGGATGATGCTTGCTGCTGCCACCTCCAAGACCTGCGCCACATCTATCGCTTATCCTCATGGTAAGAGTTTGTGATCAGCAATCAGCTGATATCGGCTGATTTATTGGTTCTTCTCCTTTAACCCTCCCCTTTCCTGTTTACTTTGCAGAGGTGATCCGCACCAGGCTACGCGAGGAGGGCACCAAGTATAACTCCTTCTTCCAGACTCTAACAACAGTGCCCAAAGAGGAGGGCTACCGTGCCCTGTACCGCGGCCTCACCACCCACCTGGTACGACAGATCCCCAACACTGCTATCATGATGTGCACCTACGAGCTGGTGGTCTACCTCCTGAACGGTTAAAGTCTTTGCCCCACTCAGACAATATGTGTGACCCTGCCCCTGTTTGGAGACGGAGAAAAAGGAATGAGAGCAACTGCACACCAGCTAGCAAAACAACCTGCTTGCCAGAAGAGGACAGAGACAACACGACAACCTTTGTCTCAGTGTCGCGAGTGGTTGTTAAAAATAAGTTGGAAGTTTTGTTACATAACCAAAGGGTCTGGCACAAGGAGGAGGATTGAAAAGTTCCTCAAATTAGTTTGGGGATCTGGGTTTAGTAGTGGCAAAGAAATGGTTGCCCTATTTTCATTTTAATTCCATCCTTTTCTCTCCGGTTATATACGTTTCTCCTGGAAGCTCAGCTTCAGAGTGCTGAAGAAAGAACCTGAGTTACAGTATATTCTGCCTCTAACAATACTAAGAGAAGTACAGTAATTCCAATCCTTACTACCTAGTGGCTATAAGACCCCCTCCAGCAGTAGGCTGTTGTGCTGATCATCAGTTTAAAAAAAAAAAAAATGTTTATTAGTATCGTGCATCCCTCAGAGTGCCACTACGGGACCAGAATACAAAGATGCCAGAGTCAATACTGAGCGGAAGTATCTGATGAGGAGAAATCAATCAGTGCTTGAGGCTTGGTGAGGTAGGATAAACAGATGGAAAGTGGAGATAGGGAGGGAGGTGAATGGGAGACACGCCTTGTGTGAAAATGTGATTTAGACTAAGATGCACAATGGCTGTAGGAGGAAGTGGAGCTCTAGTTGACCTGTCACAACAAAGGGTGTAGAAATGTAGAGTCGTACACTGGTACTGTTTGATTTCAGGTGCCCTTAGTGAACCTTTTTAAATATCGTGAAACACTCACCTAAAGGTTTTCAGCATCTCAAATACTGGTCGTGATATCCTCAGAATGCATTTACAGCTCTTTACACTAAACACCTACGTGATTGATATCTGCTTGCTTATTACAAGTGAAGTCTACATGACAGCGACCTCTGAACCTGTACATGTTTGTGTTAGCCATGTGTGGAAGAAGACTAATCACTAAGGTTAGATGGAGGGTGAAAAGTGCCCAAACTAAACCAGGATATAATCCACCATTCAAACTACTGGAATGTAAATAAACATGAGGAAAAACTTTACTATGGCAAGAAAGTAAAACACTGATCCATGTTGTGAATTAAAAATAAATATTAACAAATTTTAACAAATTGTAAAATTGATAGATAAATAAAATGCCTACGTAACGTGATTGTGTTGCATTTGTCTGCCCTGTAATGGCAAAATGCAAACATTTAGTGCATTTTCTTTGGCCTGTTTGTTACATTTTCTCTAACAACAGTGTTGTTCTTATAGCACTTTCCAATGTCTTTCTCTAGAATCCTCATCTCATTCAGTTTTTTTCCTCAGTTGAAGAATCCATGCTAGATTTACAGGCGACGAGGACAATCCTCTTGAGTCTACTCTGGAAATGTGTTCAGCCAGTGTGTGGAGGAGGTGACCAGGAATATGCTCTTCATAAGCGCACATGAATTAAATGCAGACCATTATAAAAAACAAACGGTAACTATTTTGCTGATTCCCTCACTTTATTAAGTTGTTTAAGAAAGCATAGTAAGTGCATTTCAACCAGTTTAAAAAATAAAATAGCTGTTTTGTTTGTCAGTGTTTTACGTGCTCTTGGATGTCCTTGTCATGGAATGGAAAGGTACTTGCTCTGTGCTTTGGATTCATCTGTTTGTTGTAGCCATTTTATGTCATGTTTCAAACAGTACAAAAGACAAAAACAGTGTTTTGCTGTCACCTCGTTTATCTTAGTAACCATAGAAGCAACTTTCCTTCTGTAATCACATGACAGAAAAAACCTAGCCTGTTGATAATTGTGTGCATTTTCACCACAAACTGCAAACTGAAAGGGCATGGCTCAGCCCACACTGCTAACACAAATGAACATCTCACTTTGATATTATGAGCTGGTGCCGTTCTCCTCCAGTGTGCTTTAACTCCCATTGATAACATACTTCAAACACTTCACTGCTGAGTAGGTCAGAGTGCTGGTGTGCAGCAGTAAGCATGCCTGGCTGCCGTGGAAGGGAAGGGCAGTTTGGGCGTAATATGCAGCTCAACTATGCTGGCTTTCTCAGCGCCATTGTACTCGCAGATTGCAGAAACGGCTTCAGTGTGTGGCCCCCAAACAGCCTCAGATGCTTTTCTCTGCTGGAATTACTGACATGATCCTCAATGTGAACACATTTTCAGTTTTACAGCACACATGAAGGACGCATTAGATTAGCCTCATTGTGCAAATCTTATCAGTGATGTATTATTGCTCACACACGGTACCATTAACACACACTATTGAAGTAGTGAGACGTGAGTCCATGGGTGACCTCTGTTGCTCCTGGTGGCGAGTAGACATTTGTGTGTCGTGGTGCTGGCTGCACTGACAGTCTAAGCAGATAGTGTGGGTTGATTGTACTTATTTGATTAAAGGGCCAGTTCACCCAAATTAAAAAAACAACATTCGGGTGAAATGGCCCTTTAACTGTACGGTAATATGCATCTCTTTCACTTGTATCATATGATGCATTGTTCCCTGCATCCCATGGTTATTCTTTTGCACCCACACGTTTGCATTGTGTGTGTGTGTGTGTGTGTGTGTGTGTGTGTGCGCTTGCTTAAATGACAGTCATACGTCATTCAGTCATGACCTGTGTGTAAGGAGTATGTATGCACTCAGAAGAATAGCTGCAAACAGTGTTGTTTTTATCTTTTTAAATAAAATTGTTGCCTTTTCCTGATGCCCTTTGTTTTTTTTTAAATGTTTTTTTCCATGTTGTCATTGATGAGCTGACTGAGTGTGGCTCAGTCTATGCATTCTCTCAAACCTGTTTTTGTAAAACAAAAAGCCAATAAAATGGAACGAGTGCAAGTATATTTAAGTGTCAGGAAATCTTACTCAGACCGTAACAGTCTGTTACTTTGTGCTTGATGTTCAGTTTCTCTCAGCTGCTTTGGCACTCAAATGAAAACTTGTTGCTTTCACACAGAATTGCAGTATTAAGTACAAATAATTAAGTACAGAATTAAGTACAAATACCTTCAACTGATCCAGTGATGCATTGAACTGTATTACTCTCAGACATGGTTATCATTATCATGATCATTGTGTGAATCTTTAGATGCAAAACATTAAAGCCAACTGTCAACATTTCAAACATACAGTATATTTTTCATTATTTTCAGAAATCTGGTAGTGTTTTGGCACAGCAGCAACAAGCTATTGTCACCTTTTAAGTTGATATGATGAACTTGGTAGCAAACAGTTTCCTATTTACGCATCCAGCAGATACAAGCAACATAATTGGAGTCGTGTTTATGGCCAGATGGCGAATGTTTACCTGAATATTTACCTCCCCTTTAGCTCTGTTTTGTACCTAACTCTAGCTAAATGCTCTGCTATGTTAACAACTTAGTCTGTCTGCTGTTTGGTGCTGGGCAGGTAGTTTACACTTGGTTTGTCAGAGGTAATAATATGGATCCACTTAAAATTCAATTAATAACACATTCATCCTCAAATTTTAGTGCAGCTTATCACATGTTGTCAAATGTAGTTCACAGGTGCAACTCCACAACCCGTGATTTCTCACATTTTACACCACAAGGGCTTTTACATACAGTTACTTAACACGGAGCAGGCAGACATAAAAGAAGGACAACGGCCTGGTCAGACAGAAGGGAAGATGTACTGTTTGTGATGTGCTTGGTCAGAGGGAGAAGTGGATACAGAGGAACAGAGAGAGGACAAAGCTTACAAGCTGGCAGAGACATGAGGGCTGCACGGTGCACCATGCCAAAAGATTTTAGCATTTCTAAGGGCAAATATCAGTACTTTCATTTTTTGTATTTTCTGTTTTACATTACTGTTACATATAAGGTACAGTGAATAGGGGACAAACCAGAGAGGTGAACATTTACAGAGAAAATTACAAAAGAACTGTTGAAATGTTTGCATGACAGTCAGTCAGCTGAGAAGGACATTTGACTTGATAAGTGGGTCACTGTGTGAGTCTCAATGAGAAATGACATTAAAAAAACACGTTAGTGTTCTGTTACACTGACACAGTTCCATACACATTTGACTGCCTTGGCTTAAGCAATGATGGTAAATGGTAAATGGACTGCATTTATATTGCGCTTTTCTACCTTAACGGACTAAGCGCTTTACAATTTTTTCTCTTATTCACCCATTCACGCACACACTCACCCACCAATGGCGGCGGTGCTGCCATGCAAGGCGCTGGCCTGCCCATCGGGAGCAACTTGGGGTTCAGAGTCTTGCTCAAGGACACTATGATATGTGGACAGGACGACAGGAGAATTGTATCTGTGTCTCAGAAAGTGTGTTTAAGTAATTGAGAAAACTGCACAATTGAACAATGCATTTGATGTACAGCAGCTGTAGATGTAAGTAGATTTCCAGCCACCAGGTGGTAGTGTTGACCCCCTTAGCTCCTGCCTATGACTTCCTCTAACACACCATCAGCTCATTGGAGCAGATACTGAAAGATGACAGCCTGCTGCTGCCTTATTCCTCAATCCAAAAGATGGGAGGAGGGAATAACAGACCCACCACCAAATGTTTAAATGTATTCTGCACCTCACACACAGTTGTGACTGAAATGAGCCGGACAGCTACATGTAAAGGTTTCCAACTAAAGCAAAACAGAAACTGATTGAAAAAGAAAGAATGAATGACAAAAAGATGCCAGATGAATGATGGCATGGCTGAAAAACACACTTACCTAATTCACAGCTCATTTCCTGGCCTGAACAACAGTATCACATCATCACTTTAGCTCCAGCAGGACCAGCCTGAGTCAGACACCACACGCATTTATTTTGTGTCAGACTGAAAGGGAGGAGTGTGTTCCCAAAACATGCTCCACAATCTGCCAGCAACACCAGTGTTCTTGGAATAATACAAAGTGCCTCGGGGTGTTGGTTGTGCCTCACTTTTAAATTGAGCATTGGGGACACACTGTGAAACGGCAGCAAAAAACCCTGATGGAGCCAGCAGTGTTATGACTGGCACCTTGTTTACCTCTGAACTGGAGTGGAAGGGAAAGGAGGGCAGAGAAAGAGACAGAAAAATGCTGTTTTCCATTTCCAACATCTCTGACAGGCTTTTGGCTCTGTGTTGTGGCGTTTGCCTTTGTCTGGCTTAATCCTGAAAAAAAGGGAATCTGGGCACTAATCTGTATTTGTGTTATGTGTAAAGATTAAAGTTTTTTTTTTTTCAGTCTTTACCTATATATCAAGCTTTTCATCTTCTTGCTTTGGCCTCTTTTCTGTAGCCTATTGCTTTGGCACACGCTTTCAATTTCCACTTCCACTGAAGTGATTTCTCATTTCTGAGGAACTGCAGAGGGAGGCAGCATGTAGCAGCATCTGTCCTTAAAGGGGCTCTCCAACTACTCCAAGCATTGCACTCTCATGGGGACTCACAAGAGACAGATTTAAAAAAGAATTGTCAAAACTGACGCAGCAGGGGTCGAGATACCCCAACTTTTAGTCCCTATATGGGTCAAGCTCCAAAAACACTGGATGCTACATTTCCCATTATGCAACTTAGCAGCATCTTCCGCTAACCTCCCAGTCTGGTCCCACCTCCCACCCTTGCGTCTTTCAAAGTTCACACCCAAGTTCATAACACAGGCTTTTTGTTATGAATTTGAAGTCTCAAGCCAAATTCGAAGTAACCCTGATGACATCACCAGGGTTATGTTTTTATACTTTAAAGACAGTTAAATAGAAAATAAATTTTCCAAGTTTTAATCCATTTTTAATCTCTAACTCTGGGGCATATACATAAATTCATCCAATAAATGTGGTTTGGGGCAAACAGCTAGCTGATCCCATCAAATAAAACCACACAGCTAACACATTAACTTGTGGGTTGTAGCTAGCAGAGCAAGATCATGGGTCAGCGTGTGTTTGACTCTCAGTCGGCAAAAACTTTTACATTTCCTAAAGAGTGTGGTTGTGCTCTACTTTTTTAATTTCTCCATCATGCTACAACACGCCAACACTTCTCTACCGCTTTGAATTTGAGTTTCAAAGTAAACAGATTTTTATGTATAAAATCGGTGGAGTGCCCCTTTAAACTCATGCTTAACACCAATGCTTTTATGTAGAATTAGAAAATGGTTCTTTGTCCATATGTATCATTTACCTCTTACAATGGGATCTTTAAATTATGGCTCCATCTAGGCTACAATTAGAACCACAAACTTAACCAAAGAACCCCTTGACAGTTCATCCATTTTCTGCATGAAATCTATATCCTTCCACAGCCTTGGAGATGCTTCATGTCCACATTCTCTCTTGCACTGCCTCATTCTAACCATGACTAGTAATTGGAGGCTCTCAGTGGTGTCTAGAGACAGTTTCCTCCAGGTGAGTCACTGACTGGCTGAGCACATGAACCTCAGACCGAGCCGGAGCAGTCTGTGCAGGTCATGGCTGTCTGGGTGAAATGCTCGGTAGCTTGGATTCATGAGCAGCTGGGTTCCAGACTCAGACAAACAATCCTTGCTCTTCTTACTTCCAATATCTGCCACGGCCCACGCTGTCAAACAACAACTACAGCATATGGCAGACTTGCGTAAGGCATCAAGCACACCACACTGCATGCATGGATTAAAAAGAAAAGGCATTCGATCTGCCTCCCTAGCTCTTGTTCTGTTTCTTCTCCAAGCACTTAACTCTTATTTAACATGGTTCTGTGATCATAGGGGTATTGTTAAGTCACCCAAACTAATGCATGCCAAGTGTTAAAAGACTGCTGGCAACATGGCTGCAACACCACCATTGCTAGTAGTTAAATAAAATCCAATAATAACAGTACTACAATCGAGTTAGCTAATTTAAAAGGGGCTCTACACTTTGTTTGTATCTGCCTCCCCTTGTTAACAAACCACCACAAATACGTAATACAACAAAAAAAGCTAATTCAGGCTATTTATCTGGGGTGACTACAAGGCTGGCATTGAGGCTAAACGTCAACACTGACATGCCAGAATAACAGCAGTGCCTTGAGCTTGTTAACGTCAGCATGATAACAGTGACAATACCAACAAACTGATGTTAAGCGTCTTAGTTTAGGGTGCTAACATTGGCTAATTAGCACAAAACACAGTACAGCTGAGCCTGATGAAACTGTCAGAAGGTTTTTGGTCATAAAGTTAAATCTGACCTGATGATGGCGCTAGATGAAAAGTTAAGGGATCACAAAAGTTATTACAATTCATCCTGAGGGGAACATGAATGTTTGTACCAATTTTCATGACAATCCTTCCAATAGTTGTTGAGACATTTCACTTAAAACCAAAAATGTCAACTTCATGCTGGCGCCTGAGGAAAGTCAGTCATTCATTGTCTGGGAACCATGAAAGTTTAAAATCTAAAATCTAAATCTAAGATTTTGTGCCAATCCATCTAGTAGATGGTATTTCACTGGATAAGTGAAATCCTTGACCTGCTGGTGGTGCTAGGGGAAAAGTCTGGGGATCTCCAAAGTCAGTAGGATTCATCCTCTGGGCACCATGAATGTCTGTACAAAATGCCAAATGCAATCCATCCAAATAGTTCAGTTCAGTTTGCACCAAAGTGGAAGACTGACCAGACAACCGACATTGCCAAACCACTAGCATGGGTACAAAGATATTAATATAAGAAGATAAATTGTACATTCTATAAACATAGTGCAACATTGATTTCCAGAAAGTATGAAAATGTGTAAGTCAGTCTGGTGATTGGGGACTAAAATTTGAATTCAAATGCATCCACAAAAGACATGAGCTCACTAAACTTTGGCTTTTTTTTAACCCTCCACCCACTGTGGTCGGCTGTGAGAAGCACACTGGCTCGGGTGAATTCAGGGACACACACACATACACAAATCACCTACACATGGGAGGAAAGTGAGGGGAGGTTCAGCCAAGTCGAGACAAACTACTCCTCTTTGTTTTCTAACAAGCAGAAATTCTCATGGTGATTCAGTGACATTGTTTGACTGTCAGTACACCAATTATGACCGGCTCCACAACCGGTCCGGGGAGAGAGAGACCCACAGGATGGGGATGTGACACGTGAGGGTCGGATAGGGGTGGGGTGGTGGTGGTGGTGGTGGTGGGGGGGGGGGGGGGTAGATGCAGGAGGGAGTGAGGCAAAATGACATAATGAAAGGCAGAGAATGAAAACATCGGATGCAAAGTGTCTGCTGGAGGACTTGGGGAGGATTCAGCACGGGCTGGTGAGAACAGCCCCGGCAGCTTTCTCTGAAGTCAGCACTGAAAAGCAGGCAGACGAGCTGATACACGGATCCTACCTCGCACTCTCACAGCCTCATTCACAAACAATAGATATGCACAAAGCTTGCTCTCACACAACACCAAATCCACTGCATGCACACACACACACGCACGCACGCACACACACACACACACACACACACAGCATGGGAGCTCTGAGTCATGTTCAGATGAAACTGTCTCTGTTTCACCAAGATCAACTTTCTGACTTTATGTGTAACAGACATTTTACTGTCTGTAGTGACAGCTAGTTGGATAGACAGATAGACAGATAGATAGATAGATAGATAGATAGATAGATAGATAGACAGATAGATAGATAGATAGATAGATAGATAGATAGATAGATAGATAGATAGATAGATTTAAAGGAAATACTTTGATATGCTACAGATACTACTCTCATATCTGCAGCTGGAGCTAGGAGACTGTTAGCTTAGTTTAGCATAAAGACTGGAAACAGCTAGCCTGGCTCTGTCCAGAGGTAAGAAAATCAGCTTACTACCACCCCTAAAGCTCACTAATTAACACATTATATTGTGTTTGTTTTATCCATGCAATATCTGAAGTGTACGAATGACAAATTGTAGTTGTATGCAGGGTTATATGTGGGACTTCTTCGCCGGGAGCAGGGACTTCCTTTCCGACAGATAACACCCCCCTAAAACTACAACTTGTTGTTTTTACACTTCGGTTTTTGTATGGATAAAACCAATTAGATATAATGTGTTAATTATAGTTTCTGGCTGGCAGTTTTTCACCTTTGGACAGAGCTGCTAGCTGCTTCCCCCTGGTTCCAGTCCTTATGCTAAGCTAAGCTAAATTAACCATCTCCTGGCTCCAGCTTCACATTTAATAGACAGGCATGAGAGTGGTATCTCTACTCATCTAACTTTGCGCAAGAAAATGAATAAGCGTAGGCTATTTATCAAAATGTTGAACTACTCCCTTGATGACTCACTGCAGAGGAGCGAAGAAAATCACGAGTGTTTTACACTGACAGGCAAGTGATCTCTGCTGTGTTAAACCCATCAACTTCAATTCTCTGGTTCTCTTTGGAATTGATTTGAGGCCAGCTGCTCAGGGAGCCAATGGTCTAGTTTTCACAATGAGCCTAATTTCATCCAGGGCGGTATTACTGACTTAGCCTGCTTGCTCATGTTTAAATCTGCTGTTGATACTGTTATAGGTGAGATACAAATAGATGCGTCTCGTAATTGGACTGGGACAAAGGATGGGAATTAATATTGAGAACCTTAAAAGACTAGATGATCATCAGATCACAGATCACCATTCTGTTAGGTAAGACTTGGTATACAATTGCACAACTGTTTGCATTACACTGTGGGTTGGGCCACAGAGGTTGCAGTGAAACCTCTGAGCACTAACCACACTTGAGTCCAAACAAACCCTATCTGGTTTAGATGTTTTTGTGGTAAGCAGCATTAGATGCTAACCCATTAGTTTGACTTTAATCCACAAATCCAGCTGCTCCCACTTAATGAATGCATAAAGGTACTTTTCCATTGAACATGAATTATATTTCAAAGATCAAAATAAAGTGCACATGAATCAAGGACATGGGAAAGTAAAAGAAGGTGACATGCAATAATTACATTACCTGCACTTGTTATTCAAATGTTAACTTAATATATAGGGCTATGCTTCAATCGCAAGTTAATAAACTACAAAAGCAGCAGACAGCTCGTGATTATTCTCCGAATAAAACTATAAGGCATGAGGTGGCCTCCACCCTGCGTCAAGTGTCTTAAAAGCTAGAATTTAACAGGAAGTTTAGTCATGATACATACAAAATAAAAGCATCAAATTAGCCATGTTTTGGAAAAAATATCTTTGAACAACTTAAAATACAGAAAAACACTCTACGACATCGCTAAATAAATCACCATGCAACGTCATACCTGCGTATTAGATACAAAAACACTACATACAAAAATAGCCTTTTCACAAAAATGTTTCTTTGTGGACATCGTGATCGGAAAACGTTGTTATTCTGGGTGGCTTGACACCAATCACCTTTTCTTGATCCCGACCCTCCAGCCAATCAGCGGCTGTCAGGGACACATGAACGGTGATAATATCCACGGAACAGGCTGCAGGCAGGGGGAACAAAGAGAGCCGACTGTTGCGTGTAAAACGTCCTTTTACTTTGTCAACACGGACAAATATCGAGTTTGTAGAGGCAGTTTTAGCTTTACTTTAAACACTTTCCCCTTACTATTAAATGTCACTCTGCGTCTGAAGTCCGACTGGTCGGTTTTGTTGAGGAAAGAGGAAACTTGGCGTCGTGAGAGGTTTCTCAGGTCGCCTTTCTCGAAACCTTTTCGCCTTGGATACGCTGGTTGGAAGGTAACACACGGTAAGTTTAAATCTTCTCTTCCGTAAGACTTGAATATAGTGCCGAAATCAACTGTGAAAGCACAGTGACTGTGTTATGTTGTCGCTTTACATTGCGAGAAGCAGGAAACTCCTGTCTCAAACTTTCCTCTTGTGTTTTGTGAGGCAACGATAGCGCCGATAAATTCGCTTCGCACACTGCCAGCCGGAGCTTTTTCCAGACTCTGTTAAATATTGCGTTATTTTAGTGCTTCATTGCTCCTTGACAAACGCGTACATCAAGAGGACGTAAACGTAAGATATTTTCTGACTATTTGGTATCCACACAAAATGTCGGTATAAAACTATTAGTGGCTTATTTTATTTATTTAAAACAATTTAACTCATTGAATTGTTTTTTCACGCACTAAACTAACAGCTAGGACTGGTACTGCAGCAACTGGTACGACTCAATTAAAATATGTCTAAGCCTTTATATATGGACCTAAATTGCTTGTTGGGAAGTCATTCATGCGACGAAACAGCAAGAAGACACTAGTGACACATTACATGTATCCAGTTGTGTTTTAATGGTACAACATGCATGGATAATGTCAATAACTTACCGAACTGCCAGAATTTGAATGGAGGTTTTGTCTCAGTTTTTCTCCATTCAAGAGAGAATGGTTCACATGAGGCAATGTCTCTCTGTTGCAAACCATTTAGCTTCCTTAAAGAAATACTTGATTTCTTTAAGGAAGCTTTTCCCTTAAATTAATTTCTCCTTATGTGTGCTGGGAAGTGAGAAAGAAAGTCTTACATGGTTCTGTTGCCAGCATTTTGAGTTGCTTATATTTTGTGGAGTTTTAAACCAAGCAGGAGCAGACAGTTTCCATTATTCCAAGCTTTGCTTTGACTAAGCAAAGGCTTACGTTATTCCAGGCGAGTAAAACAAGGCAGCCTAATGCCCTAGAAGCAATAGAAAGCGGACTATTTGACTTCATTCAGTACCCATTCGATTTGAAGTTTGCCTGCTATTCAAATGCTAAATGCTTTGCCTGTAACCACACCATCTGCTTTGCCCTCCTGGGCATTGGCAGGCTACTGTCCAGATCAAGTGTTATGAGAGATTTGTGTGGGTGGACCACAGCAGATGGTGAGATGGAGAACATAACTGGCTGATGTGGTATAGGCTCACTGTTGTGGTCGTTGGTCTCGTTTTCAGTTGTGGTTGGTGCAGTAAACAAAAATCTTAACATTTCAGCAATTTCTCGAGGACAGCTCTATCATAGTCGGTATGACAAATGCTTTGACTGTTAATTAGCTTCCCTATACTGTTGAAAGCCATGTCATGCTCCCATCATAGGGGAACTATTGACCCCTGCACTCTGTTTCCCACCATGTGGGGTTTGACCCTGTGACCACTGACACCGGTTGACCTCCCTGTTACCATGTGGGTGGGTGGCAGGCATAAACGTGCACAGGTCAACAGTGGAGCTCTCTATCATATTTAATTCACCTAGAGTCTACGAGGAAGCAAATACAAGGGCATTGGTCATTGTTGGCCACTTCCAATCAAAAGGTTGGACAAATGCTTTGGCTTAACCTTGACTTGTGCACAGTGTACAGTTGATTGCAACCCAATCACTGATTGTTTCTGTGCATGCAGCCTGTGTGAGGTGGGACACAAGCATAGAAATAATGGAAATGTAAAGAATGGACATTGCCATTTACAGCAACAGTCTTCTTCCACTTATAATGTGGAAAAGGAGGTCATCAAACCGTCTGTGATCGTTTGTTCGATGCATGTTAGGCTGGTCCATGAGGGAATTACAAAATAAAAGCCTTTCTCTAATATACGCCTGCTTCAAATAAACCTCTCGCTCTGCTGCACATAGATTTATTTTATATAGCTCATTCTAAAACGGTTGTGTAGGCCTACCTAATGTAATGAAAAAGTGGTTGAAGACAATTTATGTAGAGGGGTGCTTGATTTTATTCTCAAAAGTTAATATGCAAGGGGTAAACACAAAGCCATTTTTCCACCCAAGCATATTTATGAGAATTATCCAATTAGAAAAGCTGGATGGAAGCGACAAAATTCAACAGAATGACAGATCAGCAGTTTGGTCTGATTAAATTGTACCATAATTCTAAACTGGGTGTAAACATACAGTTTCTACCATGCCCTGGATTGCTCCATTTCCTTTTCCATCTAGGTTTTGCTTTGTAATTATAGCAAATCTGATTTCTCCTAATAGTGTGAGTAGAATTGAATTGAGTGTACACCGCTGAAGGCGAGCACACTAATGACTAATGACAATGGCACATTGTCTTGGCGATTAACATTCAACATCTCCAACCAGCCGTCGGATGCAGTAGCCTGACCGAACAGCCATGGACTGTTGGTGGTACTTGGATGATGCAAATGTTTTGCTTACAACATCACTGTCAGAATATTTGGTGAATTTATGTTGACAAATGAGGTGGGAAATGATTACTGTGCTGCTACTCCATCCTGTGTCAAGTAGCAAATCGGTTCAAATGACAACTGTGGGTGACACCCAGGTAACAACTGCTTACGTTCTCCTTCACTCTCCTGCCGCTGTCATAAACCCAGTAAGGGGTGGCGATATGGGCAAAATCATATCGCAGTATATGTAATTTTATATCATGGTAACGGTATACATCATGATACAGTAATTGTTCTTTAATTCAATTAAGAAGTGGTTTAAAATAACCATACCATACTTCATGCTCTGTATTTACAATTTCACTCTCCTCCATGTTTTCTTGTCACTCTTCTTCTGCAGTGGTTGGCAAACCAGCTTACCTTGCGAGGCAGCTGGATTCGGAAGATCATGCTTCTTTTGCTCTGGATGTGGATGGGAGATCCATTACTAACACTTAAGTTTTTACCAACAAGAAGCTGCACTTTTTGGTTAACAGAATCTGCCCTGGCTACTACAGTGATACCTCCTAATTTCATTTCATTGTGGACAACTTCAAACAGAAATGACCTGTAGTGCTGGATATTATTTACAATGAACTGCCAAGAATGGTGGCTTTGCAGCAATTTCTGACACTGGTTTGATATCACAGTTCTTTCTGCTGTTGTAGCTATCAAACATTTTCCATTTGGGATGACATTTGATTCTCTCGCTCTCTCTCTCTCGGAAGGTAGGTAGGTAGTGACGGGCATCTATATCCAAGTCCATGGATGTATACATAATATCCCAAAGGTGATGTCATGAAACTACTGGTTTTGTCCGAGATAGGCTTGTGCCAATTGGTGATCGGATCATATACCAACGATTGAAGTCTGACGAAGAAGAGCTGAGCCTGACCAGCTGAGTCTGAGGTGTCCTAACATGGCCACTTTAATGCATTCAGAAAAGGTTTACAGAAATAGCAGTGTCCAATGAAACAACTGCAGCAGAATGGCATTTAGCTCCATTTCCAAACAGGGGTTGCTATGAATTTTGGTCAGTCAGCTGCATCATGTCGGGAGATGTTTTTCCTCCAGACAGAAATGTTTTATGCTGTGTCTGTCAGTGGATCTACATAAAATAGTTACCTCTTGCAGTCAAAGCATGTCTGATAATTGTCCACACTGTGTACCCAGTTACTCCCCACCATCCCACACTCACTCACACTCTCTCTCATACACACACACACACACACACACACACACACACACACACACACACAGTAGTACAGACCCCCCCTGTCAGAGATGGGGCTGTTTCAGCAGAGGGGCACTGTAGCCAGCGTGTCTGATGCTGACTCAGTAGAATGTTTATGTTGTGAAATCCCATTAAGAGCAATTCGGTGCTGAGCAGGGCCACGCCTGGTCTTTACGGGACAGCAGGTCATTTTAAAAGGCCAGCAGTGCCCTTGTGTTTGCACTGTGTAATACAATCTAATCACTTGAGTGGCTCACACTAAATTGACTTGCTCTTGTAAATCGCTGCTGCTCATGTTTAGTTGCTCTTTGAAGGCCATTTAAATGATTTTGGATGAGTGTCACTGGTTGAGAATAATTGTCGTTAGAGCCTTAGCTGCACTTTGGTAACTGTGGTAAATACAGCTTTTGCTTTTGTCACTGTTGTGTGGGGAAAAACGGAGAAACAAAGCAACAGTCCCATCAATTGCTTTCATTGCATTGTCCTGATAAGGTTGTTTAAACGGCAGAAACTGCATGCAAAGTAGCAACATTTCCAATCAAGTTCTGTTGTGAGTGCCAGCTGGTATCAGGTGGGTTTCTTTTTCTACTGCAAGGGATCTTGGGTAAGGTCGTCCCCCTGCCGGCCCCGCCCGCAAGTTCTTCACATTGTGGTGATGTCACAGATTTTTAAATCACTTATCGGCTCGAAAAGTTTTACAAATACATGGATCAAAAATGCATAATAGAGTCATAATCAACCTTGTTTGCATTTCAAGGTGTCCTGTCAACAGTTTTACAGACGTCTCTTTTACAATGGTGACCTATGGGGAAAATGCTTTTTGGGCCGCAGGGGAATCTTTCGCTGCAATACCATGAGTGGCCGCTGGAAAAATTTGGAAGCAAGGCTGAGCGGCGACGCTATATCCAGTTCTTATTATACATCTGTGTGCCCACCGTCACCGGTATGTCTCTGATTGTAGCACATTGCCACTGGCTTCAGACTGTCGGTATTGATTAGATGGGACATGAGACCCCTCTTCAGCAGAATAGTTTCTGTACTATGCTTACCCATTTGAAGAAAATCCTACTCATTGTTTTCCTCCTTTAGGCAGGGTGTGCATGATAATAACACAATAGGTTACTGCACATGTCAGCCAGTGCTACCTGTCGCTGCTGGGTGAGCAATGTGTGCTGCAAGATTGGATTCTCACCCAGCTCTTCAGGCAGATGACGGATGTTCCTCCCTACGGAGAGCGAGAGGAATGTACCATACAAGTTACTGGGGCTGTTTATCTTTCACATCTGAGAAGGATGTGGTGTAAAGCTCTCCTCCTGAAAGAAGCTTCCACCCACATGTTTCTATACTGGTACACCGAAGCTCTGCATTATGTGCTGCATTGAGCTACTAACTCCTGTGAATGAAAACTACTCTTGACAGTGGTTATATTCACTATGTGCAATATGTACTCAACATAGCATTAGATGATAGTAGAATTTCCTGCCGGCTGTCAGCTGTAGCCATTGTGGTGTGATCAAATGCAGCTTTTGACAGAAAACGTGAATGGATGCATTGGTTGGGCTTTGTCAGCATTAGTTCTTCAAAGTCGGTTTGGTTTGTTAATGCCCTGATAAAGCCGGACAGACGGACGCAGAGATGTGTTTTTTTTGTGTGTTTTTTTTTTTTAATACTACTATGACTGTTTGCATATACTGACATGTCCACACATGTGAAGTCATTACTCAACAATTAAAAACACTTAAACCTGCCAACATGGTCAGACAACATGTCGTACGAACCAGTCATTTTCTATCATAATTCAGCCCATAGAGTGGAGTTGGATGGTGGGCAGATTGAGACGGAGTCAAATGGCATATAAGGAGGCACAAAGACTGATGAGGTGGGTAGAATATTGGAGTTATCAATAGCTGGGGGGAAGAGCAGGGTTGCCAGTGAGTGCGGTATGGATGGCTGTAGTGATCGCCTTAATAAAGTCTCACTCTTTCAGGCATTTAATTAATTAAGTTTTAGAAAACCTCTTGTAACTGAAGCCATTATCCCCAGCTCTTGCAAGCAGAGATAAGAGACACAGTTATGGCACTACCAGTGAAAGCAGTGTGACACCGCTGTTTTTGGTGAGAATTTAGAAAACCAGAGGAATCCTCAGTAAAGCCATTTCAGTTGGTTGTGCTGATAACTTCTTACATTTTTATTCATCTACGTTTTACAGATCCCCACAGCATCAGTGTACTAACAATATGATGGTCTAAACAACAGTCTGTCTTGATGTGTGAAGTGAAATAATGCTTTTTATTGAGACAGTATTTCCTTCACTTTGTCCAACTAATGGCTTTACGGGGGCCTGACTTTATATAAACTCATGAAATGTGAGGTTTTTCCTTTTTCTGTTTATACATGTGTTTCTAAAACATAAAGCAGATACTATGAGTTGAAGTACCAAAGTTTAGAAGTCTTTTTGCATCATTAACACTGCCTTTTTTCCATTTTTTTGAACAGAGAGACCTGGTTGTTTGCCATTTAGTTCCAATTCGCTATACATGGATAACCTGACAGTCTGTACATAGATTGACCTGGAAGCAGGAAGTTTCCTCTTACATGCTTTAAACCAGACAGCCTCCTCCTACCACCTGCCTTTTCTTCCTCCTCCTCCTCATCTTTTTTCCTGCTTTGACAATTTGCCATGTAAAACAGTGTGCCCAAACCACTGGGTCATGGTAAGGGCAGAGTCCACATACACACAACTACTGTGAATCATCTCACCTCAGGTGACCTCTTGCGCAGTGGTGTGTATGTGTTGGTGCAAAATTGCAATCATATATGGCTGTTTGCCGACATTGTGGTGAAATAGAAATGGAGGATAACAGGAGCATAGCATATGCACATGCTGGTGTGCTGCAGCAGAGGCTTATGATAAGGAGGAGTGTTTTCATAAGCCATGAGTGCAATGCTTTACTTTGAGCTAGTAAAGCAGTATTGTTCCAGTTTTTCTACTAGTTTTTTTTTTTGTTTGTTTTTTTGTTTTTTTCAGGTGTAGGTGTGCGTTTCTGTGAATGGTAAATCTTGTACTGATAGGATATTGACTTTTTAAATATCAAACTTGCCTGTAAATTGCCCATAGGTGTGAATGTATTTGTAAAAGGGAACTGGGATAGGCTCCAACCTGTTCGTTTTTGTTTTTTTTAAACTCAGAAACCAAGAATGTTGCGCTGCAGCATTGTGCCATCCCATAAACCTAGCCATTGTTTAGCCACACTACACCGATATGAATAATTGAGTTGTCTTGTGTGCTCATGGCTGTGCTCTACTGGAATCCTAATGCTCCACTGCCGATCACCAGCTTTGATGCCTGCTGGGTCCCCCTGCAAGATGTCAGGATCTTTGTTCACAGCAGTGGGTTCCATCTGAAGAACCCTTGTAGTCTTTCCTGTTGCTCTGTACTTTTTGTATGACTAGATTAAGGTTATGTTGGTCAAATGTGCTGTTTAAAAGGTGTGCATGCAAATTAAAAGATAATACAAAAGTAGCAAATGTCTGTATTTGTTTAAAATTTTGGCTTGCAGTTTTATTGCACCATTAATGACCTAGTTGTTCAGATAAGTAGCTGTGCCAAGGTATACTTAACCATGCTTTACCCATTGCTCTGTTGCAGAGTTCTCCTGAGTTTAGGGCAAGCTAATACGTCTTTGAGGTTGAGTGTTTCTGGGGCGCTGGGAGAGGAGGTTAGATCAAAGCAACACAAAAATGGAACAGACACTTGTTTCCACACCAGTCATTTTTTCCTCTTTTCCAAATTTTGTTAAGCATTTTTAATTAGAACTCAGTCAAGTGCTTGAGCACAGCAACCCATTAATTACCCAATTTAATTCGCACCATGTTTGACTGTAGCTAATCACTTATTTTCTCAGGGGTAGATGGGGCCACAAGCTCAACAATGGCACGTTGAGCTATTGTGGCTGCTAAAGTGACATGGCACTTTTGATCTGCTTAAATGCCTCCCAGTTAAGATCCATGTCATCAGAACCATCCTGTGGCCTACATGCAGAGCATGTCAAGTCATTTCTGAGCATGGCCACTTACACTGTTAGAATATGCTGCTAATTGGCTGTTTTTAGTGGAGGAAATATGTCAAGGAATGAGGCAGTGTCTGTCCTTGCTCTGCAGAGATGGAAAATACAGGCTTCCACGCTGTATTTACTTGCATTTTTTTGGACCATTTTTGGAGACAGGTGACAAAAAATTGTAACTAGGTGTAACAGTGCAGGTGCTTCTTGCAGATTTGTCCTGTATTTTATAACTCATGCTGTACAACCTTTGCAGGAGCGAGATAATTGGTGTGTGTTTGTGAGAATGGGGAGCCAGCATGAGGCTCTTATCATAACAAAGGTGCTCATACAGTCCTGCACAGCTATGTGCATCTAAAACACCTATTCACCCATATTCAGGTGGGGTCAGTAGTAGCACAGAAAAGAGACGGGTCAAGAACAAATTCATGCTACCAATTGTGGTGGCTGGCTGTGGGACTTTTTCTGTCAGTGATAAAAATTAATCTTTTTTTTTTTTTTAACTTTACTGCAGCCTTATTTACTAGCTGTCAGTTGAACAAAGGGCTGGGTGGCATGTTCTGGGAGGATTTGGGTTCATAATTTTAGCATTCAGGAGTGAAGTATTTGGGGATTTATTTATGGTTTCTTCAGCTGGTTGCATTCAGCATTACAAGGAGGGGGTGATGAAGCACTCCAGGGCTCCTAACAAGGTTATCCATCTTCACACCACATTGGCACTAATACTCGCTCTGATGGCTGCTATTTCAGCCCAGGCCCATATACAACTCTGACTCAGACAGTAGAAGTGATTGGTCGCTTGAGAATGTCTTTTGGATTGAAACACACGGTTGGTAGGAGAGAAACGATTGAGGGCTGTAATCTCCCAGGGGCCTCCTACTGATAAATGGTTCACCCCCTCTTCCCTCTAACCATCATTAAAAATGTCGAATCATTAAAAGCTGCAGTTCTCCATAACCCCCCCAACAGTTATGGGAGACATCTTTCCTCGTGTGTAGCATGTTGAATTGCACTCCCAAGTGTTTGTGAGCTACATTTGAGTTATACATCAGTCACTGTGCACTGATTGTCCTTTTTAATTATCAGTGGATGGTAAAATGGCAGTAGAACAGATGCTAACAAATACCTGTGCACCAGTTCAAAGATGTGCAATAATTAAAATTAGAGTATTCACATGCCTGCAACGGGGCACCGATGGCCTAAATAATAAACACAACCTGAAAAAGCAGAACTTGCCCCTCCTTCATTACTGCCACTGCTAAGGTGGTCTTGAGCAAAGCCCCCACCACCTAACATATTGGAACAATGGCACTGGCTAAAGCTACATCTCTCCACTGCAGATGCATTATCCACAACCTGGATGAGTGACTAATATAAATTTGTGTATTAGTATAATTTTATAACATCAAATAAGATAAAAGTATTATGGAATAAAATAGTATCATGTTAGTATAATGATATATTAATTATATGATGTTAGTATATTCATTATAATTTCATATAATAGTATACTATAGGCCTATAACCTACCACTAGTATATTATTTCCCATTGGACAATACAGCAGTTTAAGAAATACACAACCAACATTTGTAATTTTTGTACGGTTGTCAACTTTACTCGCTCACTGTATTCGTAAATTATTTTCCCGGTTCGCACATATCTATTTTAAGGGGCAAATGTGAGTGAAATAATCACACTTGAGCCCTGCCACCCCACAGGAACACAGGGCCTTGAACATTGTGGTCCTGAAAAAGAGATCATTACTATAACTTGAACTACCCTGGGTTCAGGGTGCAAAATTAACTTTTTTGTCCACCAGCCAAATGGCTAGTGAATGTTCAAATGTCATTTCATTTTTTTGTCTGGAGAGTGAAGCAAATCTACCAGCCACTTGCATATTTTCCCAGCATTTGGCTGGTGCTAAGTTTGTGCCCTGTCTGGGTTAGTAAAGGCTGACACATGAATTAGCGGTGTTTGACCAGAGAGGAACTCCTATTTGAAAAAAATTGTTGTAGTTAGAAGGAAGCTTCACCAATAGTGTGAGGACTGCTTCCTCAGCGATGATCCGTTTCTATGCTGATGAGTGTGTCTGCATCATTCAGACCACCTTGACTTCTGTTTCCACACCAGCTCACTACCACAGCTCACTGACTGGTGCTGGAGCTGTATGTGGGCAGAGCGAGAGGAAACAGGTGGTGAGGAGTGAGGGCCATTGGAGAGAAGGCTACTGTGTAAGCCATGTAAGTCGTCCTGCTGTCTCGTCAGACCACACACTATCAGGGCCTAGATCATTTGACTGGGTGTGTGTGTGTGTTCGCGCCTGCATGTGTTTACTTGTTTTTATCTAGGGCTGATCATTTGGAAGCAATGCACCCTGCTGTCACTATACTGAATCAGTGGATCATTGCACATGCAAGTTAGCTCAAAAAGACCCTATTTCAAATATAGTTTGTTGCCATGGTAATATTGTCATGGGCGCACTCTGGATTATAGACAGTTAATTGATTTACTGTTCATTAAGTTTTCATTAGTAAATACATTGATGTGCTGTAATGTCTTTTTTTACTAGGTAAAGTTTCCTAATGAACTTGATACCTTAGGGGACCTTGATGTCTTAAGAGTGGTGCTGCTGGTGCTTGCTGCGCTGCGGTTCATTTAATCATTTCATCAGTGTGAGAATCCACAAGGCCCCAATGATCGCACATTCAGTTCACAACTTTGGTGCTATTCAAACCCACCCTGCATCAATCCAACACTCCTTCCATTGTCAAACATTCCCTCCATTGCTCATTTCAATGCATAATTATCAAGATAACACCACATGCCAAACTGTGTTCTTGTGTACAAAAAGGAGTGAGGGGAGGGAATTGAGACTGGCAGTTCATATTAATCAGTGAGGATGTCTCATTCACTATATTTACATGCACACAGGAAACCAGGACTGGGAGAAATCTATCTGTTAACTGGGTTTCTGTTTGTCCTAACAAAATAAACCTATTTTCTAATTTACATGTTTTTTAGAAATTGCATTACTGTCAAAGGCTAAGAAATGGATTTCTTAAGTGCATATGAACTCACTGATTGCTGCCAATCTTTTCAACTAGTCCACGTTTTGCCGGGAAACTGAATCACTACTCCACAGAAGCTACACTTGTTAAGGAAAAGCAGCCAGCGCTTTGAGGGCTTTACTTAACAGATGGAGTTTTAGAGGAGTAAAGTAGTGCTTGACCACAGGGAGTAATGTTGGCACTGAATCTGCAGCAGCGCTCTCCCTTGTCTGTCACACGGCTCTCTGGGCTGCAGTGATTCACAACGCTAGGGAGTACTGACGCACCTTTGCTGCTTCTTAAATTAGTGTGTGTTTGTGCACCCCACAGAACTGTTGCATCAATATTTCCCTGGCCTGATCACCAAATTAAACTTGCCAATGACAGGCAGGGGACACTGCCTTTTTAATCTTTGAAGAGGAGTGGTATTAAAATTGAACATTAAGATTGCAGAGGCTCATGAATATTCAAGAGCAGAGGTCTCCCTCCTCTTCTTTCTTGTTCCTTTATTTCTTCCTTTCTTATCTCTCTTATTCACTCATCTTATTTTGAAATGCTTCATCTTGGCCTGAATTTGAACTGGACCCAAACCAATGCAGGTTTTCTCAGAACATCCACCAGCGCTGTTAATATGTAGTGTATAATGCAAAACATTATGTCAGACTTATTCCTCTAATTGTGCGTTCAGTGTTTGAGCTCATTAAGATGCTCTGCCAACTATTGTCTATAATATTAGACAGTAGGTGGCAGAGCATCTTAACTGACCCACATGGCAAACATGTATGTTTGGTTTATCGACACAACGCCCTTCAAATGTAATGTAACCTCCCTCCAATGGGCAAAGACCTTCTCGTGTGTCTTGACGTCACCCTAATCCAACCTTTGTGTCTTTTCTCAACAGGAAATGACTAGAGCTTGCTAGTGTGACCTGTGCCCTGTTGACTCGGCAAAGATGCACTTTTCTCAAGACGTCTGCACTCAGATGGATTAAGAGGTTAGCTTCCAATCCCACAATCCCACTCTGCTCATCCACCTTCATTACATACTTCATCACTGCCTTCATTGTCTTTTTAGCTGCTTTTCCATCTATAATCAAAGCCCAGATCTGGTCAATGCATTGTGTTAGATGATACTGGTGGGGATGGAAGGATGACTGTCTGTTCATTCAGCAAAGACTGAATACATAGTGACCCCAGCAAGTGTGTGATATGCCTTTGTTTGAAAATGCTAAAGTATCCCTGACTGACTGACTGATTTCAATGATCTGCCTCACGTTCTATAACCCAGCTGTGGAAACCTGATCAGACTGGTTTGGGCGTACCTGCAGGCACAGGGAAACTGATCCAAGGCGGCTGCTAAATATTTCAACAGGTCCTAACCCAAAAGCAGCTGATATGTACTACAGGCTTAGAGAGTTTTGGCTAAGGTTTCATCCTGCGGAGGCCTGTGTCACCAACCTAATTGCTACAGCACACTTCAGAATTACAATACAGCATGACCCAGGTGCAGCAAACCCATGTTTTTGTATTTGTGTGAGAATTAAAGCTACAGAATCAAGTCTTTGCTAAAACTAAATATAGGTCAGGTAAAGCATCTGAACTTATAAAGTTATATAACCGCTTAGTTCGGACCTTGCTCGCATAAGTCCTGACACCAGGATGATAAAGGCACTTTGTTATAGGACCACATTGTAAATAATGCAAATGACCCCAAAGCACCACATAACAACAAATCCATATTGCTAAGTTTGCTATGGCATTATGTTTACCATGCCAGATGAGCTTTTCACAACCTGAAGTGAAAATACAGAAAAGACGACATTCAACCTGACATGTAACCAAATAGAAAGTTTGTTTGTGCTCAATGCTGACTGAATAACAATATGAGACTGGCTAAAGTGTCACATGCACCAAATCAGTTCAACACACCAGCCCCATGGATGACAAAAGGAGATCTGTATCTCAGTGTGTGTGTGTGTGTGTGTAATTGGCCCAGACTATAAGACAATGTGTCCCTTGTGGAAGCTATGTGTAAAACGTTCAGGGTTGTATTATATTCAAGGATCTGTGGGGTGTTTTTTATAAAGGTGGCTCAGAAAAGCAGGGCTTATTGTAAAAAGGCTCTTGAATGAGTCTAAGAAACCAAACCGGGGTTAAACTGTTTCATAAAGCCAACTCTGAGCTAATGAGATCAGACTAAGATTATTTCATCACTTTGAAACCCAGACCTGAGAGAGGCACTAATCATATCAATTCACAACGAAGACAACCAACATGTAAGGGACAAAAGTGTGATTATTTTTACCAACCTAATTGCTACAGCACACTTCGGAATTACAATACAGCATGATCCGGGTACAGCTAACCCATGTCTTTGTATTTGTGTGAGAATTAAAGCTACAGAATCAAGTCTTTGCTAAAAGTCAATATAGGTCAAGTAATGCATATGAACTTGTAGACAAGATTAGACAACTATTAAATATATAATCTAGGGTTGCAACTAACGATTATTTTGATTATCAATTAATCTGCTGATTATTTTCATGATTAATTGTTAAGTCCATAAAATGTCACAATTTCCCAGAGCCCAAAGTGTGATGTCTTCAAATTGCTTCTTTTGTCCAACCAACAGTCCAAAACCCAAATACTCTTCATTTACTGTCATAAATGACAAAGAAAAGCAGCAAATCCTCACATTAAGAAGCTGGAACCTGCAAATGTTTGACATTTCTGCTTGAAAAATGACTGAAACGATTAATCGATGATCAAAATAGTTGGCAATTAATTTCCTTTCAATCGACTAATCGATCAGTTGATTAATCGTTGCAGCTCTAATAAAATAAGACTAAATTATTACAGCACAAACTGCTGCAACATTCAAAGCAAGAGAACGTTTGGCAGCATGTTGTAGAGCAGCAGAAAGCTCACACTTTGACAGAAGTAGAGATGAACTTTTGTGGAACCTTCAGACAGATTGATTTTAACACTGGTTAAGATTGAGGTGAAGCTAAGCAATTGAAACTAGCCTGACCAGGACCAGATTAGTCTGGAGGGATACGTTTCCATGGTAACTTGGGTCAGACTTATTTTAACCCCCCTTTCATGAAACAGAATTTCCCAAAAATTAGCCTGAAATAGGACTAGTTTAACTGATAATCCTGTTTAATGAAACGCCTCTCTAGACAGTTACGTATTGACAACATCAAATGTTCTCTTAGAAGTGAGTGACTGAGTGAGTGAATGTGTTATGCCATACACGTTTCTATTTTTTTGTGGTGATTAGATTTGTCTACTGTAAAATCAGTTTCAGGAGCTCCAGCCAACACTACCATGCAGCAACAACAGCTCTTGTCTCTGCGTGCTTACTGTATATAAATATGGCAGCCATACGACTGGAATTTCCAAATCAGGAAACAGCCAGTTAAGGTGAACTCGCTGAACCTCGTCTGTCAGACTCCTAATTATCTGCGCTAATAACTGGAGCACATGCAATGGATCCTTCAGCTATCATGCCAGAGAAGCGTCAGACTTTGTCCACTATAGTTGGATGTCCACTGTCAAACAATGACTGGAATTTTCTCTGACTTAATGCAGCTCAACTTGTAATATGTATGCAGTCTGATTTCTAATCACATCAGTGACTGTTGGTCAGGGTGTACGTGTGTGGAAGCTTATGAAAGCATGACAAAGATGCGAGTCAGTGCTGAAGCAACCATCCTGCCAGTTTTCCTGTCTCACTCCGCAGCTATGTTCAAACAGTAGACTTTTATGGCTTCACCAGACTAATAAAGACAAACAGTTTTCCCTGTATGCCTAAATGGCTATGACATAAAGATCGTAGTGTGTGGAAGCTATTTTTTAATGGCTGCAACTAATTATAAACTGATTATTTTCTTGATTGATTAATCTGCCAATTATTTTTTGGATTAATTGTCTGGGCCGTAAAACATCCGAAAACAGTGAAAAATGTCCATCACAATGTTCCAGAGCCCAATGTGACGTAATTAAAATATTCAATTTTCTGTAATATAAGGCTAAGAAAAGCAGCAAATTCTCACATTTGAGAACCATGAACAGGTTTGGCAGTTTTGCTTGAGAAATTATTTAAACAAATTGATTATCAAAAGAGTTACTGATTCATTTTGTCTATAATCAACTGATCGTTGCAGCTGTATAATTTTGTTTAAAAATGTGTGATTCTCTTTTTTGCACCCAGCAAAGCCTGTTATGCAGGTGAGTGGTGGGCACTCTGAAAGCTGTGAAATGAGCAATGAATCTCTCCCTACTTGGCCATCATATTCACATTGATAATCTTTTTTGTCAGACTTAATCACCTTCACATAGTTTAGATTATAATATGGAAGCACCTTGAGTCATATCCAAATTATAATCATTATCAAAGAGTTCCATCTATACTCTCTACCTGTCTGGTCCTGTTAAAGGCCAAAGGAGGCCTGCAGCATATCCGTGTGCACTGGGCTAAAGGTAGGGAAACACTGGATAAGTCACCAAAGAAACGCATAAATGAGCAAACGCCTATCAGCAATTTAGAGTTTCCTCTTCAACTCACCTGCTTGTCATTTGACTGTGGGGGTGGGTGGGGCATGGTAGTAGTCTGAGAAAATCCACACAAACACAGGGAGAACGCGCAACTCCACACAGAAAGGCCCTCATGTGCGGTGTGGGTGAAAGTGCTCAGCAGCAAAGCCACCCCAATGTTGAGGTATTCAATTAAAAATATTGCCAAATGTGAATATCATCGAGCTCTTGTTGTGTAATGTTTACTAATGTTTTATGATTTGTTTCATGACTTTTCTCCATTACTTGGGAGACATTACCATAGAGACAGGTCTACCTTTTCTGTCTCTGGTGTTTGGATTAAAGTCCTGTGTGTGTGTGTGTGTGTGTGTGTGGACATAAAAAAGAACTAGATTCTCAGAGAGGGTTAGTTTTGGCTCCTACTTCCAACACGTGGTTGCCAACAGATTCTTCTCCTGGGTAAACGGAGACATGGAGACGGCTACTCATCCTCGGCTACCGGGTGTGTCTTTTGTCTGAGGAGCAGGAAGTCATTTGGACAAATGGGTCTAATATTGACTAGCCCACTACCTTGGCCGACTAGACTCTTTGATCTGCGCATTGTAAAGACATCCATCTACTTTATGGGGGATGAAAAGAGAATGTTTTTAATCATAATGCAGTTTATATGCTGCCTTGTTTCCATAAAGATTTAACAGTACTGTGTAGTATGTCTTACTATGTTCTTAAATGTCCACTCTTTCCTGTCTGTTTCTTTTCATATGTTCATTCTCTGACTTGACCCATCTTCATCACCTTAGTGTTGTTTTCTTGCCAATTTTCCCAATCCTGTTTTCTGTTCCTGCAATCAACTGCCCTCTTAGTTCTTGGCGTTAGTCAATGAGACAACTAAACAGTTTTTTTCTTAAATGACTGAACAAACCCAGACACATGGGATGCCTATTGAGTGCAGTTCTGATCCAACCTTTCTGATCCTTACTTGAGCTCACCCAGCTTCTTGCTGCACTCCTATCAATACACGTCAAAACAAGGTAGTCCTGTGGCCTGCAGCAGCCTTCAGCGTGGGTGGGCGTTGTTGAATCTGTTATAAATGTGGTGTGTGCATTTTTTGTACAGTGATAACTCCAGTGTGGTTTTCTTGCTTGAGTTAATTTGAGCCGAGTCATATTGCATTAATATATGCGGAATTTAGCATAAAACACACTTCAGACTGAAGCATGCAGAGAGGAATGCTGTTGTGCATTTCTGGGGTGGGGATGGGGGGGGTACAAGTGAGAGGAGGGCTTTCTTGTCTCCCAGGGGAGAAAGATGAGAAGGAGAAAAGCAACGATACATAGGTAGAGAGCGGGGGATGGTTTCAGAGCCACGCAGAAAGGAAGAGAAAGAAGGCTTGGGTGGGGTACCTTGTCATGACTGAGCGTATCGTACGCACACATCTTAATATCAAAAAGCCACATTGAACTCTTTTGCTGGGCCTAACTTAGTGGCTTGAAATCCAACCAAAACACATTTTTAAATGCTCAAAATTAGAACCACGGGATGAATCTGTTAGAATTTAGGTGGTATGGCCTTTGCTCTGGTTATTCCCTCAGGCCACTTAACATGTTTTGCCCTACGGGGGTATGGCCATGTTTAGACGGACATTGGCACTAACTGCCAACTAAGTCTTTTGGTGAGCACCACAGCCTCATGGGGTCACCATCTGGGTGTAGTGTTTTAGTCTTTAAAATGTTTGTTGTTTTAAATGACAAATAATGGACTGAAACAAAGTACAAGTACATAGCCTTTGTGATCAAATATGTCCTTTCAAACTAAATTGGGGAAAAAATGCATAGATTTGAATGTCCTCATTAAGATGAATAGCAAATGTCTGAACTACTCAAACCCCAGTTACCAAAACAAATTTGAATAGCTGCGTTCAGTGTTTGAATGGCTGCACATAAAAGCAGTGTCAAAATGCATGTGGAGATGAAGAGATGCAGATCCACACTAGATAACACAAACTGAGGCAAATGTGTATCAGCTCAACTATTTCAACTTAAGCTAAATTTTCCCCAAGTTAAGTACTCGACAAATAAACAGAGTGAGAAGCAGAAGGTGTCCTTGTCTAGAGGGAAATAGGTGGAACATGAGTTCCCGGTAAATGTAGAAATCAGTCTGTCTGAGCTGTCATGCAGAGTCTGCTTGCTGTCACAGTAAACATCTATACAGTCAGTTGGGGAGAAGTCCACGGGCTGCAAAACAACTCGAGAGATCGAAATAAGAAAAGAACTCCCTTCATGTTGTTTATGAATGCAGCTGAGAGTCTGACTCACTTCACAGCTTGATTAAGTTGATATTGCGGTTCTTATTCTGTATTGTGAAATATTGGGCTATGATATATCATTGAAACCCCTAGTTTTTCTCCCTGATCTAATGTTTGTGAAATTGACATCATCTAGAACTGACTGTGCAACTGTCACCTTGCTATATGGATGAGTGTACTGGTGTGAAAAAGTGAAACTCATAAATACCTTAGTCAGCAGAAACACATGCTAGATTTAGGACTTCGATTTACAAATAATGTTTGAATGCAACAAAAGACAGACGTCCAAAGGGCTGCTGCTTTCTTCCAACACTCTTTCTCCACTGGTCCGCTGGCCTCTGTCCTGCTCAACAGAGCAAAGTGGAAATGAGCTGTTAATCTGCAAATGTGGGAGATCTCTGTGTGTGTTTGTCCACATTTCTTTCCACCGTCTTGTGGAGGGGCCCAGTCAGTGCATCTGTGAGTGTTTGTGGTTTTGTACTGCTTGGGAAAGACTTTGAGCATGCTCCACGCTAAGCCCTCCCCTTCTCCCTCCCTCTCGTTCCCTCTCGTTCCCTCTTCCCTCGTCCCTCCAGCAGCTGTTTTCCTGTCTTAGCTGGGAACTGGAGCCAAGCTGTTTTTCCCCCATCATCGCGTCACAAGCAGGAACTCACCGACTTACTGACATAAACAAACAAACACTTTTTGTCTGTCTCTGCCCTGTCCCACACTCGTCTGGCTGTTGACTGTGTGCTGACCTCATTTTGGACTACAGACTGAGGAGCAAGTATTCCCACTCTTCTACTTGGCTGCCGTGATTGCGTGTTCACATTGCTGTGTGAGAGCCACCTGACTGTTCGGAGAAATGCTTTCATGGTAAGATGTCTCCTCTCTCAGGCCACTTCTGTCTCTTGACCTCGTGTTTGGTCTTTTTTTCAGTCCATGACATTTTCTTGGGTTTCCTGTTTCTCTGTTGGCAAGACTGTCAGTACGGGAAGAGCCCAACAACAGTTTCCAAAAGTCTTTGTGACTGTGTGCTACAGCATTCTCAGGGTGTCGGTGTGTCCCAGAAAAGTCTTGGAACGAATTAAATAAAACATCAGAGCCGCAGCATGTCTCAAATTAAATTTAATGTGACATTCATTTGTTTGTGTTTTTAAAAAGTTTGGATTTTTGATGGAGCTGTTAGTGTAGTGATTTTTAATTTAGGGATGTCCCTATACGTCATGCTGATTTGTTGTAAAAAGAAAACAAAGTGGCTTCTTAATTCAGCTTACATCCACTTTAAGGTCCGCTTTTTACATCTTAACTTGTTAAATGTTTCATGTTTGGGTCTGCATGTTAAAAGGAAGAACTGTGTTCATCCTCCCTGTCTTCCCCAGCATGGCTATATCATGGGACCTTCAGTGTAGCGTTTCACACAAGTGAATGACTGAGAGGTGGGAGAGTGACACATGATTGAAGACTTTCTGGTTTGTGTTACACTGCTGTTACACTGGGCCAGTTCAGTCCTGACTCATAATTACACTTGGCAGAACCTGGGAGTGTGAGCTGATTAGGTGTACGTCTAATATGAGCGGTTTGATAAAACACTCTTGCCTCAGAAGACAGTGATATGCTACATTGCTTTAATCAGATTTTTTCCCCAAAGTTTGGGATATGAAAACATATTGGTAAGAGTAGTTCCACCCAGAGGAAATTAAGTCCTATGCAATTTTTCATTCTCAACTAAACAAAGTGACGTGTGCAGCTGTAGCTTATCTCTATCTCCCAGAATCGTCCTGTCTTTTCATCCGGTTCCAGAGGTAATGCTGCCTCACAGTCCTCCTGACACACTTGGGGCGCCTATAGACTGTGCGTTTTTAAAAACAATCTTCCAGTTTCGTTGCATGTCGCAGTGTGTGAGATGGGTCTAACAAAAGCTTGGTGGCACTCGGGACAGTTTTAAAGCATGTCAGGTGCAATGAAAGCCTGGTGAATTGTACCGCTGCCATGGTGCCAGCAGAGACATCGGCTCACATCTATCTGCACCGCTCATGTTTTGAAAATGTAGCTAAGCATAATGCTAGCTCACCAGTGTATTCTGTGTCATTTCATGTCATGTCATATTCTTATTGGACTGCTTTGCAAATATGGGTCACAGCAGCAGTCACATTGTGGGATTTTGGCCCTGAATTTTTGACATTGTCAGAATTTTGACGCAGGCTGTATTTTTTTGCTGCAGCTCTAAATCAGCCGTCAGAGGACTTTTCTCACAGTTGGATCAAAGTTTTGGATTGACGACCAAAGATTTCACCTCGTTTATCTCACAATTGTCTGGGACAGAGTGTGGAGGGGCCTTAAGTCGACCTCAAAGAACTAATGCAGACAAAGGCTGAATGCTGTGCATCTCCTCACACTGCCTTGCCTCTGCTGTTTAAAAGTCGCACTTAAAACACACTTCACAAGCTTCAGCTAATGGCCGGCTGACCACTGGCATGCACGTACATCCTGTGTCAGTGCAAGATGAAAAAACAAATTAGTAGGCTGTATTTGTGGTCTGGAAGACCACACTGGAAAACACAACATTGCAGAAAAACAAACATTTCCACACAACTGAGAATCTAAAATGGCATAACAGTCTTGTTATGCTCAGAATATAAATTAGAAATATATCTGTTAAAAGTTTTTGTTTGGCTTTGCACCAGTGTTGTCAGCTTGTTTTTGTTTTTTTAAAATATTTTTTCTTGAAGAAAAAAGAGGCAACGTGTGGAATCCTGAGAGAGCACTAACCAACATTGAAATGCATTGCATATCTTCATGTCAGAATTCAACCATTATTAATGTTTCTTTCTTTCTTTATACTCTGGGCCACTTTAGCTGTCTTTCCCCCCCCCACCACTGTTTTCTTTACATCAATGCTTAAATCTGTTATTATCCTCGTTGACCTGTTGACCACAAACAATTAAAACTTTTCCGCTCATTTCTATCCACATTTCACTTGGCTCATCTTATCACTCATTGTTTTCTTTTGTCAGTGAATCAGTATCACAAATAATGAAATAATGGACCCTGCAGAAGAGTTAATAGTCCAGTGTCATTTTCAGACAAAGGAAAATATAACCTATCCGGTGAGAGGGAGTGTAAAGGTCCCACTTATTGTCCACTCTGCGTACATATGCAAACTGTCTATTTGTTAATCCCTGTAATGGATACTAAGCTAGCCTATCAGTTTGTCATTGACCGAGTGAGAGGTTGTGTATGCGTACATGCTCATACACATGTCGTCATTGCCCCCAGCTGATGTTCCAGCGCCGGTGTGCTGATAAGAGTGCACGTGTTTGAGTGGGTGATACTTCAAAGTTCCTGCATTACCTGTGTGTTTGGGTGGGGGTTGCTTGTGTTAAGACTGGCTGTGCATGTTTGATACGCTAACAATGGTTGTCACGCTACCAGCGGCCTTCTTCATGTCTCTGCCTCCCTTGCTCAAGATAACAAGTTTGTGCTGTGGATTCTGGTCAAGTTGCATCTTAAACAGTCCCAGTTCCACCTCACATCCCATGTCTCCTTCGCCCAGAGCAGAAGAAGATCTCCAGGCTGATATTTAGATCTCTGTTTTAAAAAAAGTGGGGGAGATGAAGCAGAGATTGTTCTTGGTTTGTGCCCAGTGTATTTGGTACTGGATAATCCCTTCCACTGAATTCAGCTCCCTTTTTAATCTGAAGAGGTTTCGGGTTAGACAGCACATCTCATCTCTTCTTTCTTGCCCCCCCCCCCAAAATCAGGGTTCCCACCACCACCTGTCACTCATCTGCCCTATCAGTGTTTCACTCACATCAGTTCTCATCTCGTCCCTCATTGATGCTTCTCCTTGCCTGTCATCTCCTTCACTGTCGCTCCTCATCAACTCTGACCTTCTTCACAGCCAGCTTTTATTCTGTCCTTTCACTAACCTTTTAATATTAAACCAGCTTCGTCCACATCCCCTTATCCTCAACTCCCTGTGCCATACAGTGAAAAGGAGAGGCGGTTTCTCTTGAATTGTACAGTACATGTATATTGGAGGTACGACATGTGATGTACATGTTAAATGCTTGGATGTAGCTATGGAATTTATGAAATAGTAAGAGTTGATTGACAGTCTGTTCTGGGAGGAGTTTCTAGATGCTCATTAACTAACTAAAGTTTTTGAAAGTCTGCTCCTTCAGTGCACTTTCACTTTGGACTGTCATTTTCAGGCTCTACTAATTGTTAGTGAAGCCAGCACGACGCTGTCTTTTTGCCACATCATGACCTCGACTCCTGATCCTCCAAACGTCTCTCGCTGTCTTCCCAGTGGTCATTCAAAACGAACAACTCCTGGTTGCTTTGTTGTGGCTGCTGGTCTGAGCACACGCGCGGTAGTTTTATTTGAACTCTCCCACTTGCAACTGCCATTTGTTTTGTGGGTATCATATTTGTTTTCATAGTGAGACCAGCATAACTGGTGTGTCATGACAGCAGTAAGGCTTGCCAAGTGTGCACAGTTTTTCAGGAAATAATCTAACGCCTGTAGGGTTTCCTTAGCCGTTCATTGTGGAAATTGCTTCTTCTCCCTGACCTGAGAACCTGTACACTTAGTTGATAGGTGTAATATATTTAGTTATACAGGCCATACATGAAGATGTTACCTACTGTATTGATCCACAAAACGTGAGCACTGTCATGATTTGTTGAACTGACAGTGAAATGAGAGTGCTGGAGTGATCTTGGCCTACCCATTGTTAGTTCATCTGGCAATTATTCACCAGCCTGTCGCAATATCAGGGTAAAAATGCCTCCCTTTTTCAGATTTTTTTCTTTTTTCTTTTCTGCAGATGTTGGGTAGATAAAGGGCTCGATCACGATCCGCTGTGTGTGTGTGTGTGTGTGTGTGTGTGTGGACCAGCTCTCTGCACAGGAGGGCACAGGCGGTATTGCTGGTCAAGCCACTGGGGTGAAGTTGATTTTGAAGTTTGATATTCACCAGCTGGAAGTGCCTTTTTGATGTCTGCTGCTCCATGTGCATGGCATCAAATATTCCCAAATGGTTTTTATAGAGAGGCTGACAGGACCATTTCTCTGACTCCGTTTTGCTCTCAAAAACACCCTCTGGTGATGCAGCCAGGATCTAACAGAATTTAGATTTTTTTTTTTTTTTAAACTGTAAACAGTTTTATAGGCTGTGGAGGGCAGACGGGCTAATGTTAATCACATTTTACTTATTCTATTGTTCTTTGGTTAAGCCCAGTTATTTCTGTTGAAGTGCTGCTGGCTGTGATATTTTAACCCTGCAGGATACACAGGCAGACAAGTGTGGAACATCTGATTTCCTCAGTGATACTATTGTACATGACCAGTGATCACCACTGTCAAACGCCTAATACACATACTTAAAAAACTCACATGATAATGTAATAATAGACTTGGACTCAGGCTTAAAGTGCTTTGGATACATAACACCAGATTGACTGACAACAAATTTAGAACCAGGCTTTGGCTGCTGTGGTAAAATTGCAGACATCTGTGTATGTCACAGTATGTATCAGAAATTAATTGGTCCCTGTGAATCTGGAATGCTATCTAAAACATAAGTTTCCTCTATTTCGCATCACATTTTCTCTCTCTGCTCCTCCTGATTCCCATGAATCATTTCTCTCTGGCTTGTCTATTTGTTTGGCCTAGTGTTTTTCCCCCCCTGACGCTTGATGCACGAGGAATTCCCAGAAAAATGTTTTTGCATGAGCAGTAAGGGCTTGTATTATTTATGTTGCACATACACATTCGCAAGTGTCTGAGTGGCCGATAGCCTCTGTGTGATAAATATTCCTCTCATTTGTCACCAAATGGCTCCATGCTTTATGTCTGGTGGTATAAATGAATTAATATGGAAATGCAGAGCTTGTCACTTTTCATGGGTTGTGGTCATGAGATAGTGTTCTGCAAATGACTCTGCCTCCCTGCAGGTGTGTACAGCATATTGAATCGTCAGCCTTGTGTGTTGTCAAAGCTGTTGCCCATTTATTACGTTGTTGTTGGTTCCATTTTTCTTCTTGATCTCACGTGTCCTGTCACCTCCACAATTTCCAACGTATTTACTTAGTGACATGTGAACAGACACTGTAAACATAAAACCATGATGTGTGTAAAGTTTGTCTGCTCCTCTTTGTGATCACAAGCCAAAACCATTCATGCATGGCTTTTGTCAGTTAAGAAAATATGGCAGATGAGATTCCAATAATGTAACGCTCAGCCGTTTTTGGGAAGCAGGCAGCATTGCCTCATGTTGTGCAGACTTGATGGGCTCTGTATGGTTGCAGGAGCTTATCGAGTTGAAGTTGTTTCCATTTGTTGACTTTTACTTTCAAATTTGTAACAAGTTGCATTTCAAAGTGAAAAATGTACAAATCTTGTTTTGATCCCTTCATCTCTCCATCTGTTTCAATCTATCCTGCGCACACGCACAACAACTGTGTGTGTGTCTGATTCAAGCCTCCCCTGGTGGGTCAGTACCCGTTACTGTTCTGTACTTTCCCTGGAAGAATCATGTGGAGTCCTTTCCTGGGAAATTATAGGGAAGTGAGAAAAACATTTGAAGGATTGCTTATAGGAAAGAGAGAGAGGACACTGAGTAATGTACAGTACAGCACATTTGGAACAGCTTCTCTTGACTTGGTCATATAGGGAAACTCTGCACATGTGTTTGGAAGTAGCTTAGGGCTTGTGTAAGCTCAGCATACAGTTACACTTTCTCATAAAGACTTATAAAAAATGAATTACATCACATTTGTTTGCTCAGTAAAGAGGGGATTGGCTAAGAAGAGGGAGTTCATATTGCATGACTATTCAGAGGAAGTCAACAGCAAGTTTCAGCAAATCCTCTCTGTGTCTGTGTTAGTATTTCATTATCGGAGGGTTGCTCATAGAATTTGTGATGCCTAAAAGGCACTAAGCCTAAGTACTTTTGTTCAATACGCATTGCTTTAGGGGGTAGTTGGTGTCTGTCTGCAACAAAACACAGGGCTTGTGGGGCGGTCTGTGAAGGAGACCACATTTTAGTAATTACTGTTGTTGGTGTTGGTAGGTCTCCTCTTCTCAGCTTGTTGGCTGTCAGTGTAAATGTGCAGTAGAGAGCCAGCTCACACATCTCTTTGCACAGTATCAGTGCACAGTTTTCAAATTACTTTCAAGGTATCAAACGACAAAAAAATAGAGACTAAAATGTGTGTTTGTCAACACTCCAGAGTGGTAACTGAAGACAGGCAATGCTTTTTCTAGAGGAATGCGAAAGGTGAAGAGAGGTTCATCCTTAATTTTCATTCCCCGCCATTTCCTCTCCTCTCTGCAGCTGTGACTGGAAGCTAGCGAAATTGATGCCATATTTTTGCCAGTCTTTGTTTGATAAGAAACAACCAAGCATGGCTGCAGCAAACCATTATTTTCAATATTAAAAAATTGCCGAGTGTTTTCTCAATTAATCCATTAATAGTTTAGTGTATACAACATCAGAAAACAGTAAAAAAATATCCATCAGTTTCCCAGAGTCCAAGGTGAACATCCAGTGATATTCAGTTTTACTAAATTGCTGCAGTAAGTTTGGTATTTTCAGGAAAAAACAAGTTGTTTGAACAAGACTTTCGTGGTATGAGTGTTTCTTTTGTAATACAAGAAAAAACAGGAAATCCGCGTATTAATAATCTGGAACCATCAAATGATTGGAATTTTTGCCAGAAAAATTAGTTGTCAATTTTCTATTGATAGACTAATCGTTGCAAGTGTGAAGTTGAATGGAGTGTATAATATTGTGAATTTGCAGTTAAATTTGGACAGGATTATTAAAAAATATCCCTCTTTGAAACTGATGCAGACTACTTGCATTTTCAATACAAACTCTCCTCAGACATACCTTTTTATACTGGAGTACCATATGGCATTGATACCCGTTCCAGTTGAATCAAGGAAATCAGTAATGCAGTTGCTGTGTCCTGTCTGCTTAGTCATTACTGATTAGCCAAGAGTGACAAATGTTAAACAATTTAAGACTGTACATTGGATACATAATGTTTTCATTTTGTGTGTGTTTCAGGAGTGTGGTTTCCCCTGGCTGAAGACGGCATGCGTGTCTAACAGCACCTTTCCACCCAGGACCCACCGTGTTGCCATTGCGCCCATGAGGTAACGTCAGGACCGTACACCCCCTCATTACCACCCTTGGTCCATCCACTTCCCTCCCCTCTGTCCCTTCCTCCCTTGGACCCACCCAGCCATGGGCCAGAAGATCTCTGGCAGTATCAAATCAGTGGATGTACGCGGGGAGCCCTCATATCGGCCAGTACGCCGAGAACTACGAGGACCAGATTTCTGTCGGCCCCCCAGGCTGGACTTACTGCTGGACATGCCATCGGCCAGCCCTGAGACCCAGCTTCGCCACGCCTGGAACCCTGATGACCGCTCACTCAATGTCTTTGTGAAGGAGGACGACAAGCTGACGTTTCACCGACATCCAGTGGCACAGAGCACGGACTGTATCCGTGGGAAGGTGGGCTACACCAGGGGCCTCCACGTCTGGAGGATTCACTGGCCGGCCAGACAGAGAGGCACCCATGCTGTCGTGGGTGTGGCCACTGCTGAAGCACCTTTACACTCGGTGGGCTACACAGCCTTGGTGGGCTCGGACTCTGATTCCTGGGGCTGGGACCTGGGTCGGAACAGACTCTACCATGATGGAAAGAACCGGCCCGTTTCCACGTCTGCACCCACATACCCCTGTTTCCTGGAGCCAGACGAATCATTTGTGCTCCCAGACTCTCTGACAGTAATACTAGATATGGACGAGGGAACACTGAGCTTCATGGTAGATGGACAGTATCTGGGCGTAGCTTTTAGAGGGCTAAAAGGCAAGAGACTGTATCCCATCGTCAGTGCTGTGTGGGGGCACTGTGAAGTATCCATCCGCTACGTCAACGGACTAGATCGTAAGTGACACAACATGCACACGCTTGTGGCAGTATGTTTTAAAAATGTCAGATGGATCGTAGCAGCTAAAATTAAGCTGATCAAAATCCAATCCTTTCTTTAATATTCTCTGCTGTGTTTTGTCCACCTCAGCCTGCTAGTGTTGCAGCACGCTGCTCTCCTTGATGACAGCCACATTATGTCTGATGTCAAAACATATGATCCTTGTGAACTTTTCAGCCTAATCCCTGTTTAGGTTTAGCATACTCCTCATTATTAGAACCTGTCATGCAGCTTTAAGTATGTTGATGCACTGCTCTGTGTGTTGATACCTAATTCAACTTGATTTGTAGCAAACATGCACATACAGGTTTGAGTTTTATATACAACTGTTACATCCAGTGTCAATAACTAGCCCTCTATTTACCCAATCGTCTTCCAAACATGGAGACTAGTGCCTGTTTTAGTACTGCCGTTTACATTTGTGTCGCTGCAGACACTTGGAGAGGAGGGTGTGGTAGGTCATTTTTCACAGTGCAGAGATGTTTTTGTTTATGTATGAAACTTCAGATGGGCTTATATTTAGACCTTCTCATCAAGGCTGTAAAGGCCCAGGGTGAGATTTGTGATATAACGTGGGAGTCCAGTGACAAAACCCAGGGTAGGACCAGAGTGGGAGAGAAGGAGGAAGAGAGATGAAGAGAGAGGAAAAGATGTGTATTCAGTCATCAGTTAGGGGCTATGGCCAATTATGCGTGTGTCTGGTTTTATGACAAAGTCCTGTTGTTTTGAAGATTGACAGAGGAGTCTGAATCAGGCAGCTGAGTCATTTTGACAGCCTTCACTAATCTCCTAACCCTCTGCAGAAGACAGTCATACAGTCCTTAGTGTGGCTGAAATGGTATCTTTACTGTGTAATATGGGTGACCATATAGGGGATTTTTAAAGTTTTAAAAACTATGTCCTCAAGCAGTACTGGTGTGGCTAATTTCCAAATACATAAACCTGGTCTTGGCTCTCCAGAAATGTACAGGATTTAAGATTTAAGGCAAGACTGGGAAGGCTTTACTTGCACATTTGTCATTTTTTTCCTTCAGAGTGCATGGGGGATGGATAAACAGTGCACATTTCTGTCTGCACTGATCTATAAAAAGCCCACAATGAGAGGGACTGCTGCTTTGTTTACCAATAGGAAGCAGCTTAAACATGCACACTCTGTACTATTTCTAGTCTGCTTCCCTCGATCGTTTCTTAGCACAAGTCTTCAGACAATTTTCCTCAAACCTTCACACACTCAGAGCAAAACAAGAAAACTGTATCAACCCTCTGATGTAATTGGAATATCTGTTTCACCACTGAAGTCACCAGAAAGATCAGCCTGTGTGTGTCAGCTTGACTTTCTCGATGTTTCTGTCTGCCCCGCCGCTCCTTTCTGTTAAATGTCATTGTTCCAACTAGTAGAGTCATCTCAATCATGTCTGCCCCTAAGATTGTGTAATAGCCCTCAGTCCTCCCTCCTGCTGCATGTTGCACAAAGACCTAAAGCGGGCTGGGGGCATTGCAGACAGTGAGGCACGGACACCATGTCCGTGGCTGCGAGCCATGTGTGTGTGTGTATGTGTGCTGCCGGACAGCAACCAGTAGAGGAGGAATTCTGGAAGATGTCCCAGTGTGCCTCTGAGCTCAGCGTCTGGCCTTGCATAGTGGGAAATGTCGGGTTAGGTGTGTGTGTGTGTGTGTGAAGTAGCTTACGTGCACATGATGTAGAGAGGCCCATATTCATGCTTCATCAAAACATGGCACAGTACAAAATGCATTACAGATCATCATTGTCGTCTGTGGTTTATGAAATGTTCTCACTGTTTTGGTTTCAGTGTAAGATCTAGCTAGAGTGAAAAATATGTTCCCGAAGCACCAATATTTAGGAGGCATCTGCAATTAATAAACATGGAGGGGCCCTTTTATTAGTTTAGAATTGCTTAACTGTAGTATTTTGTGTGTATTAGTGAATTAAATGACTTCATCTTTAATTGGAAGGATAGCTAGTACTGCTGATAACGCTGAGAATCAACATCCCCTCCTCAGTTCTCTGCAGGCTTTAGAGGCCTCCAGCTCATTGTTGCTTTGGTTGTGTGCATCCAGTGTTGATTCATATAAAAGCATAGGGAGCTGCTGTATGCTACCTGCCCAGGCAGAGTTGAAGGAAATAGGTTACTGGTGAACACATTTGAACAAAAAGTGCCACATGTTTTGCTCATGAGCTGGCAGACTAAAGTGATGCTGAAATGTCAGTGGGTTTACTTGATCTTACAGCAGGTGTTTAGAAAGAGGACTCCAAGGGATGGGGATGCCCTGCCCATGTTGCCCCCTTTGCGCCAGATGTGTCAGGAGTTGTTTGCTTAAAGGAGAGCTCAAAAGTCTGTTTAGAGGTCTCGGGGAATATTACTGCATATGTGGGGGGAAAAAAGCTGTACAATGTAAAGCCTTTTGTGGCTCCAGAGGGAGCTTAGAAATTGCGTCAAGTGGGTGGCTTGAGTCTACATTAGCCGCTGCTAGCATAACACACCCAAATCTTATGCTGTGTCTCAAATCGCGTACTTCCGTTAGTACACTTACATGCAGTATACTGTGTACACTATGTACTGACTTGTGTAGTGTGGTAATTTTGACAGGGTAGTGTTGTCTCAAATCGAATACTGCTGTTGTGCGCTTACCGGAAATGACGATCGCAACCTTCTTCTTCGTCTTCTTCATCTTCGTCTTCTTCTTCTTCTTCTTCATGGCGGATTGCAACCGGGCGGAGCATTATCGCTAGCATTTACCACGATTGCCGCACGCCTAAATATCTGCCAGCTTGTTTGCTCACTTGACTCAATTAAATTAAATTAAAAATGAATAAAAAATGAACGTGTTTTTACTTTTAGCCATAACAATCGCAACCGCGGCCGCCATTTTCATACATTGGTGGTCCTCCCCTTCCGCTACGTAGCCAAGATGGCGACCGTTGAGGGTGAGTGTGCAGCGTTCTACACTCAACTTTCTGACCGTTATGAGTACATCATCCAGGTACTCATAGTACACTGCATTTTGCCATACTTATTCACTAAAAATATTAATTGTAAGTACGGAAGTACGTGATTTGAGACGCAGCATTTGACTGTTTGAGTTGCATTGTGGGTAATTTAGGTGGCAGGTTTTGAAGATGTGTGGAATAAAAAAGATAAGTTTATCATATGCAGCCAGAAGAAATTTAAAAACTTAAGAATTCAGGATTCAAGCTAATGCTGCCAAGTACATTGTTTTGTTTGTAATCTGGTTCACATGTCCTGAGATTTTAAAGGTCTTGTTTAAATCTAAGGGATGAGATGTTTATTTGGGCTCTTTCTTCCACAGATTTGTTTGGTAATAGCCCATCAGTGCACAATGTGACGACTCCAAAATTGGCCCCATTTGTATAATTATGCAATAACATCTCAACCATTTGTATTGTTCTTTTGCAAATGTAGGCTGTTGTCAGATATTGGTCACATTGACAAACAATATGCAAACTGTCTCTCAAAAATATCTGATGTGGAAAATTACTCAGGATTGAGCATCAAGGCTGACAACATGAGTTAAGACAAATGTGTCAACTGTCCAGGCGGCCCATCAGTCAGACTTGACAATCACCCCTAAAGTGATTAAGTAAAGCTGTCAACTTGTGATCAGATCAGCTAATTGCATGTTAGTACAAAGTGTAAACAGGCTCTGCAGTGTTTTGGAAAAATAAGGACACACAATTTCTATTATTCACTCTGTGTGGACTGTGTATATGGAGATAGGACAAACCATACCTTTTTTTTATCGTCTTGGTTCCCTGTAGAATTTCTATGCAGTTAGTGCATTGATAGTGATTCTCATGAGCTAGTTGAAGCCAGAGAAGAGCACCAATAGTTTGATCAGTCAGACTAATGAAGCTTGAAGATGGCAAAACAGAGTTTGCTAATGGAAACAGCTAATGGTGCTAACTTATGAGCCCGAACTCACATCAATCACCTGTTTTGTTTGTTCCTTTTCCTTCATTATAGACATCAAAGATGATAGACTACTGATACATTAGTCAACATGATACTCATATTCTCTTCACTCATAAATTCATGTCTGCCTAGTGCCATGTATATGATGAGTTCAGTTTGGCAGCCATGAATGTTCAAAGAGCTTATGTTCTGACACAATGCACGAGAGATCAGTGTATGATATCAGGTTTATAAGGCACATCTCATGTTGTAATATAGAGAAGAATGGGAACTTCAGTATGTGTGCTTGGAGATGGCAGTGCTCCCCTATTCCCAGATCTTGCTTTTGTGCACCTCCTTATAGCAACTCAAAGATGATTCACTTTCTGGGTTCCTGGTCTTTCACTTGTCTTGTAGTCTGTTCACGTTCTTTTTCTCCCTTCTCCTTGCTGCTTAGACTCTTTTATTCTCCATCTCTTTCTCCCTGGGAAGCGAGAAGAGATAAGTATCCCTATACTTCTCTCTCCTATCTGTATTGTCCCTTAATACCCTGTATTAACGCAGGTTTGTCATCCTTCCTGCATTTCAGTGAACACTTTTGTCCTTTGGCCCTCAGTCCCAGAGACACTTGAAAGCCAACCCTACGGAGACATGATTTTTATCGGTTTTCATACCTCTGGCTTGCTGACGTCTCTTAAGTACAAAAAAATGGGGTTGCTGGATCTTGCCGCCCTCCCCCTTCTATTCACGGAAAGCCATCTTTTTCTCCCCATCACAACAAGCCTCATGACACCACAGTGGCCTGGTCAGCCTAATGGCAACAAGCGGATCCAAACTCATTTACACCAGAACGAGACAGACCAGAGAAGAGGAAGTGTTTCACACACTCTACTGACATGCTTGCCCTCCCCTTTGCAAATGAACCCTATTTGACTCCGACTCTCATTGTGTTTCATCTCCTCCCTCCTGCTATCCTTTCTACTCTTTTATTTATTTATTTATTTTTTTGTTTTTTGTTTGTTTCTTTTCCTTCTCGTCCTTTTCAGCACTAATCCTTCCTTTCAGTGTTTACACACCCAATTGTGGTGGCAGGTTGCTGTGGAAACAGTTAGGCTGACTTGTTGGTGGTTAGGTGGGTGGTTAATTGTTCACAGCACAGATGCAAGCTGTAACCTGAGCTTAGACCTTGCAGAAACTAAGGTTGAACCTCTACTCTGCCCTACAGAAGGCTACGTTGGATTGAAAATCAGCCGGTCAGTGTTGTTTGGCTTGTTATAAATTACTTGATCCCATTTATTCTACATTGGTGACTAAGATGCAACACTTTGATTGGATCTTTGCCGGGACCCTGTTCTTCGTATATGGATAAAGGAGTTAGCTTGATTTAATTGTTTATGATTTAAACCATGTATGGATTTCTCAGTTCTTCAAAGCTGTCGTGAAATGTATCTGTAGCAACAAGTCCTTAAGTCCAAACCTGCAAAAGTGCAGTCTTCTTCACAGTTGGCTGCATGATGACCAAGACCTTTCAAGGTGGACATCATGAACATTTTCAGATACAAATGATTCCTTTTCTTTGCGATATGATGAAAAATATTGACATAATTATGATTTTACATGAGAACATGCAGGTAACTTAGAAACCATTGCAATCTGTTCAGTCAGACACCCCTTAATGTTAATCTGATGGCAATTTAACATGTCTGTGTCATGTCTGAATAAGTACCCTGATCACTATTACTCAAAAGTCATGACAGGATTCTTATTCTCTCGGACTCAGTAACATTTCCATATCACCAATTGAATGCAGTCAGATTAACGTAATGCTGCTGCAGCGCAAAACTATTTTCCCGTCATGGAGCGACTGGGACAAAAGAAGTTAAAAAACCCTCGTACAACCACAGTAATAACCCGACCGACAGTCTCTCCCTCTATTCTCAATCATCACTAATGCCAACTGCGTGGATAAATAAATTAATATATCTGCCATAACGCTTTACATACAGCACATGGGCAAAGAGGAATTAAATGAGGGTCCCAGCTTGACATCTTGTGATTCAGTGCTTGTGTACTGTAGGATATTACAAAGCAGGCAGCAGAATCCATTCTCTAATAACGTTAAAATATGAAACTGATGTGAAAATTTATCAGTGGATTCACCGTGAAGAGGTGGCGAGCGTTCCTCGCCCTCACAGCGCTCATTAATTAAGGCTTCAACAGCAAAATAAGTATTAAAATCAGTGATGCAGCCTGAGAGTCTCCTTCCTTACCTTCTTCCTGTTATCATAACATTTATAACTCATTGCTGTTCTGTCTCGCGCGTGCACCACGTGCTAAATATTGCGCAAGTTCTTTGTAGCTCATTTGTAGCTGTCATGTCTGAATGAAGCTGTGAGGAACATTAACGCCAAGTCCCACAAAGCCATCCCTTTTAACTGATTAAGCCTGCAATGTTGAGTATTCCATGTCTGAAAAGAACGTATCACAATTTAATTTTCACAACAGAGTTAAAACCTCTACACAAAGTGCTCAACAAAATTAAACAGTTACACTTAAAATAAAAGAACCAATCCAAATTTAGTTTGGGATACTATAAGTTACTAAAAGTTTCTGGTACTTGTTTTCTTTTAAAATCATATCAACTTTTGTATTGTCCCTCTAAAAAAAGGAGTGTTTGTATCCAGAAAGTTCATGTGTGGGGTTCACACTAAGTAGTTATGTTCATGATCCGGCTAATTGAGTATAAGCCTGCACTTTTGCAAGTTTAGGCTTAAGGACTTACTGCTATGACAGCAGCACCAGATCATTCTGTTATCCACCTTTTTTTTGAAGAACAGGGCCCAAGATTGCAGGATGATTCAGGATGTTAAAAGTCACCCTGGTAGTGAGTCTAGTACAGATCATACAAACTAGCATGAATATCTTTATTCTCAGTAAAGATTTGTAGTTATCTATCAGGGTACCCACTCCAACAGTCTCAGTCTTCGTCTCGACTCATTTGCCTGTGTTTATGTTCAACGAGAGCTGTCTGTTGTCTGAACAGGGCTGTTGATGCATCCGTTTCCTGTCAGAATTTAATCAGTTTTGATGCGCTGAATCTAACCCTGCTGAACCTTTTCTGGACAGATAGGTTTGGTTTTGGAACAGTGGTGATAAAAATTCAGTGCTAGCTAACAAAAATGGTGATTGAGTGAAGAAAGCCTGGTATATTGTTGGAGAGATTTAGATTTTTCCATCTAAAAATAGTTAATAAAAAATAATAAAAATAAAATAATAATAATAATCATCGGTTTGGGGAACACAAATAAAACTGGGGAATTTTAAATATTTGTTTTACAAAGAATTTGATGGTTGGTAAATTGAATACTGTAAAATACATAATAGATGCTATTGGTAGTTTCTTCAAAAACGTGTTGAACCCAAACCTGGAAGTTTCTCCATGGAGAAGTGTTGTCACTGTCACAGCTATTGTGTGTGCGTGTCCATGCAGTTTATGGATGCACTCAGGTATTACAGTGTTCTTTATCATCATGTCTGCTTAGCCTCTATTTCCTGAGCAGAGTGGGGGAGCAGCATGAGGAGCAGGGACCAAATTGACGGCAGTCCATCCTCCTGTCTGGAACTCACTAGCCTGGCGGTGCAAGGTAATAGGAAGTCAGATATTGCCAGTGGAAGGAATCACTAGTTCACTGAGCAATTGGCTTCCGCTCTGAGTGGACGATTCAATTTGGACACCTACGTTTCCAATTAGGTACAGCGCGGCCGTTCGCTGTATTGCGTCCTCCCTGCTGCTCACCTCACTCTTCTGCTCCAATTTTCCGTTTTTTATCTCATGCATCATTGATCTAATTCTGTCCATCCCTAAATATATTCCTGTCTTCCCTTTTTCCCCCTTTGACCTGTTGGACCGGGGATGTGTCCGCACCTTAAGGGCTCTATATGTAAGACACATACACCCGTCATCTTAAAACTAGGTCAGACAGCCCCAGCAGTTTTATGCTAATCTATTAGATAAGCATGGCTGGGAGTCTGCCTGTTACCTAGGTACATCTCTGGTAATGAAGGGAATGCAGGAGGAAGGGGGTGGAGTTAAATGAACAGTAAACTGGAACATGTGCCAAAAAGATGTACCTGTCTTACCCCTTATTTCTAAGTAGGACATAACTGGGTCGTGTTGTCTCTCATGGTGAGCTGATGTATATGCACATACCCACATAAATTCATTGGGCCGCGAGCGCAAGAGTGGAGGAAACTGTGGGGGAAATATCACCGGTTGCGTATTGGCCATCTCACCTGAGTGAGGGCAGACTAACTGACGCGCCACCGTCCCAAAATTCACCTCCCCTTCCTCCACTTTGTTCTCGATTAAGTGTTAGGTGTATGCGCTTGCCAGCCTGCGGGCCTCTGTAGTCCAACGCTGCATCAGGCGCTCAGTCGTCCTTAACCACACTTTCCCACACTCCATCTACTCTTTAGTGTGCCATAAATCTGTCAGGAACTAGTCTCTGGCCATTACAAAAAAGACTTGAGTGCTTGAGAGGAAAGGGAGAGTGCAGAGATAGACATTTACATGACGGACTGGAGGGAGGAGGAGGAAAGACGAAGAATGAGCAAAGAGCTCCACTGTTCACCACTGGTTAACTGAAATGCTTCCAGTTATTAAACCCGCCTGTTCATTCTGATTTAGTTTTAAAAGTCTTTCAGGGTTTTCATGTGTGAAAGATAACATGCAGGCTGCTTTAAATATGCGCACACGCAGAGCTGGTTTCAATGTTCATCATTATACAGACTTAAAAGAACATAATGTAAATATTATGAAATTATACATGTCAACTTAGTGTTAGAGCTCCTTTCAAAAGAACACCACCCCTAAGGCCTATATGAATTTAATGAATGAGGCCATTTCACAGAGAAACATGTATTACTGGCATTGCAATCGTTATTTATAATGGTGATATGAGCCAGTGCATCCCATTCAAAGCAAATACTTAAAACCTTGTCAACTCGCACCAAAACAGAATGGATAAAAATGGAGAGAGTGTTGTTGTTTTTTTGGGTGAACTTAATATAATTCATGAAATAGAATAGCTATACGTCAGGTCAATTCTTAACCACATTATGTTCTTACGTAAGCAGAACTGGCCTGGAACAGCTTTTTACTCACAACTTAAACCAATTAGCAGTGTTGTTAGTCAATTTTAGCAATTGATGGACAGTGTGCACTTCCAGTCTATCACCACTGTCTGACAGGACCACTTGTCGCCCCAGGCAACCCTTACTATGGAGACCGGCTTGTGCCAGCAGGGATTGGATGGTTTTCAGCAAGTTTGTAGCATCACCACGTCATCATCTCCCTCAGGAGAGCACTGTCAGATAGTAATGCTACTGTCTGCGGTAGCATCAATCTTGTTACTACAAGCAGTCATGTTTTACTTTTGACTCCTAATGAAAGTGTTGCACTGTTATTTCTTGGTTTTGATGATCCAGGCAAGTGCAGTAACTTGAGAGGTACAACACTGGAGGAGAAAACAAGGATTATAAGGATGAAATAAATGTACAGTAAATATGCTCACTTCTCTAAGAGGCTGCCAAATGGAGGCTTAAGAAAGTACTTTCTGCAGAATGCTAACACACTTCATAATTGGCATAAGTTAAAAGTAAAATCTATTAGCATGCTGAGATTTTTGTGCACCGTTTTGCCAATTAATCCCAGTCCAATTCAAGTTATGTTTTTTTGGATGTAATTTGGCATGAATGTGCAGCTGTCTTCTTGTTTTGGGATCTCTTGTGATGAGGCTACTTATTTAGCAGTGTAACATACGCATTTAAATTGGCAATAATACAGGCAGAAATCTTGACACATACAGTGCATGTGCAACACATGGTGCGTCTTTGTCTATACCTTCCCAGTACACAGACATCACAAAGTGGTGATGTGCGGGGCTGGTTACTATGGGAACTACCTATATGCGTGCTGGGGCTGTGCTGGTTACGGTAGACTGATTGATAGGTGCTGTTAGGCCCAACGGAAAGCAAATCTCTGGGTCCTTCATTCCACAGAGGCTCCACGTGCACCAGGAGTGTGCGATCCAAGTCCTTTATTCAGAGCAGAGTTCAGACGGTCACAAGGTGCTGGGCGAACGGAGTGGAGACGTGATTGTACTACCAGTTGTATGAGTCTTAGTTCCTAATCTTGTAAGCTGATGTGCTAAAGCATGGACTTGCCTTTGCAGACGGAAGGTAATAAGAGGTTGGAGGGATGTGATTGTCCTGCCAAGTATTTTTCTAGCTGCTGTGAAGAATTATCAGCTGTACAGTCTCATTGCACACTTCACTGCACATTGTCTATATTCAGCCTGAGTTCATTCAACATGTCTACCTGATTCAGGCACTTACCATGTTGATGTGGCTGCAAATGAATCCACACTTGTCCCCAAGGTGCTCTTACAAAGGCTTTTCATTAAGCAAATGGCAGTCAAATAAATTGAGATAGCTGTACTCCATTTCTTTACACCCTGTCAGCTGCTGTTCACTGGTGGGTTTCATTATTTCCCCTTGCTGCTGTTTCAAAAGGTCACTTACCAGACTGCAGCAGAGGAATTCAGTGAGATGTTCCCACAAAAGTTCACCGTCAGTTGGCATGGGGATTTTGTAAACAGATGCACTGTTAGAAAGTTCATCATCATTGATTCTAACCGAGACGTTAAGTGAAGATTTCAGTGCCGATCCGCTTTTAATTACAACCTTGATGTAAGCGGAGTCGATGTTTATTTGATTCTTGTCTAATCCTCACTTCAGACAGGCTCTGTTTCCTTTTTAGCTGTATTTGTGTGCTCACCATCCAGTGGCCATGTAGCCACCAGGATGGCAGTCCATGCCCAGAGGAACGCCTCAGGTCTCTTGACAGGCTCGGTCTGCTCCGGTTCCATGAACACGCTTCAGACTAGACGTCACGTATTCGCCTCTTATTTGTTTGGTAGGGGGCCTCAGTTTGTGGTGATGTGCTGCACTTTTAATAGACTGTGGAGAGAAACGGCTCAATCAGTCACAGGTGGGGGCTTGTTTGGATTGTTGTGCTTTTCTGTGTATATAATGTAAGGTGTGTGTGTGCAGTAGCAAATGTATTTTATTGTGCAAAATATGGACAGAACCAACATAAAATAAATCATGCAGTGTTAAGGAGCCTGACTGCAGACTGAACATGAATTCAAAATCACACTTGTAGCCTTGATGCTATAATTTATTGATACACGTGTTTCAGGGTCAGTCCATCAGTAAGTCATAGCATCAAGGCTACAAGCGTGTGTGTGGTTGCTGTCTTTTGAATATATACCATGCAGGTCAGGCTAGTTCATGCAAACTACGACAAACTTTTCTCTTCAATCTCTAGCCTGTCAGCTAGTGTGTGTATTATGCTTGTATGCCAGTGTAAATGCCCCTGCTCATGTCCTTCACACAGTGTGTAAGTGCACTCTGAACAGCAGGAATTCAGCCCTGCCAGATGGTGCATCCAGGTGGAGCAGCTTGACATCCGTAAAGGGACAGCAGTTAAGGGTCTGTCTCTGTCTGACATACATAGACATCACTTGCCTCCAGAATTGGTGGGAGGGAAGTTGGAAGATGTTCTACTGCCATATGTTAACAATAGTGATGACATGTCTATGTAAATATTTAAATTATTAATAATTATATTAGCTGCTACTTTTCTTTTGGCTTGTTATTAACATACATCCAGTGTTATAGCATTATACATAGAGCAACAGTAAATTAAATCTAGACCTGAAAACAAACATTTCAACCACCTTTTCTGTATGAGGTCATTCACAATTAGCAAGCTACAAGCTATAACAGTCCATGTGTAGAAACTACAGTTCTGTGTATATATTTGTGTTTACACATCTGTCTGGAGCATTCTTACTTTGAGCCCCGCACTAAACTCCTATATCAGCCAACATCAGTCTCATATTTTACCTGCAAGACCTGCGTTTTAATGCCCTTGTTCATCATCTATGATGTGAAAACAGTGTGTCATGCTAATAATTAACCTATAAAATCCTTGCGCACCACGGGGTGTCTCTCCTGCCAGGCTGCTGACAGCGCTATCAGCCAAACACTCAGTCACAGTGGACGGCAGCAGAGGTTGCACCAAAGTCTGGTTCAAAAGTAGTTTAGCCGACTTCGTTGACAGTCGGCGCCTGAGCAGCCAACACCCACGAGTCATACTGCCCTGCCTCACGCTGTCCGGCATCGCACTGAATTCAAGTCACTCTTACGTACAAGTCTCAACGTCAGTCTTACTAGGCTGGACATGTCTGTCACTTGTGACGTGAATGCCGTCAGATTAACGAAAAGGCCGCAGCAGCACAAGGTTCATTACAGAGAAACTAAATGCATGTTTTCTTCCCCTGATTAAGATTATTGTCATACAGAATTATGTCCGATTGCTCAATAAAAACATTTTCCCCTTTTTTAAAAAACAAACAAAAAAAATTCCTCGTACAACCACAGTAATAATCGGACCAGCTGTCTCCCTCCTTATTTTCAATTTTCTTTCATGCCTACTGCATAGATGAATAAATGAATATGCAGAAAATCGCTTTACATACAGCATGTGATTTAAACGAGAGTCCCAACTTAACATCCTGTCATTCAATGCTTGTGCACTGTCAGGCTTTATAAATTTCTACCTAATAATAAGTGATCTAATTGAGGAAAAAATGTATTGGTGCATTCACGGTGGAAATTGGAGGCGAGCACCCTCAGACTCACACTGATCCTCAAAAAAGGCTTGAATGGCGAAATTATTTTTTAATTCTTTCCCATCGTAACATTGTGAATTCACCACTGTTGTCCTCTCGCGCACCAGGTGCCAAATATTACACAAGCGTTATTGCTCTTTCCTTAAATATGCTGTCATGTCCGAATGACAAAAACCATGAAGCCAGCCAGGTCACACACTCCATGCTTTTTAGAAGAGACAAAAGCAGGTGTCCACTGGGGCTTCAGCACCACAACACTTTGACTCAGGTGTATAAATCGGCTTCAAGTGTAAACAAACTAAAGGGTCTGTTGTCACACATGGAAGCCTGTGCTCACTGTTAGGATCCTCACCATGTCTCTCCTCTCTCTTGTCCCTCACAGCGGAGCCCCTCCCCCTCATGGACCTGTGCAGACGGGTAGCTCGACTGGCTCTGGGTAGAGAGCGCATCCATCACATCGACACACTCCCACTGCCGCAGACTCTCAAGAACTACCTCCAGTACCAGTGACCACACACACACACACACACACACACACACACACACACACACACACACACACACAGATGGGAAGAAACTGAGGCCCATTTGTTCTTATGGTAACCAGCCTCCTAACTGAACTTAATCCTAATCAGTCATCTGTTGAGGATGCGGACAATGACATTGACTACAAACAGGTGGTGATGACGGCGCTGCAAGGGATTTGGTTTACAACAGTTGGGGGTTTTCCATTTTGGATGTTTTTATGTTTTTCTTTTTTTTTTTTTGTCTGTTGCTGACTGCTGTTTTTCTCCTGGACAGAGGACTAGAAGAGCTGATGAATGAAATGGAGATTAAAAGAGAATATTTCAATCCAGTTTCCTGTTAATTACATGTGTAGAGTCAAAACCACTTGTCCTCAGTTTGAAAGGCCTTAAATGCGGTGGTTTGGGGCGACACTTTACACCGACATCTGTTCTGCACAGACTCTGTGGAAGCCTCCTCGGAAACATGTTGGTATTTATATTTATATTCCCAACAACACAGCAGGCTCCGTGGAGACACAACAGTCCCTCCAAGCCACAGGAGAGAGGGGGAGAAGGTCCACACACAGCTCTATTTCTGTTGGTGTGTACACAGTGCAGCACACATGGATTACATATATAGTGTGTGTGTGTGTGTGTGTTAGGAGTGTAGAGACAAAGTCCTAACTGTCTGTAGTGAGAAGACAACTCAGGCAAAACAGCACAGCTCCAGTCTGGTTTGAACTTCTCTCTCTGTCTCTGTCTCTCGCTCTGTCTCTCTCTCTCTCTCTCTCTCTCTGTCTCGTCGTCACTCGCTCCCGTTTGATTTAAGCCTCCATCATGTTTGTTCGTCGGCTCTCTAGCTCCTGTAACGCTGATAGATTGACCTGAAAGTGAAGCTGTGTCTTCGACTGCTAATGTGCCTGCTACAATACACACAAAAACGAGCACATGGCACTTCTGTCATATCAGGAGACACCCACCGACACGCAAGTTTTAAATGCTGCTTTTCTATCTTTTTCTTCTACCGTCTTGCCCTCGTGTGGGTTTTTATCCATGATTTACTTTTGAAAATGAGATTTTTTTTCTGATGAGATCTTTTGATTTTGAGATTTGTCTGCGGGACAGGATGTCTCGCAGGTGTAAGCGGAAGAATTTGCTGCCATGAGAATCTTTTAAATGTGAATAAGAATAAACTGAGCTAAACTCGCACTGCCTCGCTTTCTGTGCTCTTTGATCAAAACATCTACTGTCCTGGAATTGATGATCACCAATCACTAAACCCAGCCCCTGAACAGTGATTGTCCAATAATAGCTTAGCAACTGTAACTAGGCATGACAGGCCTGTGAAGTACTTCTCCACATGTTGAAGCGGTGTGCACCGGCCTCTGGTAGGAGCGAGACTCCGTATCTAAAGAGTTTGGAGGGTGGTGTCTTTTCTTTATCTTTCCAAAACCAAAAACATGTCACAAAGTGTAAGGAATGGATTAACCTGTACTATGTTTATCTGCTCTAATGTAAGCCGCAAATATTGGCAATCCTGCCTAAGTAGCATACAACCTACAGTAGAAGCCTAGCATTATTTTCAAAAGCCAGATGCATGTCGTTGGCTTACTATATTATTATGTGGCGTTACAGGTTACGTTAAAAAATACCCGTTCAGGACTGGAACATCCACTGTGTGGGAGCCAAGAGGCTAAAATATCAGTTTAGAATACTGACAGCAGCTTAATCCTTCTCTTGATTTGGTTTTAGGAAGTTTACACTCCAGTAACTTCAGTCAAACTCACTTTAGATAGTGTTACATTTGCCAAAAGGTTTCTCCTCCTCCTTTTTCTTGTAAAAGTGAAACAGCGAAAATATGAACATTAAATTGTAAATCAAACCACTGTGTTGCCTGTTGAAGTATGTTTTTCTTTGTTAGAGCAAATAACATTTAATTACATTTTTATTTATAATACTGCACTACAATACTAGGACTTACCAGCTCTACCCTGCAATACACAAGCAGAGTTCTTTATGTCCAGGTCTTCAACATGTCTTCAACTGCTGGTGAGAGTGAGACAAGCAGCTTTAGTCTCAGGCTTTTAGCATGATATCATGTTATGTAGCATGATGTGTATATTTAAGACTTTTTAACAGCCTTTTTGTTTTAAAACTAATCAGCTGGAAACATTACAAAGTCAGCTAGTTTCCAACCAAATTGGAGTTTTAGCTTATGCTAGTTAGCTACAGCTGATTTCATGTGTTTGCAGGCTTTGAACACGGAACAAAGTCTACTGTGTGATCAAAGTTCAGCTCAGCGTGGTTTTCCCTGCCACTACCAACAGAAGATCCATGAATGTGCAGCAGAGAGCAGCCTGTGTTCATGATATCAGAATCTCACTGAGAGGCATCCCTCCCTCTGCTTTTAGAGAGGTGTGAACAGCGCTAACGCAGGAGAGTTGGACATGGACCGTTAATGCTTTAATAATGACACAAATGTGTGTATTGAATAAGATAACGAATAACGATAACTGATACTGAAATGCAACTCGCTCTAGAGAGACGAGGTCTGCTATAAGCTCCACTCTGCAACTGATCCCCAGCTGTAGCATGTCTGTCTCAGCATATAGTGCTGTTCAATAATGCAGGGGCCAGGCCTTTTTAAAGGATTATAGAACAAGCCCGAAAGTTGAAGCTGATGACTTGTTTGATCTGGTTAAAAGTGACTTGGCTTTGCTGGATCCATATTTAGCTGCCTCTTGACAGTGAGGCTTCACTTCAATTCATCTCGCTGTCTTTTCCTCTGCCTCCTCTCCTCCGCCACATTCTGCCAACTTTCTCTTCCGTCTCCCTTTTTTACGCTGCTCTGCTCGGGCTATTTAAATCCTCCCATCCCCATTTTCCTTTCTCAAAAGCATATTTTCCATCAGAGCTTTATCTTCTGCCTCACCTGCTTTGACTGGAGGTAAACTGGAGGTGTTTCAGCTATGAGGAGAGTGAAAATAATCGTCCATCACGCTGCTCTTCTCTAGCCTTTCTCATTCTTTTCCTCTTGCCTCCTTTTTCCCCCCTCTATGCATACATGTTATACATATGCATATATGGAGAGTGACAGAGTGAGCTGAGGGGGAGATGGATGGATAGTTGGAGGCCGGTTGTCTGCTACAGAGACGGGCAGATATCCATAATTTATGGAGGAAAAATCCTTTGCCTGCTTTGCTTGGTAAGTCATGTAAAAGCTTACATTTCATATTTCTCCTCACTTGGTTCTCTCCTCCAGATCACATATGGAGATATCTTCACAGGACAGAATTCCTCAAAGTAGTTTCTTTGACCTACTTGAGGAATTTGAAATACACTAAAATTGGTTGGGTTTTCCAAAATGATGGTAGTATAACCAATACTTGAAATGCTATGTAAATATCTATATTGTAACCCTCATCAGTTTCCTTATTAGATGCCTGATACTTTGTGATAGATAATGTCGTATTTGCATCTTTACTACAAAGAGCTCTGTGTTTTACTGTCTTTGACTGATGTTCAGTGCTAGGTCTTTTAGGAAATTTTAACTGTAAATTAAAATACAGATTCAATGATTTTTTTTTTTTTTTTTTTTGAAAAGTGGCCTATTTTCAGCTCTGAGTGTGTCTGAAGATACTCCTGTCAACTGCATACTTCCCCAACAACCCCCAGCAATAAGGCAATGCACCCTGTATGTAACCTGAGAGACAAGACCCAGGGCAAAGAAAGTCCCTTAACATTTGCCCACAGTAATTGAAGATAAGTGTATCAACATTTCTATCAACTCAGATCATCTCTCATCTGGACTGTGACACACACACACAGATTTGATGAACTACAGTAGTAGGAATATTCTATTTTTCAGCATACTGAAACTTAAGCCATCACAATGATTTCAAAGACGTTATCACATGAAAATTGAAAGTTTAGGGCTGCCGTTAACTATTATTTTCTTGATTCATTGATTGTTTGGTCAATAAAATGTCAAAGTAGTGAAAAATGCTTTTTACCAAAGCCCAGGTTCATATAATCAAAGTACTTGTTTTGTCCAACTGTCCGGGGTTTGGACTGTTGATTCAGTTTACTATCATGGCAGAGTAAGAAAACAAGGAAGTATTAACTTTTTGTGGAAACAATGTTTTGCACTTTCCTTCTTAAAATATGTCGTAAAACATTAGATCATAAAAATTGCTGCCATTCAATGTTCTGTTGCTCAACTAAAAAATTATTTGACTAATCGTTTCAGTTTTAATAGCTTTACTTAAAAATATTAAACATAATGTATTGCATAAGTATTCACCCCCTTCCAGTTAACTTTTTCCTGGCACTCTATTGCATGCTGTCTGCAAATATGGACACACATTGCACTAGATGGGTGAAGTTCAGCTCTTCATTCAGCTTCTTTCACAGGTCACTCCATGGTCATTAAGGTGAGAACAAAACCTGCTTTTAAAGGCTGACACAGATAATTTGCAATCAAGATGCTGACAGCTGATACATGGTTCCATTAATACTCAAACGCTTCAATTTTCAGGCCAGAAAATTAGAGGTTTAATTTTAGCAGGATGTAAAAGCCTCATCTTGTTCCACCTTAAAGTCTCTAAGATCACCTACAATAAGTTGAGCTCCTTCCTTCCTTAAATTCTTCCTGTAATGAATTTTATGACCAACAAGGACCAACGAGTTCTCATTAATATATACTAGTATATAGATTTAACTAGGGCTGATCATTTTTGTTAAAGGTTCCTAGCTGTTTAGTCGATAAAATGTTAGAAAATGGTTAAAAAAAAAAAGGCCATTACAATTTTCCAGAGCCTAAGCTGATGACCTCAGATTGCTTATTTTGTTGACGAATAGTCCAAAACCCAAAGACAATCAATTTACAAAAGATGGAACCAACAAATGTCCACTATTTCTGCTTGAGGAGTAACTTAAGCAATACATCGAGTATCAAAACAGTATACAATATTCATTTTCTTTTGATCAAGTCTATTAGTCTATTAATCAACTAATCGTTTCAGCACTAGATTCAGCCCTAAATTCAATGCATGCAACAGCAGCTCAGCCTCAGTGACGGCACACTCTCAAGCCAGCTATCAGACCAGAGCTCCAAACACTCTTTAAATGCTACCTGAACACTGTGTTCCCCTGGCTGGAACACGGTGCTCATAACTGGAGGAAAACTAAAGTGAAAACGAACAAAACATGCTAGAAAAAGTAGGAAGGGAGGAGAAAGGGGACTAGTGAATGGGAGCACAGTGAGCCGGGGTGAAGGAGGACGGGTGCTGTAGGGTAGCAGAGAGTGAAAATGGGGAAAGAAGGTGATAGTGGAACAAGTGAAGATAGAAGGGCTATTTTCAGCTGCACTATGTACTTATCCAACATCTGAGTGCAGATAACGGTAGAGACACTTTTTGCTGCTGAATATATGGAAGAAAGGTAAAAACCCTCTTTGTTTTGTAAACAGCAGCTTAATGAGCACATAAATGGTCAAAACACTGACTTCTAATTTCAGCAGCACTAGTTTTGAATGTTACCTGGGTACCTTCAGAGTCTATGTGAGGGTATGCATGAGTCATTCTCTTATCTCACTGTCACACACACACACTCACAGTAGGGGAACTCAGTGTGAGGCCCAATAATAACAGTACGGTGCCTTTTCTTATCCATCTTTCATCTTTTTTCTGTCTCCTCTGTACCATCAGTGTCTCCCTCTGTGCATCCTCTATTTTTTTATTTCAGTGTATTTTTTCCGTTGAATAAAAGTCGGGACTTTGCTTGAGGAGTGTCACTTTTTCTCTTTCTTTTTTAAAATAAAAGTGTGTGAGAAGTAAAACAAGCTGGTATGAAGTTGTCATCGAGTGTGCTTGTTAATATTTTCAGAGGGTTCCAATCGGACCTCCCGCCTGCTATCTCAACCTTTTCAAATGTCACCTGTTGCCTATTAGGCAAAAACAAACCACCTTACTGCAAGGGTGCATCTAAAATTAGTGATAACATATCCCTGGGCACACACACAGACACACAGAGAGGTTAATTACTGGCCACAGCCTAGAGGCAATACAACTGACTCGTGTCTGAAATGGGTGTATTTAAATTTTGTGCTTGTGTGTGTCTGTGCACATTGGCAATTTCAGTAAACCACTTGGCTGAGAGAATGACCTCATAATCTCGTCAGAGCAACACACAGCAGTCATTGTCACTGACTCAGTGGCAAAAGTTTTGTTTTTTTAATTCTCCATATCTACGCACACTCTGTGACATCAGTGTGCAGAGTACAGTGTCAGCTGTGCCCACTGGCCTGTTCTGTTTCCTTAGCACTGTGCCCACTACACCTTATGTAAATATACAACCAGCCAATAACAGGCAGGATTTGGTGTTCCTGACCTTTAGTGCTGTTATCCTGGTTTTGATGGCTTCATTGTAATAAAAAGAACAGTATGTCTCTATTTATTTCAACGTGAGCTGATGTTAACAGAAAAGCCTCTTGTTCTCTGGATCCTGATGGAGGGTGGTGGTGGTGGTGACAGGTCGCAATGCAGTGGCAATGCAACAACATGCGGTTGTGCAAGCTGTCATGTCAGTTTAGGTTTGGCACACGTGATTGAACAACACAATGGGAGCGCCATAGAAATGGTAGTTTTGAAACCTAGTTTTGATTCATTAAAAATGTATAAAATACAAAATCTGTCGGTCCCCTGCACCCCTATCTGCATGTCAATAGACCACACATATGGCCTTGACTCAAGATTGATCAACAGATCTAGATGGATTCATTATTTGCTACATTCCTGCTGCCACCTTTTGGTCATCTGCAGTTACAACACTACAGCTTAATTTAAACTTTGAATAGGGAGACAGAATCAAACCTCTATGGAAGGAGAGTTTTTAACGGGGTATTCGACTCAGATACAGTTGGGGGAATCACAAAAGACAGATTCTTAAAAAAGTGGTCAATTAAAATGCAAATTACCTTAACGATTAATTCATTACACGTTTAGTCCATGACATTGTTTTAAATGTCTTGTTTTGTCCAACTCACGGTCCAAAACCTAAATATGTTCAAATTACTTAAATGTCTAATTAATTACCAGATTTTTGTTTATTTAATTCTGTTAATTGACTAATTGATTACTAATCATTTCAACTCCTAACCTTTAGTCCCTGATAAGTTACAAAAACTCCAGATCCTACATTTCCCACAGTGCAACCAATAGTATCTTTTTATTAAACCCTCCTACCTGATAATTGTCCACTTCTTTCAAACTCTATAATGTTGGATTCCTTTTATAAATGTGTAGTTCCCAAGCCAAAGCCTAGATAACCCTGACATCACTGTGACATCATCAGGGTTATTTTCTCAGACTTGACGAAGCTCCTTCAGAGTCACAACTGCATGATGGGTAAGCTGACCTGAAAGTGTAAAATAGGTGGTGTTCCCCTTTAATTTAACATTAAAGTTGACCTGGATAGTTTTAAAGTTGATTCGCTTCATTTTTTAGAGTGGCACACACATTTTCCAGACACTACTCTTATGGTGGCCTCATATTTAGAAGAAAATGAATTAGTGTGTCCTTGACAGTGAAGTGGTGTGGCGCTGCTGGCCACTGGAGTGTGAGGAGCTTTAATAGTTTGACAGCATAAACCAGACGTGTAATCCCACGTCAGTACGAGGGTTTGTTTATGGGGCGATTATGAATGGGACTTAGTGGGTTTGAAAGCTGTGAATATTCTGCTGTAGAGGAGATATTCTCAAAGTAGTTGACAAGACGATCTTCGCTAAACGTTCACATACTCGCTTATTCTGGAGCTTTTGACCATATCACAGTCTTCATCAGCAAATTGAGTTTGCTCAGTTGGAAATAGAAATTGATATGGAAATATAGACCTTACAACTACCCATGATTGTGAGCACCTCTAGGAAAGGGGTTGCTCAAAGTGATAAACCCACAGAGAGTTATCACCCGAGTCTTCAGTTCCCCTCAGCTCAGCGGAGCATTTTAGCATCTTTTAGCTCATTGTTTTGGTTTTCCCGGCCCGCAACTTTACTGTTTTGGTTCACTGTTTCCACTCTAATAGCGTCGTATTTGGCTGCAGCAGGCGGTGATATGGTTGAAAGCTCCAGAACAAGCGAGAAAGCAGACCCTGAGTTGAGATTGTTTTGTCAACTGCTTCCAAGGTCAAGAATGAACCATCAAGCTCATCTCAAACTACTTCAGTCATTATCACTTCATCTGTCAAATCAATGTAAAAGGTCTCTAATGTGTCAGCTACTCGACCTGCCACAGCCGCCTCCTCCTGCTTCTGCAGAAGAGAAGATATGTTGTCAGCTTTAACATGATTACACAACAATGGTTTCAAAAGACAGACGTAGGGAATCTTAGAGAAGTATAAGTAAAATATCAGCAGTACATGCCCTATAGGTGAGTTGGAAAGGTTTTGGCAATAAATTGTGACATTTAAGAGGTTTATACTAAGGGGTCTGGTATTTTCTTGGAAGAGTATTCTGTTGTTTCGTGTGAAGTGTTGGTTTATGTCCATCCCAAGCCAAATGTGATGGTGTTTTTCCAAAGTGTTACAGTTTCCTCTTGTTTTCCTGGACAGCCGACAGGACTCGTGTTCTGAGGAAGCATATTTGGCGAGTGAGATACCTTTTTACCACTTGTTCCTCACACACTGCTTTCTTCCAGTTATTGGGAAGGGTGCCGCCTCTCCCAGCAGAGGTGTTCTGGTTATCATCAGTGTTTTAGCCCATTTTTTCAGGTCCATGGGGCCTGCTCGGAGATCACATGCAGTCCAGTTTGGGAGCTCAGCAGCAGGGCAGAGACCTGGCAGAGCCTGTGGCTCTTGCAAAGGTGGAGGTGGATGTGTATGGAGTTATATTTGTGCCTAAATTCTGTGCATGTGATTGGACATTAAGCACATACATTATATTTTGCAGAGAAATTTGTAGCCGTTTTTGTGTGGAAATACATTTGCATGTTTTTTATTGTCCACATATGCACTATACTAACCTTACTCTATCAGTATTACTTTCAAGTTCCCTGCACTGTATGCTCAAATTTGCCTGCACGCTCCCTCAACCTGACAGAGTATTACAATGTGCCACAAATGCAGCCCTTCAGAGAATTAGAGCAGGTCATTTCTGACTGGTATTTTTCCCTCCAATACGAATGCCAGTAGGATTTGGTTTCTGGGGAAGTAGGGAAGCACTGAGAGCCACATACAAGTAGTTTATACAGTTTTGGTTACATTCCTACTTTTTACTTTATGAAATTCCGTCTTTACTGTATTAGCTTGCAGCCTAGCCATCTTGGTAGGTAGCTAGCTAACTCCTGCCAGAAAGACAGTAGCTAGCTAAGCTAGTTGGCTAACTTGATAATTGCCAGTTACACAGCCGATGCTCTAGTCATTAATGTAGTTCCTTTAAAAAAAACAACAACCTAAACACATGTTGAGAGAAGTAGAACTGCATGAGAGAGGTTATTATTGTGTGCTTTTGTACTGTAGATAATGGCTAGCATGTATAAAGTAGGGATTTTTGTTTGCTCAAATTAAATTATTCTTTGCATGATAATGTCTCTACAAAATACAACGTATGTACAAGCAAAAAATATTTTGCTGTGTTCAAAATACCCCATCGCGCCCTCACAATTGGGGCTCATATCTAATGCCATACATGTGCAGAGAACTGAAGACTTGTTCAGTTCGTCCATGCTGCTGCTTGTCTGCAGTTTGTCCACAGCCTGAAGGTGAGTCTCACCCTGTCTCTTTGCCTTGTGAGTGCCATGCCTGTCTTTGTGTTGAATTCTGCTTGAAATGCTCACAGACCATTGTTACTGGAACACATGTTTTCTAGTAAAATGTTAATAATCCAAACCAATGAAACGGTCCCCTCTGCTCAGCATTGGTGTCATGCTTCAGGACACTGGCAGACTTAAACGCCATGGTCTGCTGCATTGGCTTCGTACTCTCCAGTGTGCACAGGCTCACATGGTTGAACTTTTCAAATCCTTTGCACACCAGCCACCACTGTGTGACCATCTGCTATTACTTTCAAATATCACACGGCTGGTTGTATTTAGTTGTGGGAGAGCAGCGCCGCTCCCATCGCTGGTTCACTGCCTTTGCTTTTACTTCCATGCTCACATCTCATGCTCCCCTTTTTCCAAATACATTAGCGTGAGGTTTGGCTTTCACAGAGAGCAGATCTGCCCGTGTGTGCAAATCAAACAGTGTAAGTCCTCAGATTGCGTTTGTTGCTCTTTCATCACTGTTGCTTTTAGTCGAGATTACAATTAAGGCTTTGACGTCATTCTCATTGCCTTGGAGTGTAAAGAACCACAATAAATAATGCATATAGGAATAAATGTGCTCTATTTCTGTTTCAGGCAAGTTGGACTTATTTATATACTGCTGCTTCAACTTCCACCTGCAGGATGCTTCTGTGATTGACGAGATGTCATAACCTTGCAGCTTTGACACAGACTGTCATCATCCAAGCAACAATGACAAGAAAGAGGCAACATGTCCATCTCTCTTGTGGCTTGCCTGTCTTTAGAACTGGGTAAAATAAATAAGGACATGAAATGATAATTAAATGAGTGGATAATTGCATATATTTATAGTTATGCTGCAGTCTGTACACTGGAGTTTGACGGAGTGAAGGCTTTTTTCCCCAGAATCTAAAGTCTATTTTTGTTTGTGAGTCGAGACTGAAGGTGACAGTGCCTGAGGCTTCCCCTGCTCTGCTCTCTACCCAGGAAAATAAAAAAGTTTTTTGTGAATATTTGAATTCTTTTATATTGAGTTGGTGTGTTGCCGCCAGTTTATGCAAGCAGTAAGCCTCTTGGGTCATTATTTACACCGATTTCAGAAAGGCTAGTGGGGATTTTAGTAATGCTAGGTTCTCAAAAAGCATGCTAATCCCTAATTGGCTCAAAGCTGAAATCATAAATTAGATCATTAATACATCTGTGTGTCGTGACAAAGTGTGAAAAGCATAGAGCAAGACTCAGGGAGCTGAGGTGTGACTGTAAAACATGAACAGGATTTATCACAGGCTTGAAAATGATGGTATATATAGCCAACATCCACTAGATGGAGACATTGATCACAGACTCATCGTCCCAGCAATCTTTGGTATGTGGCTCCAGTAAAGAGACGACTAATGGAGTATTTTACTGTCCAGAAATGACTAGAAACTTGTAAACTACAGAATACATAAAAAACATTTAACATTAACTTAATAAAAAAATCAAGCAGATATTTCTATTAAAAGTAGAATTTAAAATAATAAAGAAATATGATAAAAAGATGTTAAAAAAAACAAGCAAACTCCAACTGCAATAATGTAGTTGTAGTACTTGAACACAATAAGAGGGTTAATGTGTGTTAACAGAATATTGGACTGGGGATCAAAGGAACTGGGAACATAGATATTCTGTATCATGACAGTAGCAGAAATAAGAAATGACCTGGAGACGATAAAAGTAATTAAATAAAAATGCTAAACAATTATTAACACTAACAGGCACTAACAGTAGTCTAACTATCAACCAAACTGCAGCAGGGAGTCTCAACAAACTCCGCAGGCAGCAGAAATGGTATCCACAGACCAACAGGTTAACAAGAACGGAGTCTACTCTCTGACTCTGGAACATGAACGAATCAGGCGAGCCCCGCAGCCCCCAAACGGTCTCTTTGGTATTATGGGCTGCAGTATGAGTGCAAGTGTCGAGGTCAAGCGAGTATGTACGAGAACTGGTATCAGCAGCAGTTGAGCATATGGGTTTCGAGTGTATGGGTTTGTAGTACTGAATGGTCTGAAGTTCACAGGCTCTCACACACGTTTGTTGTTCTATATTTATGAGGACCCTCATTTACATAATGCATTTCTTAGCCCCTAACCTTAACCATCACAAATAAATGCCTAACCACAGCCCTTACCCTAAACTTAACCTAAACCTAATTCTAACCGTATATATTATTACTTGCAGACGAGTCTGACCAGCTTTGAGTGTCGCTGTCTGTGGTGCTGAGCAGCACCATGGAGAGCACACGGTCCTATAGATCAGTTCAGGTTTCCAGACTGCTCATTGAACAGTTTAAAAAGGACACAAACCAAAGACAGCATGCACATGGTAGGTTCTATTTGACATTTGGACCATACAATATTAATCACAACAACAATGCAGGCTTGGTCTGTATGCTGAGAATAGACGGAGCAGTTTACCGGCCACAAATAGGCAGGACAGACACCAAACTCCAGTTTCTATTCTCTGTCACACCGAAAAAAACGCAACCAAAACATGTCTAATAATATGTTTTTACTTATCTCAGCCTGCAGCTTTGCTTATGTTCTTATTATACCATAACATATGTAGAAGTCAGTGTTGAGCAGACTCAACAAAGCAAACTGCTTTCCTTGATTTACACATAGGACTCCATCTCTCCTGAGGGGCCCCCTGCTGCGGCTCCATGATTTACCTTATATAAAATGACAGTAATACTAACAATACCCACCTCCAGCCTGACAGCATGTGCATGGCTTTTATATAGAGTAGAATCATGACTAGTTGTATTACTGTAGACACAACCAAACATGACTGAAAAACAACACTATAGGACCGCTGTATGGAAGGGCAGAGGAAGAAAAAGCATACTATTAATGATATTTTGTACAACGTTCTCATGTTTGCTGGCTTGCACAGCCTATTTGATAGCCTTTTATAAAAGAATAAAAAGTAATCCAGTGGGGATCAGTGCCGCACCTTCCCCTGAAGAGGATAAGTAGTTTAGATTGTGGATGGATGATTGAATTCAATTAAATTAATGTCCTTAGAGAAATTTTCAAAAATTGCCTGTGGCTTTGAGTGAGATCAAATAATGTTGTAAATAGACTGTGTGAAAACAGAACATCATTATAGAGATTGGAGGTTTGTTTCCCCAAATGACTCTATAAACCAAGGTCGGATGTTAACGATGAAGTATGATTTGAACTTAAGCAAGTTTAAAGACTATCTTTGCCATAATACTCTAATAAATCTTCACTAATGTGCAAAACATAACTGTGATTTCTGCATAAATAATTGGATTTTTTTCCACACTGATTGCAGTTTTTCCACTTTGATAATAAGATTCTACACTTTCATAATCAGACAATGGAGTAAAAATTGAATATTAGTTACATGAATAATGCAACTGACTGAAAGAAATCTCGAGCCTGTTAAATGTTAAAAATCAGCTGAAAACACACACATCACACAAATGCGAGACCCACAGCTAGATTCCAAAACAAGTTTTTATTGGCCAACTTACAGAAAGTGCTGTAGTGACCATTCCAAAGGAAAACAGACCAAAGAGTCCAGAAAAAAAAAAAAAAGGAAAACTAAAAAAAAAGTTTTACTTTTACACATTATACAAGGTTTCCAAGTTAATTTTACCGTCCTCCTCTTCTAAAACAAACGTCAGGACAACATTAGGGCTCGGGCCGATGCAAAATCCACCAAAGGTTCCAGGAGGATAAGGGGGGTGCAAGAAGGGAGGTGACGTCACAAGACTAGGTGTCACAGTAGATGAGGAAAACTCTTAAACAACATATGAGATCTTTACATGAACATAGAGCTACAGTATACACATACAGTAGGTTCTCCCAGCTACACCCACAGGACGGCTGTCAAAGGCTCACTAGGTTAGAGGAGGAAACTTTCCAGTGTTTGTGACTTTAACCAAACCTTGATTTATCTGGGGCGGACTGTACTTACTATCAGCCACTACACGTCACATGTAACAAAACTTTCTGTTGTTTGTGGATTCTTTACTATCAAACATTACAGACAGACTAGATTCAGGATGGCCACAGCCAGAGATTAATGCCCTTTCACTTCAAGGTGAAGAAACCTTCGACTGGGTTTTCTGATTTCGTCAAATGTGACACTGCCAAATGCATTCGCCTCTCTGTCATTTTGTCTTAAAGTTGCACCAGGCAACTTCACAATACATCACCCCTTAATTAGACCTTCATTTCTTTCATTAATGCTGCGTTTCATTCAAAGGCAGATGGCCCAGTATTTTTCAGCTAATTTTGTGTCAGTGATATTCGGCAAAATAATGAAAATGACAAAAAGCGTACTTTAGGAGATTATGGACATAAAAGTAATGCTGAGCAGCTTTGACATTTACATGCTATGGTGTTGATGTTCATCTGAGTGCGACTGATACTTTGGCCGGGCCACTGTTATCAGACAGTTTTAGCACAAATATATCGGTATGTGAGTGTATGTTGGCTGATAAGTAACAAGAACAAGTAAAGAAATGCCAAAGATATGTTTTGAAAAAGTGTTAAACCTAAATTAACACTGCTATCACCATATACAGTTGATGTGGTGAACAATTTAGCAAACAGTTTACTATTTAGACATGTGGCAGACATGGAGCAACATTAGCATTCATTTGGAGTTGTCTTTCTGTCCACCTGTCTAATATTCACTCCCCTTTTAGCTCTATTTTTCAACAACTCCTGAGGAAAATATCTGGCTCTTCAGCTGCTAAATGCTCTTCTGTGTTCACCAGTTAACCGCTAACTGTCTCTGTCTGCTGTTTGGTGCTGAGCAGGTAGTGTACAGTGGGTTTATCAGGGCTTTTTCACTGAAAACAGCTGCCTGCTGCTGCTGGATATGAGCCTGATAAGAGCTCTGAGACTTTAAAGTTGCGAGTTGTAAGACCAAAACAATGAGCTGAAAGACATTAAAATGCTCTGTAGAGTTGAGGGGAACTGCAGAGTCGGCTGCTAATCCTTTGTGTTCATCACTACGAGTGACACCTTTCATTTTACATGTAGTCATTTGATCCATTGTTAATATAAAAATATTGAGTAGTGCAGCTTAAATGTTCATAACACAGGCTTTCCCACACTACACATACTTCATTTAATGTTAGAGTTCTATATAATTTATTATAGTTCTTATTTAAATAAATAGGCTGCATTTTTACACATTTAAGCCTTATTTTTCTTACCTCAACTTTAATATTTCTTTGTTGAATTTGTTGTTGTTGTTGTCCAGTGAAGTGTACAGTTTAAAATGTTCTGTTGTGTTTGTTGTTAATGTTAGAAGTTGTACATACTTTGGTTGCAATTCTTTAATCACCATATTTAAAAGATTGTTGTGAAAAATGTTACATTTATGCTATGATTTTATGTTAAAAAAAAAGAAAACAAATATGTATATAATAATCACATTTTTTAAAGTCAAATAATGATATTGGTCTCAAAAATCCAGTATTGGTCAGTATGGCTCTATTACTGACCAATGTCAATATCTAACGCTGACATTAGATATTTGCATTTATTGACTTTCCTACTTGAAATTCCAACGTGCAGGGGCAGTTCCATTGCCCTTTTCCTTATAGAAAGTTGGAATTTCTCACTTGTCATCTCTGCAATGCAGCATTAATGCCTAGTATGAGTAGATGATGGAATTAATAGTATAGCCTGCTTTGAATGAGTACTCGTTATTTAGGACCTTGTTTCTGTGACCACACCTGAGACTAAAATTTAATTTGGGCAAGTCTTGTGGTCTGTACATGAGTAGTGAGGGGACTCTCCGCTCTGCTGCATCCCTGCTGTGTGATTTAGATTTATAAGACTGATGCCTCTTTACATAAACATCTTGCCTAGTGCAGCTTTAACTGACCCAGTCACTATGAAGGCAGTGGCACATCCATCCTAACAAACCCAACTCGCAGTCAGCTGGAATGATCTGAACACTGAGCTAGAAACACACACAGAGGGCAGAGGGGTGAGCTCAGTAAAGATATGGAGAGGTGGCATGTGTGTTGTGTACAGGTGCAGAGGAGGGTTTCCGGGTGGAGAATGTGGTGTTAGGGAGTGGGAGGGTGGGGATGGGGGGGGTCACCTACTATACTCAATATTTACAAGAAAGGAGCGTATAAAAATGTACAAGGAGACTCCTCTGTCTTTCCCAAAAACCCAGAACTCAAACCCCTCATCTAGTTGACTACACACAGATCATCTTTTTTTTTTTGTTTGTTTTTGAGTACCATTGAAAATATGCTATTTCTGTAAAATCACCTGGCTTTGCCACGTTGGCTAGAATAAAGACTGATAAATAACATGGAGTATACAAACCAAAAATAGTCAGATTCTTTACTTTTGCAAGTCAGTTTTCTTAAATAAAGGCTGTTTTGCATTTTCATGGGACATCAGAAATCTCACTGTGGAATTCGACACATCCAACTGAACATGTTGTGCAGGGTTTAATTGACAAAATGGGATTCAAACAACTTTATTTCACTAAAGATCATAGTTGTGGTGTGGACTGTAAAGGGAGAGAGATCATTCGAGGAAAAAAAAAAGCTCTCAGAGGATGACCTAAATTTGGCGAGCTGTCCCTTTGAGAAGGATGAAGGTCATTTGATTGACGAGCAGTTTTAGTGTCATATTATTTCCTATCAGCTGTATAAAACAGGAGGTTTTCTGACAAGGCTAAGGTTAAATCATTGCTTGTGTGGGTGTTTCGGTGTAGTCTTCCAGTAGGGGGAGATATTACCTCATTTTTTTGAGCATCAACATCACATAAAGTCTTTTTGTTTCAACCATCTGATTTGAGGTTTCAGTATGGACGTGTTGCAGAATGTGTGTGTGTGTGTGAGAGTGACTGTGAATGTGTGTTTCAATAAGATATTGTTGTTTTGTCCCAGTTTTGGCCCTTCTTGCTCTGGCGTTGCATCCTGGGTAGCTGGACGTCCACTTCCTCCTCGCTGTCGTCTGACTCAGCACTGGTGATGTCATCCTCCTCCTCCTCGTCATCTTCCTCCTCCTCCTCCTCCTCCTCCTCGCTGGCCTCCTCCTCTGCCGCCTGGGGCTCCTCCAGGTTCTGTGGTGAGAAATATTCAGAGAGTTTCAGAAACTAAATGATCAGAAATTAGTTTTAAAAGCAAGAAATCATAATCATTGTCCTTTAATTCCTAGTGTGAAATCATTGCATGAGTTTATCTCTTTTTCTCTTGTAGACATTCCAGTCACTAGTCCATTTTATTCATCCCCATGTTCCCCTCCCTGACAGCATCTTCCCGCACCCTCCTACCTCCATCGGGTTGACTGTGATCGTCAGAGCCGAGTCGTCCCAGGTCACGTCCGCCTCTTTAGCTGTCTCCGCCAGCTTGACCTCCTGCTGGTGGGTCAGGTGGATGCGATAAATGCCCAGCACCACAACCACCACCAGAGCAGCGATACACATCACAATTACCACGGTGGCAGCACTTGGCACGCCTGAGAACAAGACCAGAGCAGAGTGAGAGGTGAGAGAAATGGGATAGTCATTTTTGGGAAAAGGAGCAGGAAAAAGCAACGCAATCATGCCAAAGTTGCCTCAATTAGTCACTCCATAAGTTAAAATTAATATAAATCTTTTTTAAAAATCAGTTAACAGAGAAAGAACCAGGACTTCCGCACAGTCGTCCACTTGTACTCAGGTCAGAAGACCTTCATCTGGTAAGAATTATTTGACATATTTTTACAATACTCAAAGTGGTACTCCAGTAATTGAGTGTTGAACTTGAACCAGGAAGCAGTTGGGGTACGTGCAGGCAGATAAAAATAAAAAAAATGGTCCAACTCAACAGCAGAGGCCGATATATCCTGAATTATAGTCCTGGAAAAGGAGCAAGCTCAAAAAACACTGCATCCTACACATCTCATAATGCAACTCAATAACATCTTCCCATCTTAGACCATCCCTGCCCACATCTTTCAAGCTCCACACCCCCCTCTTTATAACACAGGCTTTACAAGCCCAAGTAATGCTATGTATTTTTGGTCAGGCTCTTTTTTTTCTCATGT